>BMAO01028365.1:0-485907 GCA_019973975.1 Trichonephila clavata
AGCAAATTATAAGAGGGAAAAGTTAAAACTGTAAAGGAAACACATTGATATATCAAAATGGAGAATAGCTGCTGAAAATTTACAAAAACTTAAGGCAATGTTAACAAAATGCCTACGAACGAATTTTCGAATTTTGAACAATCATTTTTGAAAAGACCTAAAAGGACATTTTATATTAGTAAGCACACGAAATCACTTAAGAAAACAATTGTTATATTTATATAACTAGTTGTAAATTTAGTAATAATGCAGTGGTTCTCAAACTTTCAATATTTGCGTCCCAACTTTCAATCATACTTTTCATCCCTCCAAACAATAATGTATTGAATTCAATGCTAATGTACTTTGACGCTAAAGCTACAATACGACGTTAATTATAAACCGTACATATTATCAAGATAAGTATTAAATTTTGTAAGTATCTTTATATATGACAAGCCCATGCGGTCATTGGTAATTATTAAACTTGTTCTAAATTTAGTATTGTTAAATTAATTACCAAAGGTATTGTGCAGTACTGATATATTTATAAGTGTATTATATCAGTGTAAATGTGTATTTTGTTTTTTATTATGTCAGAATATATTTGTTTCCTATCAGTAAATAAATATTTTCAAATAACCTTTTACTTTCGACTTTTTGATATGCTCGCGCCTCCCACATAGGGTTATCCAGCCACACAGTTTAATAAATTGTTCTAAGGAATTAAACTATAAAATATTTTTGTCCATTTTTAACAAAATCTTCGATTTTAAGGTAGTTGAACATCTTAAAGATCAACAGTAAATACAGTGATGTCTTAAGACTTCTTGAGATCCTGGGCTCCAACGTTCCAAATATTCGAACAAACGGCAACCCGTAACAAATAAATGTGCATGACTCACAATTTCACAAATCTAGACACAAACTGATAGTCGACTTTGAACTAACTGAATGATGATGGTTTATGGTGGTACACTACTGGGCACACAAAATGCAACATCAAGAAGGACTAGAGATAACACAGCAAATTTTATTTGGCAGATAAATGTTGTATAAAGATCAAACGATTAAAATTATAGCCTCTTGTGATGTGTGGATGATGACAAAATCAGTATTTAATGCAGCTGCTATTGTTGGCTATAATCGCTGCCACACGCCTCGCATTGAGTCAAAGAGGCTTTGGATGTATCTTTGGGGGTCAACAGTTCATGCGGCTTCCACATATTGCCAAAGTTGATCTGGTGTAGCAGCGAATGGTGTATCTCGGGCCAGTCGTTGTGCAAGCATGGATCACACATTTTCGATTGGCGATAGATCGGGAAAAAAAGTAGGACAAGGGAGCAATTCAATTGGATGAGTAAAGAAAAGCTCTTGAACATTGCGTGTCACGTGTGGTTGCGCATTATCCTGTTGGTGTATGGCTGATGGCAAGCGCTGAATGTATGGTTAGACCACAGAGTTCAACACCTCAGAGACGTAGGCTGGCTGTTCAGTGTACCGGTAATGCGTACTAGAGGGATGCGGCAGTGAAATCCAATACCCCCCAAAACCTTGATACTGGGTGCAGAACCAGTGTGGCGATGCATAACGCAATAGTACAGCAGCCTCTCCCCACGGTTGGTGTCCCCAAACTCGAATCTGACCATCGTGATGTTGCAAGTAGAAGCGGAATTTGTCAGTAAACACAATGTCATTCCATTCCGCTGTCCATGTCCGTCGTTTATCGCACCACATTGATGGCACAAACGCCTGCGGTTTGCAGTCAAGGGTAAACGAAGCAAAAGATGCCTTGCGGTTGGTTTGCATGCTTCCTTCAGTGTTGCATTTTGTGTGGCCAGCAGTGTACTTCTCAGCTTGGACACGGACGACATAATAATGAAATCTTGACATTGTTGTCAGCTGATATATAGTTCCAAATTAACAGTAATTCGGTGAATATGTCCGGGAATAACATGAAAATTAAAATTATTTGAGCTCAGGTCTAGCTGGCCCAAGTCTTAAAACATCCTTGATTAAATATCCAGTTGAATAGAAACAATAACACAAAGGTAGCAGGTATAAAAATGTGAATATTTCCCAAACGAAGGGTAGAAAGAGCAATATTTTTAAAGAATTAAAAACAAACCATTTTAAAGAAAAGAAAATTACTTATTTAAGACACATTTTTCAGGATATTATTAAATTTTCATTTTATGCAAATAAACAATTATTAAATCAGCAAAGGTAGACTTACCTGCGACTGTACATTGGCCCCCATGGACTGGTAGGAGTCACCACCGTTCAAGCTCATGTTGTACATAGAATCCTGGGGCGCACCAGGGGGAGGAGGGCTGATCATTTGACCTGGCTGCTGCCCTTGGGAAGTTGGCACCATGTTATAAGGGGAGGAACCAGCTGGAAAAAAATTCACAACGTCAAAAGCCAAATCAGATACACTAACGCAAAATGATCAGACACACAATCATAGTATAATATAATAAATATTTTTACAATTTGAGCTACAGAGAGATTGCATTTTAGATTAAATAAAATCTGACATTTAATACTTCCAAAAAGGTTTTCTAATAAAACTACAATATAAATTTCTTTATAGTATTGTTATATCATTAAAACAAAGAATTGTTTGAAGCATAGCAAGAAATAATATATCTATATATGCATAAGTACCACAGATTTTTAGTCTGCAAGAAGAGATAAGAACTTCGAAGTAATTTTATCGACAATCTTTAAAGCCAATTAAATCTCCATATCATTAAATAATAATACATTCAACTTTTAAAACTCCCTTCTCCAAGAAGAAATTATTTAATATTCCCAAATATATAATTTTTTGGTAATTTAAAACTGCCGGATTTTTGAAATATGTAATTTAGAAATGGATTTATTCATAGTTTAATATATCAAGGAGCAGAGATATTTTAACAAAAAACACCCGTTAATTTTTCAAAAATCCTATTCCAGGCTATGTATAGAAGTTATAGCTATATACAGCCGAAATATTTTTTTTTATAGAAGCTTTTTCCACAAATGGATAATGTTTTGAAAATATGCAGTTCTTTCTTTTCTTGAATTATTTCATATGAATATTTTAATTTAAATGGCACTAACCACCCAATATATACATGCTTTTTCAAAATCACAGTTCTTAAATGGGAATTAATATTTGTTGATGAAATAGAGAAAACATTTACATTCTCATTATATTTTTTGAATATTTAAGGTGATAAAAATAAATATGAAATCAAATTTTTATGCCACATTAATGTATACATGCCACATTTTGCAATAATCATATCATTACTTTAACATGACGTTCAAAGAAAGTTTCTTGTTTTCACAAGTATCATTAATTTTTGAGAAAGAGTTATTTTCAAAGGCATGCAATTAATACATATATTTTCCCAATAGATCAAGCGCACATTCCTCATTCCTGCCTATAGTATTTACACAGTAGGTCCTCCATATTTACGACTGCGAAGAGGTCAGATAAATTAGCAGATACGACTGAGAGAAAAGGCAAGTAAAACAACAAACCTCGTTCGACTCAGTGACCTCTACACTGCGACAGGACAAACAAAAACTTTCCCTTTGCCAATTAAATTCTTAATAAACAATCATCAAACATCCTATTACTCACAAGTGCGCTCACGAACGCCATGTTGATGTTGCCAGATTTATAGTCCCACAGTCTCGAAAACTGTCACTTGGTAGGTATATTTATAGTTTTGCAACAGGAAACGACGCAAGCTCAAACCGAAAGATTTACAATCTTTTTACCATGGAAAAAAAAGGGCCTCTTTGGAAGATTAAGAATTAATTGGTCCCTACGCAGAGGACAATTAGAATTTCGCAGAATACAGGAAATAAATACCATCTGCAATTTTTCTCACCGTTTCCCTGTTTTATTGCAGGCAATGAACAAACAGAGCCATCTTGTTGGGCTTCTTCGGGAGGATCATCCGAAGCCAAGTCGCGTTGCAATTAGTAGATTGATTTAATGCATTTCGCCATATCCGTTACGCCATGGAGACGAATTAATTCATTACTTTGACCCAGTATCGAAAGTACATGTACACTAGAATGAAGCGGAACTAGTGTACTCGGAATAGATTCCTGGCAGGAAATAAGCATTTAAAATCTCGTATATTCGTCAAGCCTCGGATTTGGTAAATGTTGCAAGGCTTTCTTTTTTCGGAATTCAGAGATTGTATTAAAAGGGAAGTAAACAATGATATATTCTGATGGTGATGAGCCCTGCAGGGAGTTAATGACACTGTAGAGGACATATTTATACGAGGAGGGTGAAAATTACATAAGAATTGAGTTTAATTACATGTGGTAATGGATATTTGTGCAATTATTCTTGAGAGTAATTTATTAAAAAGGGATAGCTGAAATATGAAGCATTTTTTTAAAATCTGTTATATCTGTTGATTATATGTTCATCATTCAATAAAGTATGGAATTGTATAAAAGTTTTCCAAGTAAAAACATCCTTTTAAGGTATCCGACTACGTTCAGAATCGTGATTATTAAAAAAGTGCATTTAAAACATTCTCCGTTTATGGAAAATGCTTCTATAATAATAATATTTGACCTCTACATATAGCTATATAGCTCTACATATAGCTCAGGATTATCAATTTAAAAAATAACGGGTGCTTTTTTTTATTAAAAAAAAATTCTCCACTGTGATGTATTAAAGTACGAAAAAATTAATTTCTAAATTATATACTTCAAAAAATACTATTTGAGGTTCTATATAGAAGAGTCTTAGCTATATATAGGCAAAATATCATTATTATAGAAGTATTTTTCACAAAAGGATAATATTTTGAAAATATATCATGTTTTTCTTCGTTTTATTTTTGCCAAAAAATTGCATTTAAATAATTTTTTTTCTCGTAGTAATATTCTTAAAACAATTTTATGTGTATATTCCAATTCGTGACACTAAATATTAAAAAAGATTCATTTACAGGCTTAATCGGGGTTTCGTACGTAGTCGAATACCTTAGAAGTAACTTGGTTAAAAGTTATAAATGAAAAATGAAGTTATATTTCAAAAAGTTGTTATCTGTTTATCAATCAATAAAGTATGAAAGTCAGTAAAAGTTTTTTAAATAAAAACATCATTTTAAAAAGAAAGGGTTGAAAAAAAATTCATTGAAGCAAAATAAATAAATAAATAAATAAATAGCAAGAAATTTTTTTAAAATCTGATTTAGTCCATAAAAATGAGTATAACTTATATACACACAAAAGTTCAAATTTTAATAGCATTACATCACACGAACGGTTTAAAAGGCCTTTTAAGTATTGCCACTTTTTAAATGTACACAAGATGCTTTAAAAAATTTCACCTAAAAATTTCTGTTATATGTTATTAAAGAGTAATATTAATTCAAAGGGACACTTATTTACAGTTATACTATACATGCTCTACAGCAATAACAATATGATGCGAAACAATTCTTTTCGAAATTCCAAGAAAACACGAACAATATCCATGGTTTATAACTCCAAAAAAAAGTGTCATGGAACTAGTACTTTTATATAAAATATCTCAGTTATTTCATTATTAATTTCTATAGATTCTGTGGTTACACAATCGACTGGTATATACTTCTGAAATAGGACGATAAAGATAAAAGATTTCTCGTAACAGGTTGGAGCTCATATGCATTCATACAAAACATTTATTATAATAAGTTGCGTCACATACAAACATGCGCAGTGATATAAACAAGTCCCGGCGCCACTCAGTAGACTAAGAAAATACAAGGCACACTCGTGGCAGGAAAGGATTTAAATGCTCCCGGGGATTCCACATATTTTATCACATGCTTCCCATCGATGTCGACGCGACTGGAGGCATTTGACAAACAGCTGATAGCAGCAAATAGCCCTACTAAAGTCTTCAGGCGACACAGAGTAGCCATTGCATCTATCAATGACCTGGGCCCTCCACAGTGCATTCACAACCCGGAATAAATCATGGGCAACGCCGAATTTATATGCGGAGGCCCCTTTTTTATCCGGTACCTCCTACAACGGTCAATTGGGGAATTGCTTCAATGTATGGCTTCGTCGAAGATAACACACTGGGGCTGGAAAGTTTGAGGGGTACAGTAAGTAAATAAATAACTCGGCGGAGGAAAAAAAAATCAGGGCGCACATAAAGTAAGCAGGAGAAAGACATGCAAGTACCCGCAAAGTGCCCAGCGGACGAAAAGCCCTGTCCCACGGCCGCCGTTATGCTAAATCCAAACGGCCGAAGAGGGTGACCGGCAAAATGGATTCATGTAAATTCTCGATTCCGAACCTCCCCGCATCCACCCTTTTAACGGTATGTATCTATGCATGCATAAATGTATATCTGTGTACATTCGTAACACGGCCGAAGACGTGATGTTACATAACAAGACGATGCATCAAGAAGCACCCTTTGCTATCCCATTCGTTCTATCTCCACGAAAGAGAAAGAAAGGAAGAAAAGAAAGAAGAAAAAAAAGAAGGGGGAAGGATCTTTTGTGCGTGTGCGCTCGTGTGCTCCAGCCTCAAAGTCTCGCTATTCGTCTAGCGATGACACGACGGAATGGAATAGCATTAATGCATCAAAACCTCTGACACATAAGATGAAGAAGGCTTTTCTGGATATTGCAGTTACGCGGATACATCTCCCCCCATTCCTTTCTGCTCGCTGGGAAAAGGATATTTTATATGTATGGGCTAAGATGTGACTGCGCTGTGTGTTGAGAGCTCGTGTGTGCATAAGGCTTCCTTTTTATGTAGCGGTAGGGACGTCGTTAACAATCTCTTCGGAGAAGAAGCTCTCTTCTAATAGTGTGTGGACTCGCTTCTTTTATCTTTTACTGGAAGACCTTCCTCTCGCAACAACGCCGAAACTTTTACTTCATTCCCATCGTATCTCAGGAATGAAGATCCCGATTTTCTTTTTTTCTTTCTTTCGGAAGAGCATTTTCATCTTCTAAACGATTTTCCCATTTCATTTGGTTCCGTCTTAAGCTCCTATTCGGACAAGGGTTGGTAGGGTGAATGGGCCGTTTAGAAATGCCCCTTAATAAACGAAGAGGGAGGGGGGCATAGTTTTTTTTAAATGTATACGTATATATAGGAGAGAGAGAGAGAAAAAAAATTGTGATCAGAGCTAAGTGCCGAAACCAGTCTAGAAAAAGGGAATAAAGAAAGATACAAAAAATAGAAAAAAAAAAATTCTGGGAAGGGGTGGGGCAGGAGGTGGTTGAAATGGAAATCGCAAAATAACAAAAGAGATGCAAAAGGGGGAAAAAATCAATTTTCGAAATGGACGTGTTCTCCATCCCCCGTTTTTCCCCTCTTCCCTACATGTCATTGTGTGCGAAAGCAAAGAGACTAAGCATGCTTCTGTTTATTTAGTTTGTTGGCCATTTTTCTGGTTCAGAGTTAAGAGCGAAGGCACTTAGGCCTGGCCATACACTCTCCATTCCAAAAGCGAGCGAGACAGGCCACGGCCATTCCTTTTCTGACCAATCCGAATCTACTCTAAAAGCCAACCAATTCAACATGTTCTTTTCCGAGGCAGACAAAAAACAGACCCCGGTTTAAACAGATTTGCCCGACTCCGATAAGATATTTACAATTGTTATGGATAAGTATGTGGAAGAACTTTTATGTTTTCGGTAAGTATGCATTTTGCAGATTTATAGCCCCCACTTTCGAATACAGAGATGTATGTAGATGGCGCGTTCCACTTTCAATCCTGTTTTCGAGATACCAATAATTTCCAATACAAACTTGCAAATACATATAATAAAAAAGATCAAACTTTGAACTCGGAAACATATGTTTTAGTTATTGTGACTATAAAGGAATGCATCAACGTCGCTTTACCATATAGATAATAAAACGTTTATGTTAAAAATCAGGTCTATTTTTAAAATTATAAAATAAAATAAAATCCGGCCTTAAGGTAAATAATTACGCGTTTGAAACCATAATTTTGAGAGAAAAAAGCGTTAATAAATAATTTTTTTTGATATTTATAAAAAAAAAAATGATTAGGATACACATATAAAACTATTTCATGAATATCCGTACCACAAAAGATTATTTAAATGCATTTTTTCTGCAAAAACTAAAGAATGACATAATTTTAAAACATTCTACTTCCAGTAGCGTAACGTACATCCTCGTATCACAAGGGGGGGGGGGAGGCAGGGTTCTAGGGGGCCCAAAACCTGACTTCACAGGGGGGCCCAAATGTTCTCCGTTTCGCCACTATCTACTTCTATGATAACTGGTTCTATGCTACCTTGCCTATATATAGCTAAAAGTTCTCTACGCAATTTAAATAATAACCGGTGTTTTTTGGTTAAAATTTTTCTACTCTGATGCATTAAAATATGAATAAATTCATTTCTAAATTATATATTTCAAAAAATCCAAGTTCAGGCTCGGTACAGAAGTCTTAACTATATATAAGCAAAATATTATTATTATGGAAGCATTTCTCATAAAAGAAGAATTTTTTTAATATAGTAGCGTACACAGGAATTTTTCAAGGGGGGGGGGTCCAAGGTCAAAGTCCACTAGTGTCGTTATCATGCTCCAATACGCTGCCCAACATATTCTTTTGATTTTGTCAATTTTTGGTAAAAAAAAATCAGTAACAAATTGATTATTGAACGAATAATTAGGATTAATTAATTATTAAATTTTAGTACTATATACATAAGATTATAATTAATCGTGAAAAAAAAATCAAGGACTTTGAGGGGAAGAGGGGCTGGACCCTAGTGTGCGTCACTGGTTGAATATACACTACGTCTTTTTCGCCAAAAATTGCATTTAAATACATTTTTTTTAAATAATATTCTCAAAACTTTTTTTATACGTATATTCTAAATCAGGTGGCATTAAATATATAAAAAATATTCATTTATGCGCTTCTTCAAAACTACGATTCCAACCGTGGTCGGATAACTTAAATGACACATATATATCAAGTTGAATAAGGGGAAAAAAGAGAAAAAGAAATGCAACGATTACAGTCAGTTATATACGATATACAGTGAAATAATTAAATTTTTTCTTTAATTGGTATTAAAGTACAGCAGCAGAATAGGCGCTTCATATAAATAATAAGGAAGTAAAACTACACGATAAAACTAATTTTTTTTAATCTTTCATGGAAAGATAGTTAAAAATAATTTTGGGGGAATAAAACAGTTATTGTCAAATACAATAAATGTAATTCAAAATTTCTTTTGAATAAATAGAAAATGATTTTCGTCAAAAAATGAGCCTTTGGGGATTAAATTAAAAATAGGTGAAAAAAATTCAATATTAAAAATTAAAATCTGGTCTATATATATAACAGAATACACATCCCAATAACACTCTACAAAAATGCTATATCAATTTCAATTTATTTCCTTCATTTAAAAATTATAAGAGTTTTCATACCAGATCTGGAAGACAGGCGGGGACTTCCTAAGGACAGAAAGAAATAAAACAAATCACAGATCATACTTAAGAGAAAGCCTACTCTGCGGTTTTAAAACGCAGAAACTAAAAAAGTACAATTCAACAAAATAAAAAAAAAGTAAAATAAGAAAACTAAATAGAAGCTAATGAAAACTCAATAACAAATTAGTAAAGAAGATATGTACAGTAAAAAAAAAAAATTGTTTTTCGCCTCTTTCCCTATTCTTTTGTTATAAACTAAAAATGGTTTGCTATAGAGCAAAGTGATTCATAAATTATGGCTTTCAACTTTTTAAAGAAATCCTTGAATAAAAGAAAGTATTCGATAGGTACCAGGTAAAATACAGGCCATTTATAATTCCCTCCAGAATTTTAAAGCGCCACAGTAAAAAAAAAAAAAAAAAAAAAAAAAAGACGAATACGCGCGCGGCAAAAATAACACAGCAATTAAATCACGGTATATTTGGCCTCTGATAAGAGTTTGAATTAAATAAATTCAAGAGCCAAAAATTTGGTAGCTGGAACAGCCACCACATGTGTTAACCAATGAAATGGCTCACACACTTGGTGATTTGCTGTGCCTGCAAAGGCTTGGCACCCAAAATGACACCCATTAGATGGGAAACAAATATTCTAGTTCAATGACACTAAGTATTAAAAAATATTGATACCCTTTCTCAAAATCACGTTTTCGAACGAGTCAGTCACTTGAATACCACAGAACAATTTAGAGTTACTCATTTGTTAAAGGAATCATTAAGACAGGGAATCCAAAGAATATTGTTAATGAATTCAAAAAATACGATTTGAAAGCAATTTTTTTTTATTTAATCATCACTCGCTTTTGCATTCTAATCATCTGTTTTAGTTCCAAAATGTTTTTGACATTTCTTTCAACACAAACTTTATAATTTCCACAATATAAGTTCATAAATAAATTCATTATTCGCCAAACGAAAATTACAAATTTCTTGGAGATATTAAAAACGAATTAAAAAGCAGCGTGGAGAAAGAAACGGTAGAATTTTCCCTCCAATAAAAACGAAACTCTTCAGAAAAGTTTTCGAATATAATTTATTCCGGTTTTCTCGTAAAAATGGGAAGACGATTTTCAACTCCCCATCGTCAAAACTGTCAACAGAAAATTTGCTTCAGGTACAACAGCCGCAAGGGTGGAAAAACTTTCCTCCCTCTTTAATAAGGAGATTTTAAAACTTAAACGTGTGAAAAAAGGGGAGAAAAACTTGTTTAAATTAAAACAATGCCGAATTGGAAAGGGGGAAAAACCGTCAGTCATTTTTAAAAAACAATCGATTTAGAGATTCAAATGTAGGGAATTTTTTGAATTCTTGACAGGCTAATTTTCCCTTTCTCGTTTTCCCACTTTTAGTTTTTGTCTTAACTCCATATTTTTCTTTTCTTTTTTGAAATCTATTTAAAATAAAAAGGGGACACAACAAGAGTATATTTATACATTTTTGACTTTTTGTCCCAAAGTCGTGAATTCTATTTCAACGGACCTTATGAAAAAGGGACGAAGAATATATGAAAAATAACAAAAATAATAATAAAAAAATTTCACCAGGGGATGGGATAGCTATTTTATACAGAAAAAGTCCCGCTCTCTTGGGGAATTTAATAACTTTAGTGTCAGACCTGGATGTATCCTACATAAAAGGGAATGGAAGAAGAGGGAAAAAAATTCCATCCTCAATTCCTTTCATATTTCTGCAGAACGAAGGAAGAAGAGAAAGAGAGAGAGATAGATCTTTTCACACCACATAACTTTTTCAGGGCTACATTCTTGGAGGGAAAAGAGGGGAGGGGGGCAAAAAAATTCAGTTCCCTACAAAGTGTGATGTGATAAATTTAATGAAAATTTCGAAACCACATTTTCACTATGGAGAAAACGGAGTGCTTTCAAGACATATAGCCTTTCATAGAAATTTCTTATTCGAGAGTATGAGATGAATATTTTCCCCTCTTTTCAAATCGAGACCTAGTTGTTCAATTTACAAGTTATTCAGAATCAGTAAAGGTCACATTAACAAGCAATGGAACTATACTTTGTGGTTTTTGATTAAACTTGATAGCGAGTAAAATACAAATTACATTTTATGAGTTACAATATGCGATTAAATTTAGTTTATACTAGCAGTGACTGGTTATATACAGGGACGTGCCAACTGGGCCCGGGCCCGCCCCCTCGGTAGAAGCCGCGTTTCCTTCTCGACTGCCTCAATAAGATTATGATCCGGATAATTTTAATGTGGTCAAATATTATTCCCATACATATTCTCCGAAGAACAGGGAATTTCAAACTGCATGTCAACTGACAAAAGTGGTAAGACTGTATTATTATGTGATGACCGTTGTCCATGCCTAAGCCTAGGCCTAACAACATAAACAATCATTCAATGCATTTAATCGGAATTCAGCCATCGGTCAAACCGGTTTATGTTTAGATTTTTGAGACTGGGAGACGTACACATTTATTTGTTTCAAATGATCGTTTCAACGGCAATGCAGGCTGTATACTGTCCACTTTTAAAGATCTCTGGTAGGGCCTTGCATATGGGCTCAGGGCCTCAAAGAGTCTTAGGACGTCCTTGATTATGTAGTCAAAACATGGACACCAGGAGAAGAAATGGAACTACTAATTTAATATTCCATGTCTATAGTAATGGCTGAAGTAGCCAAGTGGTTATGGTCATGGCCTCGTCCGGCGTGTCATGAGTCCAAGCCCCATATCACTAAAGACCCGCTTTATAGGGGGGTTGATGCACGTTAAATCTGTCATGGCTCAAGGTCCGCAAGTTGGAGTGGACGTTATGAGAGTGAAGTGCCACTTTAGGAGTCATCAGGTCCTTCGCCAATGATCTTTGCATTGCTTTACAGTTTGTGACGTTAAAAACACTTACTCAATGCTCATAACAACTAATTAATTCCAACCTTAAAAACTTATTTTCGAAAAAAAAATGTGCAATCATGCGTAAATTATACGGAATTCTTAATTTATTGAAAAAAAGCTGTGATTTAATGATAACATTCTTGAGAAAAACCGCTTTGAAATTTAATCTTTAAAACTTACTTCCTAAACTTTAAAGCGACGAAGTAAAAGCAGATGCAAAAGAGGATTTCAGTCTAGTTTTAAAATCTCAGTACTTTTCTGGACAGATAACATGTTTTTAATATATGAGTATGAGTATGCCTTGTTAATACAATGCACTTTTAAAAAGAGAATTCTTCAGATACAGAGTCTGAAGTATATGAACGATGACTCCTTATAACTCAAAAACGATTATGTAAGAAACAGGAAAAGAAAATATTGATACAATGACGAAAGGTTATGAAGTGAACACATCGGAATTATAAGTCATTGATTTTGAAACAATACAATATTTTGAAAGATGCGAAATGATCCAATTCTAAATTCCCCTTTAGATTAATCAACTAACAATACTATTCTGTTGCCAATCAAAAACAGTAAACTACCAGAAAGACTATCAACAAGTTAAGAAAAAGTGAAAATCGCGAGTCCTGGAAGAGAAAATAAATCCGATTCAAAATGTCACAGGTCGATCAAGCGTATTCAACCCAAAACTTATCTTTAGGATTGCAGGCTGCATACACACCAGGCATCCCGGAACGCAATAAAAAGTTCTTTTTATTTTTCCGGGGAACGGTTTGCGGACGGTTGTCAAGCGAATTCCGAAGACACCCCTTAACGTGACAGAGGTGTACGTGGAAAGGGAACCAAAGTGTCCTACAAGGCAAAGAGAGAATAAAAAAAGGCCAGAGAGATCCAGATAGTAGTTTAAGAAGAAAAGACGCTATATGCAACGGCCATCGTAACCGAATCTCCCTCGGCTGTCAACGCTACAGGGCAGGGGTTTCTCATTCCTATTTTTCCCCACCCGTCCGAGTGCACATTGCAATTTGCTGCTGGACAGGGGTGGGACAAAAATCCATTTGGGAACGAAGACAGCAGGATGGACAGAAGAGGGAGAGAGAGAGCGAACGGGAGAGAAGCGGGGGAAAAACCTACGCAAAAAGAACGGGACAAGATAAAAATTTATTAAAGAATATATATGCAGTGCGGTCGTAAGAGGGGTTGGCCAGGAAAAGTGGCCATTCAATTAGGGGCCCCCTCCTGTCAGAGCCCTGTCAGTCCTGGAGACGCGGGATTAGGGGGAAGGTGGTCCTTAATGCCTCCGAGGGAAATATGATAAATTACGGAAAACGCAAACTTTTGCCTTGCAGCCAGGCCAATAGATCCTCCAACGGCAATATGTCTTCGCGCCAAGGGCTTACAAGATATATATTCACCTCGGCCCCTGTGCATCAGGTACCCAGCGCCCTGACAACTAACTTCGCCCGGAAATTCTTTTAAGTCCTTCTCTCTCGGCCTCGTTTGGAAGATTTAAGGAAGTGCTAAGGATTTTCCATCTTTTATTCTTTATCTTTATTTCTTTCTCTCGCACACACACAAAAAAAGCTTACCTAACTTCAAATGTATTCCATTTCTTTTATTTCGAATTCCGCAGTGATCTCTCGGGTAATCACGAGTTGCCGTGCAAGGAGGAGGATGCCTGTGCGTGAACTATACAATGATTTGGAATTCTTAAAGAAAAGAATAGAGTGGAGAAAGGGGGGATACCAGAAGTTTCTGGATCAACTTTTTAAAAAAGTCTTCGTGTAGAGTTCGTTACTTAAACTTTTGCTCAAAGAGCATTATTACCACTAGGAGAAGAGTATTACGTGTTTAAAGAAAGTCTGACAAGTTCGTGAAAGGAAATATATATATACACCTGTATTTTATTTTACTTAGTTGTATCGTAGTATCCCAACATAGAATGACAACAAATGGAATGGCCCAAAGACATAGTGTTAATCTTTTTTGTTGCTAATTTTGTTGATTAAATTATTATACAATAGTCTACCATTATAATAACACTTCTCCGATATATTTTATTTACAAAAGAATATTTAGGTTAATTTTTTCTACTATAAAATTGAGCGAAATTTCAGAAACAGACAACACATCTTTTTATAATAACTCTACAAAAGTAATATAATTAATGTATGTATATATATATGGTAATGCTTTTTCAATACTTTCCAAATTTTTGCAACATGGAATTTTCTCTAATAACATTACATCAATATGAAAGTTTGCGAAAAACTATTCATTCTGCACTTGAGCCAGAAATATATTTCACTCAAACTTAATTTTTCTTGAAATATATGATTCGTATACATTTTGAGAGCCATATAGAATATACTATTTTTGAATTATCTTCTTACCCTTCCTCTTGAATTCTTACTTATTTTTTTAAATTCTTTTTATTTCAAAATTCCTCTATTACTTTTTAAATCTCAGAATTTTAGACCTTTTTTTTAAAGATATGGTATTATACACATCCAATTTAGTAAAGTTATATTCGATAATTTTTTACAGCCTGGATCAACTAAACACAGCTCAAACTCATTCAATACCCTCCCCCAGTGATAACGATGGACGATGGGCAGGAGAGGGGGTATATTCAAAGAGAGAGAAGAGGGATGCCGTTACCATGACAACCGCTGCCAACAATCCGGCATGCCACTCATCCCTGACCTGGCCAGCATCGGCATGCGGGGTCCACGCCGGGGTAATCACGGGCTGGAATCTCGGACGGACGGACACGCATTCCACCGGACCGGCGACATGATGGCGACGTCCCCACCCCCTCTAGTATAGCTGATCCCCCCAACCCAAATCCGCTTCGATGGAGAAATCGCATATATACATATACGCACACGTAACACCTTCGCAAAGGAAGAGAGGTGGAGGGAAAGAGGGGTTTCTCGACTCCCTCCCTTCGGATAAAGGGAATGGAGGGTGGACGAAAAGGCTTGTGGGTGCTAATGCTGGCCTCTTTATCGCCCCCCATGGCATGCTTTCTCGTTGTCTGGTAACAAGGGGTAATTATCTTTGACTTGTAACGGGGAGAGAATTTCGCGGTGGTACGGTTGATAATGTTGAATTTCTAGGGGCTTCCCAGCGTTTTATTACAGCCCCGAGGAAAAGGTGGCAAAGGGGTGGGGTGGGCCAGAACAAACTCGATTCACATCGAAATTGTTCCTATCTAATGATATCTTCTCACGGCCTAGAGATGATCCCGAGTTTTAAGAGGAAGTGTTAAGAGAGGATTATTGGAGGCATTGAATCCTCAGAGGGTGGAGGAGTTCAATGGATGGATTGAAGTGAGGGATGGTTAAAAACGTTAATAAAATGGAGATGTAATGATGCAATTATTTCAAATAATTACTCGTTAAACAGTTCAGTAATCAATAATTGTTAACGTAAAATTTAATTTAAAGCGACGATAAAATATTTATAGAGTGTATAATAAAATCAAAAATGTAATGTATTAAAACCTCGACTGATAAATCAACGCCTGTATATTTCACTTCATCGATATTGAATCGATTTATATGCCAGAAACTAATTAACATTTAGAATGTAAAGCTTTGTTAAGATTACACAATTTAAAGCAATTTTACATAAAATGGTAACAACACAAATTATGTAAATTTTATTTTTTGTAAGCTGTAACTTTTAACATTTGGCAAAGTTATGAAATGTTTCATTTGGCGCAAAACTTAGGAAACGATTCCGAAGCTCTTTCATGAGGCTACTTTATCACGGATGAAGACAGTCAAACGTTCGAAATTTGTGTTCTAGAAATCCGATATTGATTGCAAAAAAAAAAAAAAAAAAAAAAAAAAAAAAAAACAATTATACTAAGATAAATATCAACAGCCATCTCTGATGGTATAATCATGCAAAAATGTGCAAGTAAAATTCAAATGTGACGATTTCTAATATGAAAAATTATCATTTTAAACTAGTTTATCTCAGCTGTAAA
This sequence comes from Trichonephila clavata, assembly GCA_019973975.1. Taxonomy (NCBI): domain Eukaryota; kingdom Metazoa; phylum Arthropoda; class Arachnida; order Araneae; family Nephilidae; genus Trichonephila; species Trichonephila clavata. Next base: position 16,386 of record BMAO01028365.1, read on the forward strand.
GGCTGTTACATTTATTACTTTACTTATATTTACTTACTATTGAAATTAAAAACAAATATCAATATATCTCCTACTCGCATTAAAAAATAAGATGAGCTGTAAATAAATCAATCAGTTTTAGAGATTAATTCCGCACACAACCAACGATCAAAACAAGATTTTTCATAAATTAAACAAGGGATCTTAAAATGAATGTTCCCCACTGAAAGTCACTATTTCATGATTTTAGAATGCAAAGAGCAGGAGGCATTGGCGCTGAACTGGGGCGCTAAGAATTGACACTCTGAGAGGCTTTTAGAAGGAACGCAGCAACCCTAAGCAGAAGCCTCCGACTGACCGTGGTCCGCGGTGGTCGATAGGGCCACTAAAGGGCGCAAAACAGCCCTCGCATCGCTGGTTCCATCAAGAAACACCATTTCTGCGCCTGCCTGTCTGAATAAGGATGGAACATAACGCTTCCCTTATTCACAGGAGCTAAGTCCTTTGGACCCGCATAAATAGACGCCAAGGAAGAGAACAAGAAAACTGTTTCAAAAGGCAGGTGAAGGTTGCCAGTAATTGAATGGACAGGGAATTGTTTATAATGGAGAGTGGAATAGTTGTTGGAAGACTAAGAATTCTGTTTCATATGTTGGTTATTAATAATAAAGAACAAAAAATATATACCTTTAAAAAAACTGAATTTTAAATAATAAATTCATTTGGATTAGTAGATTTTCCAGTGAAGAGAAAATGAATTGATTTAAATTATTAACACGGATAAGAAATGTTAAAAGCATCAAAAGCATAAGCCAAATAAAATATTTCATCTTTTAGGGTCACAAAAAAAAAAAAAAAAAAAAAAAAAAAAAAAAATGCTAACATGAAATAATGGTTTATATATATAAAAGTGCTATAATTTCACATCTACGCAATTTACTCAAATTATATTATCAGGGAAAAGAATGAAGAAGTGAATTTAATTCCTTAATCTAAGTTCCAAATATTGAAAAGGCAAGTAAAAAGAGTTACAACAGTGCGTACTCAGGCTTCTTTTATAGGGAGGGGGTTACCTTAAAAAAACCCCACTTAAATGAAGTCTCGAGGGGTAATCTCTGTGGTTAACATTAAAAATTTGATGGTCCGTTCCCCTCCTTGTGTATGCCACTGAACCATAATAATTTTTATAGACAGATAGGCACAATTATTTTTTTTATGTTATTTATATTTTCAGCAAACCTGCATCATGATTCACGTAAAATCTTCTTTCTGCATCAAATTAAAATTTTATTTTAAAATTGGATAACTTCGTTTCGCGTCAGACTGACCATCTGACTAGAACATCTGCTGATGCAACTCAGCGCCCAAGATCACGAAAAGGGCCCAGGGTCTCAAAAACTTAAAATTTATCTGGGCGCAGGGCCTCAAAGTCTTAAGACGTCCCTGGAAATATTAAGAACACAGCATTTTCTTAAGATGTAAATGCATGTATTTTATTTTACCTGATTTTATTTAAGACAAAAGCCATGAATAAAATTTAGAAACATGTAAAGAACAGTTCAAATCATTTATTAATTCGACTTTCTTCGTTTTAAACATATCGTATTCACCTAAAAGCAATTCGAATAGTATACTCTACTGACTAGTTATAAATTATATATTTCGAATTTACCCCCTATTTCCCCCATTGAAGGGAAAAAGCCACCCTCCAGTTAAATAGAATTTTTACAAGCAAAAGATCTCAAATTCATTCCTGAGCGAAGCATACACAATCTAAAAGGAGATCGCATTAAAGGCACAAATGAGATAATACTGAATCACTTTAAAATATCTGCAAAAGAAAGAAAAGGGAAATCTTTAGCGTCAAATTAAACAGAAATTTCAAAAAAAAGTGCGAGGAAAATAAAAATAAAAAGGCACGAAAGTATGGAAGCAAAAGAATTAACGAACGAATTAAGCTTCCTTCTTTTTCACAAGTGAAAGCGATCTCCCAGTTTGAGAGACGAAATCAACTCGAAATTAAATTCGAAAGAAACTTAAGATTTAATTAGCATTTCAGACGAGAAATACCTTTCTAGTAGGTGAATGCAGTCTCACTTATGTCGGCACTTAAATCGCGCTCTACCAAGACATTACACGAGACAATTTACGTCATCAAAATCATTGAGGAGCGGCACGTAGACAACAATTTTTTTCCCCTTTCCTTACTTTATTTTTTCCCCCTCATCATCCCCGTGCACCAATTAAAATAGGAGAAGCCTTTTTAACGAGGAATGTCGAGAACTCGAGCGTATTTTTCGCGCGCGGATTCCAGAAGAAAAAGGTAGAGAGAGAGAAAAGAAAAATCCTTAACAATAACTTTTCTAATAAAAGCAAAAGTTGCTACTGCTACTCGTCTAAGAGGCTGAGAAGGGGCTAAGAGATTAAATATACGTATAAGGGCGAAAAGGGAAAAAGGTAAAGAGGGAGGAGGGGTGAAAAAAAAGTAAAAAGAGCCCGGTATAATAATCAGAAAATCCTAACGAGGTGTAATTAAAGAGATATCACCAGAGAGAGGACGAGTCGAAAACACGTAGTATTAATAATTGGTGTCGAAGTGCAAGAGGGAGCTAGAATAGTTCCTGTCTCCATGGCAGAGTCACGTACCACTCTCGAGTGTGTTGGTGGAGAAGTCGAGGGGGGGGGGAGGTTCGCAAATTGGATACTAGCACCCAGTTAGAGGAACGGAGAGGTCGCTGGGAAAAGTATTTGCGGGTCGCCGTCAAATTGCGAAGGGCGATTTCTTTCCACGTAGGCACTTGCTAACAATTAGGAATTTAAGATTTTAAAATATCACTCGACGCGGAAAAGAAAAGAAGTGGAGAGAAAGAGAAAGCCGTCAATTAAGAGGTCTGCTATTCCAGGAGGAAATGTTCGAAATTAATGGTGTTATATATAATACGAACGCAGTTTGTGCTATGTTTGACCACTGACCTCATGGCTAAAGGGGCTCATAAAAGCTTTAACGTTTCTCCCTACGTGTTTATCTAAATTTTATGTCTATTTCCTGGTACAATAAATTATCTGTATTTATATTCGTTATTTCGAAGGATTGGAAATTGCTGATAATCAGCTTGATAATAACAGCGTCTAGTTTTTGATTAATAGGTAACATCTGAACTTGATTTTGTTTGTTGAATCAAAATGAAACATTTGATTCCTGACCGTTGAACACGATGGAAAAAAAGGATATGCGAAAAGCTTGTTGGGATGATCAATCATACCTGACAAAATTTTTTAATCAATATGAAATAGTCATATTTCGAAGTCTTTAAATTCGTACCAATTGGACTCGCTCATCATGAGCCTCGGGTACTATTAGACCTACAGACTTTGGCAGGCATGTACCTTTCATGGAGTAGAGATCCCACTGAGTGGATTTTAAGAAAATCGACACCAAACAGGGACTTCTTAAGGCGTAGGCCAACTGCGCAAAGGCCACAATGGGGTCCTCGTCTTGTTCTCAACTCAGCTTTAAAAAAGATCACGATTTCGAATAATTTCAACGGTCAAATGTTATTTTCGATTGTATTCTTCGAAAAACAAGGAATTTCGGTCAATATGTCAACTGGCTACATGCAATGACTATCATCCATGTATAGACCTAGGTTTATCCCCATCATTACTCATTCAGTCAAAAGGCGGCAGTCGGTCCAGCAGGTTTGTGCGACTGTAAGTCATGCACATTTATTTGTTTCGGGTTATTGTTTGTACGAGTTATTGACAACTATGTTATGTACTATCTACTTTTAAGGGTCATAGGTAGGACCTACATCTGTGTAGGGGCCCAGGGCCTCAAGAAGTTTTAAGACATCCCTGACACCAAAGGGCGGGGGGGGGTTGCGAGGGGTTAATTGGAGTCATACATAAATATTCTCGTTTCTTAAAAAGGGGCTCCCATGTATAATTTAGTAGAGGGATGGGCTACATTTTTAAAGAGAAAATAATTGAAGAAATATTAGACTACTAATTACCCGAGCTGAAAAATATAAATAATAACAACTGACCCCCCCCCAAATATAACCATATATTTATGCGAAATTTCCAATTTTAAAAAAAGTGCATACATTAAAGCGGACCAGTGGTAAAAGCATAAATTTTACGTATATTACAGCTGAAATAGTACGCGTTACAAAAGAATATTCTTTAACAAATAATATAAAAAAAATTTTAAAGTCAATTTCTACTTTGAATGGATTAACAGAAAGTATTTCATTAACGATTGAAAATTTTAACAAGAGAGATATATATATACACACATATATATATACATAGGGGAGAGCGAATTATTAGTAGGAATTGAAAAAAAAAGAGCATGATTTGTCTGTATTGTTGTAACAATGTACACCCGGTTTGGCTAGTTTCGCTAAGAAAACCGGTTTTCGACACCAACTTTTGTCATTGTTTTAAAAGTTACATTGTTACAACAATCTAGAGAAATCTAAGTTGGCGTTGAAACCCGGTAATTAATTAAAATAATTAACCGGTAATTAATGAATTAATATTAGAAAAAACTATATTAACATCAAGTGTTATCCACTAAAAGTTTAAAAAAAATATTTGAACTTGATTGGATGGATAGAAAAATTATTATTAACAATTGAAAAATTTGAACAAGATAAATATATATATATAAATAGAGAGAGAGAGAGTGTGTGAGCTAATAGTAGGAATTAAAAAAGCACAAAAGATTACTTTAAAAAAATCGCGATGAATTTTAAATATATAGAGAGAGTAGTAAAAAAACCAATCAATAAAATCAAATACTTAAGAATTAAATACCATATTGTAAGCACATGTTTCTTAATATAAAAAAAAAACACCAGCCAATAAAAAAAAATCCATTTACCGTAGGAAACAACAACGTGGTGCTTAAAAAAACCGGGGATAGGGGAAGCAAATCTTTACTCATATAGGAAGCATCTATTCTCGCGGCACTTAATAACAAGGTCGACTTTCTTTGTTTAAAAACAATAAATTCACAACCTAAACACTTATAAATCTTCCAACGGGGCTACTTAAACTCTCTTTGCTTGGGAAGCTACAGCATGCAACTAAGGGCGGTGGCGTGTAACACAGAGAAGAGGAAAAAAAGGGGGCACTGGATAAAAAAAAATGAGAATTTCTGGCCTTCCCAAAAAGGCCATCCGGATACACTAAAGGAAAAGAGCAAGATAATAGTGGGTAGAGAAAAGAAAGGGACGAGGTGGCGAAAAAGATTTTGCTGATCCTGCCTGGAAAACGGAAGATGGGTACGGAGGAAAATAAGTTTGGGAAAAGGAAGGAAATAGTGGGCGCTATGGAGAAGAACGGAAACATTCCAGGCCAGGGAGGTGGAGATGAGAACCTATGGGAGGGAGGGTTTAGCCAGTTTCCTGGATTTCTTCCTAGTTAGGAACCGGCTTTTCCTGATAATAACGTGTGACTTGTGGTTCTTCCTATAAACATCGCTTTAGAAAAAGGAAATAACGAGCTACTTTTTTTCCACCCTTCTCTTCGTTCTTTCTTAACTGGGAGGAAGGATGGGAGGGTTATATATTTTCCTGCCACTGGAAACAGAAGAGATAACTCGGATGAAAGTAAGTTTAAAAAAAGTTTTTTTTTTTTGTTCGCCACTTATTTTTCGAACTAAATATTAAATCAATTACTTTAAAAAATTGTCAGCAATATTAGTGCACTGAAACGAAATTGATTCTAGTAAATGAATGGCGTTCAACTAATATAATATTTTTTTGGTTCGCAAAATAGCACATTTTAGAGAAAAGACTCACAACCGAATGGCAAAGGAAATAAACTATAAGAAATGGGGATAAATATTATGTGAAAGTTTACTTATAAATGGCATTCAGAAGATTAGTTATAAGTATAAACTATTTTCGACTTCTATCGTTCCTAACTCGGTTTTTTCCATCCAGCCACATCGGCACTTTGAGCTGGAACAATTCAAGACCGTAAGGGAACATCACTACTATATAGCACCTAAATAGTCAAGGAGATAGATAATAGTTTTTATGAGGACAATATAACCACGACATAACTGCCAGAATTACAGTCGCTTATTTCTGAATTTTTCTCGTGGGCCAGATTCTGAGGCTGCCTCTCATTAAAGAGAAGTACCCATTATTTATCCCTAGTCTACTGTCTTGTTTACACATCGTGAAATCCGGGTTAACATTAGATTAATAAGAGAATTGTGAATATCAATTCGTCATCATTTCGTGTCTGACAATGGTGTCTCAATCAATACTGTGTTCGGCCCCACCGGAGTATCTGATTAATGAGCACGACTTCCACCTCAACCAACACGAGGTAGAGGTACCGCGACACATTTAATCTTCGCATAAAAAATAAAGTATTTAATGCTTTTAAAAACAAGAAGAAAATCCCTAAACAATAGAAACGCCTATTAAAATTCTGATATAAAATGTCAATTCTTTTTGTAAAAATCTAACTGAGTCAAAAAACTTTCCTTCTTCCAGCTATCTGATATCTTAATCCCTTAATGAACCTTCACAAAGAAGTTTCAAATGAAAACGTAACAGCTGATATGTAAATAAAAACCGGTCCATTCGAACAGTCTTTAATTATCGAAGTAAGAAAATTATGGCTTTGCTAATCTTTGTCAAACAAAAACATTTAACCTTTTTAATAAAAACCCAGAACTCAAACTCGAATTACAGAGGAAGAAAAATACACAAAATGTTATTCGGTTGCTATTAATATCTCCGAGAATCAACACATCTCTCTTCTTCGTCCGGCAATAATCCCCCCCCTCCTCCTTACTATCATCCTCTCACTTGAAACAAATCAAAAGATATACATCCCTCTTTAAAAAGTCTTACTTCAACAATTCACTAGAAAGATTGACACGATTAATTATCTGCACCGAAAAGTTTACTCAAAGCAAGGATCTTCAATCCCAGAACCTTTTCAAGAAAGACAGAAGAGTGGGGAAAAAAAGTTGTGGACAAATCCACAGAAGGAAGCCAATCTCGCCAACATGAAACCACGCCTGTGCAAGAGAGAGAGAAAGAGAAGATGGAACATACTGTGGGGAGGAGGGAAAGAAAGGGGAAAAAAGAAGGAAAAATCGGGAAAAGCTGGAGCCGTAAGATAGACAGCAAACAAAACAATATAAACGTCCCTTCCCACCAAAAGAAGAAAAGCCAATAAAAGCAGCCCCCTGGAAGAAAGCAATAGCCATCAGCAGCTATGCACACAGAAGACGCACTTCGGCGTCTGCTTGCACAAACATTTGTCCAGGCACCGAGGATACCTACAAACTCAAACAATTCTTCAGTTTTCTTTCTTTCTTTCGGGCGAGAACAGTCCTTGGGGCATAAACCACGAGTGGTTCTTCGCACTTGTGGTGAGAAAAAAGGTCTGATTTTTAACGGGTGTAGGAGTTTCAGATTAACTTGGGAATTGGAACATGGAGCCATGTGGTTAGGCGGAGCCTTGTGGCAGATACTTCCCAAGTAGAATATATTGAATACTTTGAGCTTAAACTTTAGCATACGGATATGAGTATACTATACAGAGCAGAAAAACTGGGGAATGTAACATTATTTGCAACATATTCTCTAGAACGACTTCTTTCGTGATGTGATCACTGTACTGTGTCTCATCATGCCTCTCTTTACAACCAGCTAATTTAATAAAGCATATTTCCTCAAATTAGAAAAGTGCTTATCAAACTTTTAATATTTGTGACCCGATTTTCAATAATAAATTTCCTCGCTCCCCCCTTCCATACAATAACAACGTACTGAATGCAATAATAATGTACTTTGACACTATACCATATGACCTAAACTACAAACCATCCAAATGATCAAGATTAAGGGGTAGTAGGCCTAAATGCGACGGAATTCCAGCATTAAAATTTACGTCGATACAATTCAAATGAGAGAGAAATTAACTCTTTAATCCAAAACAAACATACTCATTTATCATTAACATGAAGTAATCAATATCAACAATTTATGAATATATTTCAGAATTTAAATATCTTTAGACAAAGAGGCACTTCACGTGACAAGAGACATTTTTGTTCGATACGTTGACCGGTATGGTACGTCCGCTCGGAATGAGTAATGTCGCAGAAGTGAAAAGTTGTAGGGGGCGCGACAATAGCGGAAGTGTACAAGGTACCAACAAAAAAAAAATATTGTTACATTTCCTTTTTAATTTTTAAATTGGAAAATACTGTAAAATAAGTGGAAACGTGTATTTTTATTACGCAAAATATATTTTGTTTCTTGTTTCCTTTCAGTAAATTAATAATTTCTTTAAAATAATCTTTTACTTCCGACTTTTTGATATACTCGCCCCCCCCCCCCACGTAGGGTTATCGCGCCCCACGGTTTGAGAAACACTGCATTAAAATCATTACTTGTCACAATTTTTGAAATTATGATATTTTTTTTCGGGGAAAAAAGAATACAGAGTAGGGATTATCAGTACATATCACTAATGATTGTTCGTATAATGTCACAACTAGTCGCATTTATACTCCGAAGGGTATTGGTGACGACCCTCGGAATTTTTAAATACAAACTACGGCCAACTGAGAAGGACGAGTCCTCTCCACACTTCTATACCATATCAACGTGAGGATTTCGAGACTCAATAGATTTCAGCATCTCAACACGGCGGATTTTTAGTGATATCAAGACTCCGAACCCACGAACTTGTGACTGATAAAAAGCCAGTCATGAACTCGCGACCTCTTCAATACAAGTTACAATGAGAAAATCCCGATTTAAATGGATAAATATACAGCGTGAAAGTAAAATATTACGGAAAGATTAATTTTAAATATAAAAATTTTAATAATCTAAATTTTAATTTTAAAAAAAATATTGCAAATTTTTGGAAAAATACTACAGATTTTGGAAAGCCTTGTGCAATAATGATGTAAAAACTACAGAATTTAAATGCAAATCGGCATTTTATTAGCACGATTCTAAACGTAATCCAAACAAAACAACTACAAATGGACAGCAGTTTGGACAAGGCGAACATATGAATCCACTTTTAATCAGTCTAAAATTAAATTTATCTAAACACTGCAGGTTTGACTTATTACAAATGCAATAACAACAAGACAAGTCACAATAATTAACGTAATTAATGATAATGTTTTGAAATATTTTATATTAGTAACCGAAAAAAAATGAAAAAGCATATTTGAAAATGGAGACAGTAAGAGGTAATTGGAGATGAGCAAGATTTATTCAAGGAAGTATTTAATTTAGATTTACTTAAGACTGAATTAATAATTAAGGCCACAAATTCTTTCGTTAGATAATAAACACATCCACATGCTTATAATTTAATTTTAACGTAATATTTAAGTTTAAAACACAACAAAGGAAAACGGCAAAATATAATTGCATCTACCAGTCTAAAATAAAAATCTTATTTCTCACATCTAATGCCCTTAATAATAGACACCTCAACGATAGGAACCAAAGTAACAAATAATCGAAACCTCAGATCCACAACAATAACACTCAACTGAAAACCCCTTTCCCCGTGCAAGTTTCCTCGCACGGAAGGCGAATAATTCATTCCCATAAAAACAACGATGCACATAAATACACGGGAACCCAACTCCACTCGCAGAAAAGCGAGCGAAGACAGTGTCAGCTAATTCAAACAAAAGCGAATATTTACTACGAGGGGAAAAGGTGCGAACAGCGATCTCTACTTTTCCGCCCGAAAGAAAAGAAACGGAAAAATCCGAGGGAGGCTTATTATCAGAAATCCGAAATGGAAAAGAGAGGCGAAGCCCCATTTAACTGTCCCATAAACCAGGACCCCCGAATGTAAATGCGGCGGGGGGCCCCTTCGCCCCTTATCGCGAGGCAGAAGAGCGAGCGTGCCGTCGAAAAGCAATGGGCACCCGGGGACAGTTTGGGCTGTTTGCCCGTCGAACAGACGTTGGGCCGAGATAAGCGGCTACGGGATGGAGAGGGCTAATCTGGGCCTCTCCCCCTTTCCATCCCTTTATCAGGGCCGAGCAGACACGGTCCGGGGCCGCATCCCCGTGTTGCCGGGGAGACCGGAGTGATTAGTGGTGGGGATGGGAGGAAGTTGGCTCGGGAGAGGCAGCGAAAAGAACTCTGTTTTCCACTTCTGTTTCTTACAGTGGAAGGAGACTTGTTCCAAACGATTTATTAATCGCCCTCCCCCTCACACTCTACACACCTTTGTTTCATGCTGTTGTATCCAACTGGACTAAAATATAAACAGTTTTACGGCGTGGCAATGCTATTGTTTTTTAAAAGAAAAAGTTTTCCACTGTAGTGTATGCTCTTTATTTAAACCTTAATATTGAAAATAATTTTGGCATTTTTTTTTTTAATGAAAGATTTTTTTTTATCGTTTTGTAAGTAATGAACGAAATTGTAAGAATGGCATAAATTTATTACAAATATAACATTCAGATATCTTAAAAGGATACATGTAAATGTGATTTTTAAAAAAATCTAAAAATAATTTAATTCTAACTGATAAATATGATGATTTTAGTCCCAAAACTTCTATTTTTGAAGTATATCTGTATTTGGAGAAATAATTTATTTATCTAAGGAAAGAAAAGTTATTTTTTTTAAAAAAAAACTCATTATTAGCTTACATAAATGAGAAAAAAGGTTGAAAATGACCTACTTTATAGAAAGTGTTTTTTTTTTTAAATTAAAATAAATACAAGCCAACAATCGTAACTTAGTGTAATTTGAAGATCGTTTACAAACATTCAAAGAACGCGTATGTTTTTTCAATAGATAAACGCTGTACGGTCTGATACTAAATTATAATCAATTTAAAATAGATTATTTTATCTATATGACAACATACATTGTTATTTAACATTTAATAATTACTTGACAAACAATATAAAATAGGGGGAAAAAATCCGATGAAATTTCCCAAATTTTTTTTAACATGGCTAAAAATAAGTTCAAAAATCAAAATACATTCTTTTTTCAGTCACATATTTCAAACAAATGTATTTCCCCCTTAATATATTTTTCGCTGGGGAGGTGGTGGAAGAGCATATTTATACTTAAGGAGAAATTCGGGATTCATCGCACGCTAAAAAAAACTTTACATGAGTAGCGATTCCAGTTACTGAATATAGTCCATAAATATAAGAAAGAGAAATAAATTTTGATATGTTAAATTAACTAAAGGAAAGGTATATTAACGTAACAAAGTACAAAAAATAGAAAACACAGGATAGAAATTTCACTAAACAATTTATTTTAAGTAAAATTTTTTATTGATTTAAAAAAAAAAAACATGCGAAATATATTTACTCGTCGTCTGTGAAACAAAAATTTCTCGAGTTACTATAGAGCAAAAATACTGATTGCACCAATTGACACAATGCATTAAGATTAATTTTTTGAGCTATATTTCTGGGTAAATGTTACAGGTGAACTGACCTGCTTTTTTGGCAGCATAAAGGTTCGCTTCTTCTTGAGCTTTCCCAATATTTTTCTTGTACCTTATCCTCTTATTACCGAACCAATTTGACACCTGGAAGATAAGCAAAATATTTGTTATTAAGAAGAAATTATGTTGATGGTCCAGCTGAAACTCTTTACGAATGTTTATTTCAAAAAGCTTTTGATATGAATTAATAAAAAGAAATGGTAAAATCAGAAAAGGTAAACAGAAAATACTATTTAAAAATATGAAAAGGTCAATATGGAGTTTCAAAGAGTTGACATTTACGCGGATAAAAATAACTCTTCAATCATAAGCAATATAAATAGACTTAAAAAATGGATGCATTTTTTAACAATAACAAATTTTAAAATAATTGCTATAGAATTCTGAAGAATTTTTAAAACTTTAAATTTTAACGTTAAAAAAAACTAGATATGAGATTTTGAAGAAAAAAAAATAACTGTAAAATAACCAAAAATAAATTCAAATTTTATTTTTTGAACAGGTCAATAAAGAATTTCAAAGAAAAAGAAAATTTACAAACAAATCAGTGGCACACAAAAGGGGAAGGGCATCTGTTACACCCCCCCTCCCCGCCTTTGATTTTAGTTTTCGATTGATTATAATTCAGTGTATGTAGCACGTAATTTAATTATTTCTGATAATTAAGTCAAGTATTTGTAATAAAATTTTATTTTATTAATTAATGCTAAATTATTTTATTAAATATTTTATTTTTGCTGTTTTTTGTACCCAACAATCGATAAAATCAAAAGAATATTTTTAGCAGCGTATTGATGTGTGATACGAGAAGGGTAGACATTCGAACCCCTTCCAAAAAATTCCTATACATGCCACTGACAGAGATAATTATTCTCAAAGAAAAAGAAAATAGATGCCTTTTTCAATCATAATATTTTTTTTAACAATAATCATTGCAATTGCAAAGAATTATTTTTAAACATAATTTTAAAAAAAAACAACTCGTGGTGTTTTATAAAGGAAGAATATTTTTGATTCTTAGTCATTTTCTTTTATTACGTCAGTTTATTCAATTCCTGCTAATAGCTCACTCTCTATCTCTATATATATATATATTTCTTATTCAAATTTTCAATCGTTGCTAAAATACTTTCTATTCATTCATTCAAAGTAGGAATTGACTTAAATTTTTTTATTTATTATTTGTTTTTATTTTTGCAGAATTTTAAGAGTTAGTGATTCAAAAACAGATCTTAATACTCAAAAAATTTCTTATGTACCTGAGATACTGTTATTCCACACTTCCTGGCCAGTTCTTCTTTCGCTTCTTCACTAGGATAAGGATTACTGAGGTGGGAGTAAAAGTATTCGTTGAGGATTTCTGTCGCTTGTTTGCTGAAATTCCGTCTTTTTCTCCTACAAAGGATTAAAAAAAAAATGTTTAATTCACTGCAAAAGCCTACTTTCTACCAATAACTAATTAGCTTAGTAAATGTATCAATGACGAATAAAATAGAAAAGAAAAACTTAAGAGAATGTAGTTCTGCTTAAAGTTATTATTAGCTAATATCAAATACAGTGAAATATGTTTAACGCGAAAACGCTTGAGAAATATCTGCTAATACGAAATAATACAACGGTCTCGACAAACTACTATGTATTTGCATGCATTTTTTTCTCTTAACAAGAAACGAAAATCTCTTAACACGAAAGGTTTTTCCTTCTGGGAATGAACAAAATACGGAAAACACCAGCCACGGAAGTTCATCATCGGAAGAATCCTTTGCAGTAGATGATGACCATGCGCGTACAGCCCCAATTATGGCAGACAAAGACATTTTGGAGTTGGTTCAGAGCTCAAGAAATAGCATTGACGCAGATTCTGACGACGGAAATGAAATGAATAATGAAGCTCCTGATCTCATGTTATCCGGAATGCGGAACATCATGAAAAGTACGCGCAGTTATTTAGAAGCACATTCCAATATTAAAATGAATCACATGGATCAATTTGTTGACAATTTGATGTTAAATAAAAAGGCTATGCAAAGAAAAATACCAGATTAATTTCCAAAAACTCAATAAGTGTTCTGTTTTTCAAAAGAATTGAGTAACATTTTTTATCAAATTTCGTTAAATTCTTGTGAATGTTTTTGTTTCATTTATTTTTATTAAATACAAACATACATATCTATGTGAATAAAATGCAGTCTAATAAACTTAATTTTGTTGAATATATGTTTTTTTACGGCATCCTTTAACACGAAATTCTTTTAACGTGAAAAAATATTTCAGTCGTCTCAGTTTTGTGTTAACTAATTTTCATTGTAGTTTCAACCGGACTCGGGAACACTTCTCAGATAGAAAAATGTCCCAAATTCCATATTTAGGATGTTGTAACACATATTTATCACAGTGTCTTTTGAAAAATTTAAAGATATTCTAAGTAAAAACGCAATTTTAAGGCCTATCCAGTTCAAGAGCGTAAGAGTGAAATTTGGAATGCATCTTATAACAGAAAAAATTAACAAAACTCAGACAGAAATGAATAGTACAGTAAAATAATATTTATAAGAAAATGTCTATTTTCTAGCAAGACAAATGTTCTGAGTTCAGTTCCTGTTCCTTATAATTATGCGAAGGACTCTCTTAAAGTGGTATAAATCTTGCAGCAATCATTTCGAGATGCAATGCTACAAATACGAACAAAACTTCCAAAGGATTTGGGAGGTGTTAAAAATAGTAATAATAAAACATTAATCACAAGGAAAAAAATATTTGCCAATCCGACAAAATCAATTCATGAGACTAATCGATGGCACAAATTTTGAAAGATTTAACAAACCGTTGAAAAATAAACTATTTGAAAATAACATATTTAACACATCACGCAATTTAAATTCAACTTTCGAATATCCCCATGTTCCCTAACTGTTTGCCAAGTATGCAATTTATATAATTCAATTCACAAGAGAGCAATACGTATTACTACAGTTATGAACTCCATAATTTTGTGGCATAATCAGTGACCAAGATCAACAAGGATCTTCTACAAAAACTTCTCGGAATTAAAATATAATGTATTGAGTTAAGAACTTATTATACATATAAAGCTTCAAAACTTATGCTTTAAATCATAATATTAAATAATGATAAAAAAATCAAATATTTTGTGTGAAAAATAAAAATTACATGATTTATATAATGCATTATTAAATGATACGTGTGAAATTAAACAATTCATAAAGTGACTAGACTCCACATCTTAAACTATTTCCAGAAAAAAAAAACTTAAAAAAAGTAATTAAAAATAGGCAACAATCAATTTCACTACACGGTTTATCCTTTGAGAAACTAATGTTTATGCCGAAAGTGCCATAGCGTAATTTACTGAAACGATAAAACCATGTTTATAAAACCAATAAGTGCATAAAACACGAAACAACGCTAATTTAATTAAAGTTGCGAATATTTCAACTCAAATCTTTCCCCAACACTTCTTTCCTTTTTTTTTTTCTTTTTTTTTTAAAAAAAGGCTCAAAAGTAATAGTACTTACAAAACCTGAACTTGGAAATTAAATGTTTCCGATTCAACGCATCCATATGCCAAAGATAGTTTTTCTTCCCACAGAAAGCTATTCGCATCGCTATTTAAACCCACCAACAGAAATGGCAAAATTTATTTCACCGTCTGTTGCGAACAGGAATCACAGAAAATGGCCGTTTTACCACCTCGTTCTCAGGCAAAGGACAAGACTCCTGTTTTCCCAGGAGAGACACAAGGGGGAGGGAAGTAACAACAATAACAAAAGGGGGGAAAAGAGAAAAAATTAAACTGAATAAACGAGATAGAAAAAAAAGACACACACAAAGCAAATAAGAAAGAGAACGAAAGAATAGTAGTAGAAAAAAAAGTAGGGTTTAGGAGTGTAACGAGCCAGCCAACAACCGGTCGAAAAAACCATTTACATTGGTGGCTAATTCCCCACTTCCCCCATTAAACCTCGAGCAAAACAATTTCCACGCTTGGTTTAAAGGAAAAAGAAAAATAAGTAGATAGGGAAGGGAAGCGAAGAAAAGGGAGGAAAAAATTAAAAGGAGAAAAGAAGTATAAACACCTAATGCCGATTCGCGAGCCGTGAGGGGTAATAGATTCAAAGAAAGCGGAGAACGGCGAGTATTTTCATTAAAAGAGGAAGACTCCCCCCTTAATCCTTTCGTTTCAAACCTGTATCGAGGGACGGTATATATACTTTGACGAAGGTTCTCAGGTAATGCTACGACCTACACAGATGAATGGAGTTTTAAGTCGCAGTGATTGTAGACAATTCCAAGAAATAGAGCCCATTGTGAGGGAAAATTTAACAATAGAAATATATATTTGGATCTAATCTCTTATTCGTCTGCTTCTTCCAAATGGGGCATCCCCCCCCTCTTATTCTTATTCGGAGCGTTTCATTTTTTGAATTTAAAGTAAATCCTTCAGAAAATCCTATCAACTTCTCTACTTCAGCAAAATTGATCTTTTGTGAAATATATTCGAGTCGAATAAATGCTTTTGTCCAATTATCTAAAGTGGAAGGCATTTTGTTTAACACGAAAGGGGATGCTTTATCTGGAAAATGCCCTATGCGATTGAAATAAATGTTGTATTCTCTGTTTGAAATAGATAGGTTTATGAATTCCTTTAAAATAAGGCATTTATGCATGAATAAAGAGTGATGAGTATATACAAGGGAGAACTGTTAAAAAATAAACATGATAAAAACAACTTTTTAAAAATCTTTAAATTTTATCCAAGATATAAATCTTAGAAATATAAAAACAACTTATTACATACATAATAAATATAATCTAATAACAATTCTAAACTTATTAACTAAAAATTGATCAGTTAGATGAAACGTTAAAATAACCAATTCGATTACAAGCTATAAAAAATAACCTTATTAAAAAACAAGAAATTAATATAATTGTAAAATCAAACGTGCAACATAAAAAGCTTTTTTTTAAAACTTAAATTTTAAAGTTATATAGAATCACTAACGAAACCTTATTACAACAGTTTTCCCTGCACCCTCACAATGAATGCAATGAAAACGGCTTTACAGATTGGGAAGTACCCATGACTGAAAAACAAAACTTCAAAAAAAAAAAAGTAAGGAAACATTTATATAAATTATAAGTAATTTAACTGTGTGAATAAATTAATTTTTTTAAAGAGAAACTAGATTAAAAATTTTAAAAATTTCAAAAATAATTTTTTTTTAAATTCTAACTTTGGAAACAGCATTAAATATCTAAGAATTGTAAAACATTTAAAACAAATAATACTTTGATTTTTTTTTTTAAGAAAAAGAATAATTTTATCTCCAATATAACGTTAACTAAAAATGTAAATGAGCATTTAAAAATGTCAGAATTCATACTTGGGAATTCTACTAATCTACATTTAAAAACTGTGAATCCTCTATTACGAACTCTGCATTTTTATAATACACAAGAAATGTATTACCAAAAAATATAATGCATTTTCCAAAATACCACAAATAATTTAAAAGTATAAAACTTAGTAGTTCAATTTCCGGGAAAAAATAACATTAAGAAAGGTACCAAACCGTAAAATATTTCAAAAATAAAATTAAAAAACTTTTGAACACTTTAAACCCAAGATAACACAAAATACTATAACAAAATAAAATGTTTTAATGGAACCTGAATTACTTGGAACAGGAACTTTCTTGGCAAAGTTTAATGCGCCTTAAGTGGAAAAATAGAATATTTTTTTTTTATTTAAATTAAAGCAAGCTGAACAATCTTCATAAGAAATAATATATTTTTATATTCTAGTAAGTATTTTCAACGCTTTATTTTATAACGTAAACTTTTTACAACACATACCAATAAGAGAAAATGAAAGTGGAGCGGATTAAAATTTCGAGCTCACCCCCCGTCCTTCTCCGCTCTACAACCCCACTTTTAGATATATACACCTTATACTCGTTAGCAAAATAATTGACTGAATCGAGCGAGAGACATGTAAGGAGGGCGCCGAAGTAGCATTTAATGCAGCTCTGGCTATTTAATCCTTTCCCGAGTCTGGAAATTATATCCCACTTGTGTTAGGGCATCGTGCATTAGTTTCAGTAGCGTTTTAAAAGGCACGCCGTGAAAATAAAAATACAGGGTGAAAAAAACAGCTGATTTCTCTTTTTCTTTTTTATTTTCAGGGAAAAACCAAGGCGGTGGAAAATGTTTACGCGTTTTTGGCGCACCGGCTTAAGAGGCAGGCATAGATTTAATTTGCCTCATAAAATAAATTTCTTTTTAAAAAGGAGCGGAAAATTTTTAAGGTGATTTTCCGAGTGAAATCCCCACCTCAGTTGCCTCCTTATTCCCATAGAGGTAATTTTTGCAAAGGCAGGGGAGCGGTTTGCAGTTTTAATTGGGAGCAATCAGGGAAATTTATTGCGAGAAATTTCATACGTTTTAATTTACACCGACGGAACTTAAAAGAACCTTGGAACTGGATGCCGAGTTAAAAAATTTTTTTTCCTCGTGAAAGTATAAAATAAAAATAAAAATAAAAATCACACATCTAGAAAGAGAGAGAGAAGCCTTCCCTCTAAAAATAAAACTATCTAGTCTCAGAAGAGGTGTGCTTATGTTTTACGGGCGGATTCAGTAGTGGCTCGGATTTAAGTTGTAATAAGTGATACCGCTACAAATGCATGCGGTCTCGTTAAAACTTTACAAGTCGTGTATGCATTTATCTTTCTTAATTGGGAGGGATTTTATTAAAACAAGAAAGCTGGCTTGCTTTGACTCGGCGGTGAGGTAGATACAATTTGCAATGATTTATGTCATAAATCGTTGGGGTTTCTTGAATAAAGGGTAGAATGTGGAATTAGGGAGGGGGAAAAAATGAGAAAATGCAGATTACCTCTCTCACACTCGCTGCTCCTCTCTGACGAGAATAAATTTCTATTACATTCAGAAACCGAGACCGTGGCTTATTTCTTTGCACCTACTTAAACTTTGAACGAACACTGGCCTTATTCAATAAAGATACGCTTCTAAACGGCGTTAAAAATTCAAGAGATGGATAAATTTAATGACGCGGAGAAACTGATGGAACGATGAAGGCGAGTGGGGAAAAAAAGAGAAATGTGAGCAAAAAAAGGATCATGATGCTTTTCAGTTTCATGACACCGAATTTTGTTTCGAGACTATTTGTGTGAGATGTGTGTGTGTGCTTTTTGAAAATAATTATGAGTGTGCGCGTTTTGAGAAAACTTGAAAATTACATAACGACTTTGAGGGGACTTTTAATTGGATAGGAAGAAGTTTAAAAATGATTTTGATCTTTTTAATCAGAGTTCTTATTGTATTATAAATGCTAATAAAAGTGAGTTTCATATGTAGATTGAATTATTTGTAAGCATTAAAAAAATCACTTGAGAAGACAAGTTTAAATTTTATTAGTTTTTAAATATTGAGACATTCTGTAAAAGTTAACTTTTGTGAATTTTGATTTTTTTGGAAAGTTTAGTGTAATATAAAAAGGTTTCGATAGTAATTAATTTTAATAAACAAGAAAAGTAACTTAAAAAAAAAGCCTAATCCAATGAATTTGAATACTTTTTATTGTTTATTATTATCGTTACTGCACATAAAAATACTTTTTTTAGCTTTTCAAAAAATTATATGCATATTTTCCAGTTAATATAAAAAAAATCGTCTAATAGTACACCAGAAAACTAATGTTCTCAAAACTTTTTAACATTTTTTTTTTTTTTTTTTGTATTAAGGTTGTTAAATTAATAAGAATTTCGTCGTATGGGAATTTTTAAGAATTACGTAGCATATAAATTGATAGCATTAAGAATAAAGGAAAATGAGCATAAAAAATGATAGTTCTACATGTATCTAAATACTGTTTATTTAAAAGAAATGATATACAGTAACTTTCCCTATTGGATATCATGTAAATATTGTTATATTTGTTTTCCATTATATCGTCATTCGCATATGCTTTTATCCTCCGTTTCACTAAACTGTTAGATATACTACATTTTTTTATATAATTTTTAAAATTAAGTCAGGTTTTCCATTCTTTAATTATCCACTCAGACTTCAAAAGATAAGAGTATAGCACACGTACATTTCAAGTTCTTTTGTTTAAAAAAAACAATATGCGTTATGCGGCAAATACACCTAAAACTTTAAGAAAAAAAGCGGTTTGAATGTATAGTATGCCGAAATATATGGTGTATTAAGGTAAATATCCAGTTCGAATTTTTCTAAAATAGATAATCAAGATTTTAAACCAAAATAACAAGATAAGTTTGAATTTCCTGCATCTGACATTTCAATAGTGCAGATTAAGGAAAAGAGAGAACAGAACTTGCTAACAAAAATTTAAAGACATAAAACTGCAAAAAAGAATTTTTTTTTAATGAAAGTACTTTAATATTTCTTTTTTACACGCTTTTTGTAACATTAAACCAAAAATCTATCATAAGGCTAATTCACATAATGTACAAGTTTTAAAAGAATTGTCTGGAAAGCTAATAGCACTCTTATCTATCCACTTTTATGCATTAAAGAAATCATTGAAAATATTACAAACTAGGGGTAAAAACCAAAGAGAAGGAAAGGAACGACATACAAGTTCCATATTTATATGTATGTATTCTAATCGAACCTTGGCAGTGGCGGTTAAAGGGAACAAAAGCTAATAAACGACAGTAAGCATCCTTCCATCCCCAAGTGATGCGGAAGATGAAGATCAGGGGAGCGTGGACTCGTAGAGGGCGGAGGAGGATGAGGAAGAGTTATGGGAGTAGCCCACGGTCCAGAGAGTGCGGGACCCATTACACGCCCATATGGGTCCGGCGTAGCTTAATTCTTCCGCGTCAGGCATCCCGGAATGACGCAATTGAAGGTCCGGGAACCTTAATCCTCAGTGACCGGACTTTATTCTGCTTGTCATGCGTACGTCATGAAGGGATCTGTCATCGTGTAGCCGGACTGTTTTGGATTTTTTTCCTCTTCTTTCCATTCGCTATCTCGTCTGGGAGTTTTAGTTAAATGTTTAGGAAAAAAGGACGAATAAATGCTGACTTTGTGAGAGAGGATATGGGCCATGCGAGGTTTTCGCGGATATAAGCGTTTCGTTCCGGTTTTCGGCTCGTGCTATAAAACCAACTTCTTCTTCCTTTTCCAGTAAACAATCGTGATTTTTGCTTTTCTCTTCCGTTTTTTACCAAGAGACAAATGGATGGATTTAAAAAAAAATAGAAATATATACCAAAATGTGAAATATTTTCAATAATTTAAATCAAAAATAAAATGTTGAATAGAGGAAATTTTATTAAAAATAATTATCCAAAGAATAAACTACTTAGTGTCCTTATTTCGCTACTTTTTAAATTGCATTAAAAAAATTCAAAATAATTTAAATTTTAATTTTTCAATGTTAAAAAAATAAAATTAAGAGAGAGTGCATAAAACAACTTCCGCTACATAAGAAACGAAGCTTTTAAAATATCCACATATACTGTATTTTATGTAGAAATTTAAAATAAGGTGCCAGAGCTTCTCAAAAATATTTCATGCATATAAAAAAACAGAGTTAAACATTCATCGATATAGAACTAGTTTATGGTATGTCAGTGGGCAATAGTTTTGATTCGAGGGCTCCATTATAGAAGGGGGGAGGATACCGGAGGGGAGCACCTTTTTTTTCAAATGATTGCATTCATTAGTTACATTTGCATCTAAGAAGGGTATAAATTCAACAAATATAAGTTAAATAAAAAAGTGGAATTTTATTCAATTAATTTATTGTACTAACTTCATAGCACCTATAGCTGCAATCCCATTAAATTTAAGAATCAGTTGAATGGGACAAATGTACTCTATCATACTCTTCTACATTTTTAAAAAAAAATCAGGATTGAGATTGTTTGTTGAAATTCCCATTTAGGCCTGCAAGTTAATGTTAGCCAACATGAATCTAGGTATATTTTCTATTGTTGATCTTTATACAAGAGAAATTTTGCTCACAAACATATGTTAATCCGAATATACAAATATAAATAACATTTTCTATCTATTTGCATCTCTGATTGTCTTGGCAGGCCTTTATTTGCACACCCCTGATATAATCTAATCTAAAAAAACCTAATGATCCTTAAACTTGTGAGGGTTCTATCCACGCTCTTTCAACTAATAATCCTCTTGGAGAATTTCTGGTCTTTAAAAATTATTTTATTATACAACTCCTCGAAGAAAAAAACGTGAATATGTATATATAGCCTAGGCTTTCAGGTTAGAGACAGATAGGATAAATTGGGCTAGTGGAGCAGTGATTAATCAAATTGAATGTGAATTGTGGATATTTAATATTTGATAATTGAATTACTTAAGGTGATAAACTGTCACTGGCAGTTGAATCTAGCTTAAATAGCGAATAAGTCGGATCTATTGAATTAAGTAAGTTAATATACATTAAAGTGTTCTCATATCTCACGTACCTCGTTAATTGTCTTCATATTTATTAATTGGGAGCATCTCTTATCCTTGATCGATTGAATTTGAGTTGTGGTTAATATTGTGAATAAATTAGATTGTTTTTGAAATATGGCTAGTCTTCCTTCCAGTTCTCCCACACCTTTAGGCGCTCAGGCAAGATCTTTACAAACTATGATTACAATTTAAAGTTTAAAATATTTAGAATGAAATTAATAATGAGTATCTGAAGAGAAATACTGTCCACAGGCATTTCAACGCAAATAAATCTGTAGTTGACATTTTAAATAATTTTATTTTTTAACTTTATGGTTATGAGGTAATAAGACCTTTTTTGATCACTTTAAATAGAAATACGAGAACATTCCATTTATCTCCTAAACTTCTTTTTTAAAAAACTAGCATACTCGATACCCAACACAGAGGCAAATCTAACAAATGTAAACAAAACATTATATACAAGGAATGAACAAGCATTTTTAAGGAAACAAAAAGGTTTTGAATTTTTAATTAAGAATAATTCTCACCTGGCATCTAGAAACCTGGACCTGAGGATCATGACTGCTTCACAGGTGCTTTGTTTCAACTGGACTTGGATGGAGTTGAATTTCTTGTGAATGATTTGCACCATTCGCTCGATTTCCTTCGGCGTTATGGGCCGCGTACGGCTCTGTTCACGTAGCAAGTTCATCACGTGCGTCGTGAACTCGCTACACGCCTGCAATTAAAAAGTAACGTATAAATATTTAAAAATCTGAGTGAAGGAACTATTCATCCACTACAGTACAATATCAATAACAAAATTATCAATCATAAGATAACATTTCCTATTTAAGTGAACGTCGCACTTAAGGCAACACGAGGGCTAGTGGACCTCGTAATTATGAGCCACGGTCAAGTGAAGAGGATGACACATGAGCCGACAACCCTCTCTAACTTCCATACAACATCATAGCGAGGACTTTGAGCCACGTGAGATTTAACATGCATTAGGCCTCTACATGGCGGGTCCTCAGTGGCATTCGGAGTAGAACTTGCGACTGAACAACGTCAGTCTCGAGTTCGTGACCATGGACACAAGACTACCGTGGTCACTTTCACATAAGGTAAAAGCGGTGAGAGATTCTAGGCTCTGAAAGACATATCAAGCAAGCAGAGTCCAAATTATATTTCAGATCTAAAAGTGCAACAGGTTCTATTCGAATTCTTCAACTAATCCTCTTGGGGAAACTATTATTTAACAGTGATTTTATTATAAAAACTGCTTTCCGTAGAGATGACTTGATTCTATGCAAATGTAATTACTATTTAAAGCATGATGTTCGTGTGTGTGTGTGGTTAATCGTGAAATCGAAGAAAGTTAATTGCAAATGGGAAGTTGCGCGGCCTGAAATTAATATTCATCTTAGAATCCACGGAGAGTTGTGGAAGGAAATAGCATTGGAACTGACCGAGCTATCGTGGTTCGAGAAAAACTGCTCCATCATTTATTTGAATAATTTTATAAGTTAGATTAAGTATTAGGTTTAAGATTATTTCCAAAGTTAGGCAATAAAGTTGTAAAACATTCAAGATATAAATAAATGTAATTATTTTTAAGATCCTGTCTGCTTCTCCGAACAGTGGCACACACAGGAATTTTTCAGGGGGGGGGGGGGTCGAAAGTCTACCAATCTCGTATCACGCTCCAATACGTCACCCAACATATTAATTTGATCTTGTCGATTTTTAGGAACAAAAAACAGTACAAAAATAATTATTGAATAACTAATTAGCATTAATTAATAAAATTAATTATTAAAAATAAATATTTAATTACATTTTACGTACTATATACATAGAATTATAATCAATCGAGAAAAAAATCAAGGGCTATGAGGGGAGGGGGGGGGCTGGATCCAGGAACCACCCCCGTCTCCGAACCCTCTTGCACCCGCGACCTTCAGGTCGCGATAAATGTATTCAATTAATTGTATGATTGGATAAAAATTCCTTCAATCAGAATATTGTTATATAGTAGATAACATCAAATGATGTGACTTATTAAACGATATTTTAATATTTGGTTTTTAAGCACGGTTGCTTATACAATAAAATAACACTAGAAATAATAATTCTCCCAAACAAAAGATCGGAGACTATACAATATTTTGATAATCAAAGTTTTTATGACTCTTGAAGTTGAAAATATGATAATTATTTCAGGATATATGATTAATGAGTTTGTACAAATAGATGGAAGTCAATTAGGTATTCTTGATCAGGTAAAACGAATATATATATATAGAAAAAACTCGTTTCTTAATTTACCGAGAAACTTTGGCGACTTTCACGCATACTGCTTTAATACAATACATACTATAGTAGTTTACTCCGTTTTAATAGTTTATTTTAATTACATGACGCTTGTTTCTCACAACTTTATAAACTCTTGTGTGTACAAAGAAGCCACGAGTGCTGTTTACTCTCCCAATCTTAGCAAACTTCCAAGGAGTTTTCCCACAAAGCCCACCAAACACGAAAGCACGCACATACTTCGCCAGCCATTTATGATAAAAGGAAAATAGGCCCACTCTACGAATCAGATACCACCCGAGAACAAAATTAAATTTCACGCAACCCAGAAGACCAGGCCGCTTTTATTGTCCCCAGCTCGATATAACAATCGAGTGAAGAGGTAAACACACCGCAGTACCCGCACTTTTATGGCATCAGCGTTTTTCATGAGACATAAACTTCCAATTAGGCGACCCACTTCTAAACCCTACGGTCTCTGGCTTAGGATGGAAAAAGGGGGGAAAAATATGAACTGCACTAAAAGCCCATGCCGCAGAAACCGACTCTGGGTACACCGGAGCACCATTAAATATGACAAGCATCATATCCCGAGACCAGGGCAGTAATCTCTTTCGTATTATTCCCCCCAAATCGATAACTGACCGGCCTACCCTCATAAACTCCAGTGGTCAGGTTTTACGAGGGAGATCTCTTTTCTTCCAGCGATGGTTATAATACTCTACCCCTCTTATTCCTACTTTTTTTTTTTATCTTTATGCCAGACCGATTCTTATCTCATCCATATACACACATACACACACCGGTGGAAAGTGTTAACGCCTAGAGGGGTTGGCGGAGGCCTACGCACCAGGTGGCTCCCTAGGGTGGATTTATATCCACCATACGCAAGCCCAGTGTGCCTACCGTCTCCTCCAATTAGCGCTGACATAACTCATGATATCTCGCTCTCTCTCCCCTTGCTAACTAGTTTAGCCTAGCTTCCTCTCCTTTCGCATGGCAGCGCAAAAAGCTAATCTAGGCTACATCAAGTGGTTGCAAGAGGATATTCCATAAGGCTTATGGAACACTAATCACATTCCGGGACCTGTGTTTTGTTTCACCACTGACAGCTACCGCTCTGGCTCTTCCCTTGCATCCTTTCCAGCATCCTCCCTCTTTTCTTTTTCTTGTCCTTTACCAAGTATGAGAGAGAGAGAAAGGATGCTAAGGCCCTCTTCATCTGTGCCAGAGAATCATCGCCGTAGAAAGTGAGAGAGAAAGGAATCTTTTTTTTTTTTTTAAAAAAAACAGCCACTTTAAGATTACCTCCAAGAGGCGACAGGAAATCTCGTTGAAAAGATTTCGGATCTTGGAAAAGTATTAGCGTTGGGAAAAAAAAGCTTAAGCGTCCTCGCGCACACAAACCTTTTGGCTTTTGAGAAAGATAACAACTGTGCAGTTTTGCCCGACAGACAGCGGAAGACATATGTCATGGGGATATGAAACTTCTTAATTGGAATTTCTAATCTCGTACAGGTTCGTTTTGTTTGTTTGAAGCAAAAGAGAAAGAAAAAGAATGAGATACAATTATTTATCTGTTTCCTAAATTCAATGATAACTAAATGTTTTCCAAGCTTTTCGAAAATAATGATGTTTTCTGGTGTTTTCTCTACTTTTTTGAAAGTAAAGAAAAGGATATGTTTTATTGAAATGTCAACCAAAGGATATAAAATTTATTTAATTGGAACATAAATTCGTCGAATTCAAAATGGATACAAAACTGTTCGTATACACAGTTTGGTATTCAAAATCCATTTCCATCAGTGGTCTTATTAACGATAAAAAACAGTATTTTTTTCGTACTTCAAAAGTTAATGACATATTAATCCATTTAAAATAGTTTTATCATGTTTTACAAAGTCAGGAAAACGTAAATGATGCCTCTTCGTAACTTTACAGAACACTTTTTATTAAAAACGTTTCATTTGGGAGTTTTCTTTGGTTACTATTTGTTTCGATAAGTTTTTGAAAAAAATAGAAAATCAAAATTTATGGAAAAGTATGCACACCATACAAAAATGTAACTATTTTTAGAGATAAAAAAATGTCTAACAAGAGTACTACATATCGTCCAGAGCTTACGACGCGCCAGCCTCGAGTTTTTGGCAATGACCACCAGGCTACCACAGCCACACACCCCTTTTCCAAACTCACACCACACCAGGTCTTCAGTGGCACTAGGTCTTGAACTCATGACATGCCGACCATTATGTGTGTGTAACCGTTAAGATATTAAAAAATTAATTGTAATAGAATTGAATACGTTTAACTTTCCCATCAAAATAAATAAATAAAATAAAATCATTTAGAATTAGTTAGAGTCTTTGTATAATGCAGTCACTTGAATCTGTATAATGAAATTAATAATAATTTCTCAGACAAAGAAATTTTTATAAAATCGTAATTTATGATCACATTTCCCAAGGATATTTCAAGATTGTCAATGTTTAATTATATAAACATTTTACATTTATTATTGGCAATTATTCCATACAATAGCATTGTTTTTCGTCAACTATATCAATAAAAGTCCAACTATTTCATCAATACCAAACAAAACATCGAATGTAATTCTTTGATGAAACGTATAGCCTTAACCAACATCAAAAATTGAATAATTTCTTTAACATTAAGACATATTAATAGTTCCACAAAGTTGAAAATTGCGTAGTAATCCACAATGATTCAATCAACCTTTTCGACAAGAACAGAGCGAAATACTTCGGAATGGCCCACATTTCGAAGCAGAGGTATGAAAGATGTTTATATGGAGCAACTGAAAATGCACGCGTTTTTCTCCACGTAGATTTGCGACAGGGATAGCAGCGAAGCGTCATTAATCAGGATGAAAAGCAATCAGGCCGCGATTGTTTGTTCGTGCGGCCCGGACCATTAATCAAGAAGTGCTTACTAATGACGTCGGCCAGGGGTCAGGGGGGTTAACCACCACGTGGCCAGACTCGACACCTGCCGCTGATGGAGCCTCAAGGAGAAAGATGGAGTTTTAAAACTCTCTCGCTCCGCTTTAGAAGGAATTCGCTGGCTCGGAAAGGCATTGAATATTCTTCTGAGCATGCAGCCTCATCAGCTCTTCATATTCAAAATATGAAATAGATCTTCTATGGATACGGAACTGGTAGTTAGATGAAACATTTTAGTAATTTAATTTTTGAAATCATCAAAAAGAAAATTAGTGATTTTTATTTGGAATATTTAATACTTTTATTCGGAATATATAATACTTATAGACCATCTTATTAGCTTTATAAAAATTCTAAGTTTACCATGTTCTGTTCACTAGAACAAAAACTACAAGTGTTTTAGTAAAATCAGATGCCATGACTTTAAGCAAGATGTAAAACGCGTTTTACTCGAAATGTGTTTTTTTGAAAATGCTTAAACAGGGACAGCGATTGCTCAAAAAGTTTTGAAAAGAATTAACTGAAATTTTTTGTGTATATTCAGTATAATAGTAGAAGTGTTTTAACCTTCAGATTTATAAATCACTGTTTTATTAGAAAATTTACAGTCCCTTGTTTGAATATAATCACTGTTATTTTAAACAATTTCATATAATAACTAAAACAAAGTGCTCTAGTTTTTGTAAAAATTAAAATATCTCTTACCCTGAAGGTCATTTTAAAAATGAGTAATATAGCAATACATCAGAATCGAAAAATTGAAAATTTGTTCATAAACTTTTGGTACAGAATGGGTCTCGTTTATGTTATTTTTTGTCAATTTTTACCCATTTTTTCCCCTTTTAGTAGCAATAATTTATTTTTCTCTTTTTAATTTTAGCATATTTTTCTTAAAACGTACTAAACAAATTTGAAAACCCCAAAAAAATCCTCATACCTCCATTTTTTTAAAAATCGAAATAGATCCTTAATCGAAATAGATCTAAATAGATCTCCTTAAATCGAAATAGATCTAAATTTACAATATTCTCTTATACACTGTATGAGCATCAGACGAATTTCATACAAATTTTTTAGAACGTCAATACCATTGATTTGTGTCGGAATTCGCGGGGGTGTTGTGGGCCACCAGATTTAATTCTGGGTAAGTAAACCCCCTATCGCCTTGTGATCCCAATCGATTTGCATCCTCACCTAAGTCTTCACAGAAGGAATTTTCGTGATCTAATACCTAAATGGAAGGTGCGTGATCGTTCAACCATCATCATTACCCCTCACTTTTTCCTCCTTCTCTGGAACACAACAGGAACCACACAGAGGGGCTGGTAATGTTCTCTTTCTGAATAAAATCACCCTTTTCCCAATCTCCGGAAAAATTGTTCAGCGTGAAAATCGCCAAGAAAAGGTTAAACGCGAGAAAGAACGCCGCTGCCCGTCTTAACGCTTTTCTAAGCACGGAAATAAAGGTGCAGCAAAAGTTCAGGGAGCTATTCTTTTAAAGAACGCCTGCTCTCGCCCTCTTCTTCATCCCCCTCCCCCATGGACTCAATGCCACATGGCGCTAACGGAGCGAATATCATGGAGGTTCGCCCTCACACAATGAAAGCAGAAGGGGGGATACGTCAGATTAGCAGGCACAGGGGGCTAATGGGACCATGCAACTAATGTAATGTGTGGGCATGCGGCTTTGTTTAACCCTAATCTTTTGTCTAGGAGCTGACAGCCATGAAATGCAACGTCCGGGAGGCCACACGTCCCCCCCCCCTCCACGCTACACATTCTTTGTTCATTCACACCAAATGAGTCCCTTATTAATTTGTCCGCTCGCTGAACTTTTAATTGGTGACAATATGCGCCCGATGAAACCCTACACGATGGAAAAGTTCGCAACCATCCATTTTCAAAGCGTATGGTGTGGTGTGTACACACACACTAGTCTTACGGTCACTACACAGATAAAATAATTTCTTTCTTCCTTTTATTTTATTTAGCTTTTTTTTCTCTCTCTCTCCATTTGTTCTGTGGTGCTATTGTTGTGCTGGTAGAATGAGACCCGACTTTGTTTCCTGATATCGTTTTGTAGATAATAATGCAGGAAGATTATTTTGTTATTTCAGTTGACGGAACGCGTCTGAAAATCTTGACAGGAGGGAAATATTAGGCGATATCTGGGTTAATAATCGTGTTGCCTTTTGCATTCAATATTTTCTGCAAAGCTGCAAAAAGAAGGGGAAAAAAACTTTAATGTTGTACGCGTATAGAAACTTCCACGTCGACGCCTAATGACAGATCCTCCTCTCTTCTACGTCTTCAGGATTTCAAACAAGAAAAAAAAACTATTAGAGAAGATATTAAAATACACAGTTAATACCCTATTATCCGGGCTAATGATAGAGAGAGAAAAACAAAAATAACTGGAAAAAATGTATTTAATCCGATTACTCGTGAATGGAGGTTTGTGATATTTGCTAGCCATTTGCAGATTTTTTTAATCTTTGAGCCTCATTTTTTTTTAAAACGGAAAATCATCAGAGTTTTAAAAGGGTCAAATCAGATAGTAAATAAATTAAAGCTCAAAGACGTTAGTATATTCACCATAAAAAATAAGTAACAAGACATCATTTAAAATATGGGATATCATATTTATTCCGTAGATGTAAGAAAAATGAAGCATAAAACAAGTTTGCTGGATTAATAAGTTTCTAAGGGCTTTGAATAAAAAATAAGGCTAACACATGGGTATTCATTCTGGAACAAATAAATAAGTAAAAAAAATCAGCATTTGTAAAGTTTTACGCACATTTTTTAAATAAAGAATTTCAAAACATAAAGTTGTAACGATAATATTTTATTTATAAAAACTAAATAAAAATATTAATTGAATTTTTTTCTTTGTTTAGATTAATTTGTACTTTACCATAAAATCATTTTTGTTAAAAAATTTTTACAGATTAATTCCTTTATCCAAGACTTATATGAATGAAAAGGTAATATAAAAATTTCAGCCGTTAAAACGATTACATTAATTTAAAATTTTAGTAAATTCTATAAATTTTTGTAATTTGAAAAAAATTTAATGCACAATCGGACCTTCACTGTACGAACTTCTTCCTAGAACCAAGATTATAAAGTATATGAAAATTAATCCCTAACGAATTTTTCACGTAACGAACCTTTTTCATGATTTAGCGACTTCGTTAAATAGAGGTCAGATTGTACTTCCTAATGCACAATAATTTTTAAAAAAATACAAACATCTCTCTCTCATGCACTGGTTTTAAAAAGAAAACTATAACAGAGGGAGAGGGGCGAGACTCTTAGTTTTTAAAGGTGAAAAATAATTCGTGTGAACTACTTTCAAATGTTTACAAGAGCACCGTTCTACAAAACTGCCTTACATTACTTAGAATTAAACATCAAAAAAAAAAATTAATATTCAAACATAACAATAAAACAATCACGAAGACATTTCTTGCTACGCCGACACTAAGCGACACTTCCTGTAGAATTTTGCTTCTGAAAACGCATCCTCCGTTCCAGCATTAAAAAAAAATGAAATTAAAACCAAACAAGAAACGAACAACCTGTTCACCTTAGGAATAAAAAAAATCCCCTTCCCCAAAATAAAATAAATCGCGGTAGCCGAGCTTTACAACAATACTCTCTTGACGCTTTACAAATGACGTTGTCTTTTCACCTGACATTCCCCCCATGCCTAGTAGAGAACGCTGTCATCCCTCCTACCCTGTGCTTTCAACTCATCTATCCTCGTCTGACCAATCAACACCCACGCCTTTAGAGGAAAAAGGGGCAGTAGCAAAGAGCGGAGGGGTCAGGCGTGACAGATGACTCGCCAACCCCTGGTACATATTCATACCATAAACCATGGCCTGGTAATGCGCCACACAGAACAGCAGTCTTTTTTCTCGCCACCATCTCTCATTCTCTCAGAGAGAATGTGCGTTGTTTTATGATATATGTCTGTCCTTCCTTTGTTCTTCACCTTTTCATACTAATCACACCCAGGCTGAATGAGTCGCACGTCTTTATAAAAGGGGGCAGAAGCGACAACTAATTCATTAAAAAGGGTCCTTCTCGTGTATGTCCTCAGGTGACGGAGCGGGACACCCTCCCTCTTTGTATTCTTTCTCTCCCCTTTTCCTTCCCACTGTATCGAGGTCCCCGGGGAGCCATCAATCTTGAAACCGACTTAATATCATTATCGTCGAAGCCGCTACTTAAAGTTCCAGCAGAAGAGGGTCTGAATATTTCATGGAAGTGGCAGGAGTGGGTTTTCGGTGAGGGGAAAAAGAAAATCGAAACTATATTACCCCTAGCGCCGGTGCCTGCTTGGGAAAATCTTTTCTCTACGTCCCCCCTCCATCCCACTTTTGTAACTAGGGGGAAGATACCGCGACTAAAAATCTCTTCTAGAATTCTTCCCCGTTCGACCTCTTTTTCCTTTTTACCCTTTCGGCTACATCCCCCTCCCACACCTTCTAATGTGTAAGATTGCGAAGCAGAATGGTCCAATTCCAGTGTCGAGATCTTGCCCATTTTTGATTACTGCAAAATAAGTCGCGCGTATCCCATAAATATTAAGAAAAAATACGTATTAGATTCCTAAGAGATATAATGAAACAATTATTTATAGGGAGCAAGTGTAATCTCCATTAAATAATAGAACATCTTGACCATTTAAGTGCAATTACACTGGTGATTCAAGTCACACCTTGCATTTCATCGCTCTATTCCTGTGTTTGTCGTGCGTTTCATCCTGGGATACATACGAAAGATATATGAGCAGAAACATTCAATAAAATACAATCACTTTATTAGAAACGATATCCCAGAATAGAACAGAAGGGATGCGCTACTTTCCATTCGAGACGGGAATCCACTTCAGGCGAAAGTCCCAATCCCCCCCCCCCGAAAATACATCCATACTTTATTCGGGATTCGAGCCCACTCGATTACAAGCCGAGTGTCATAACCACCATAATGACTAGGCGAATGAAAAATTCCTAATTTGATTAAACAATTGTTTCGCATATATTAGAGTGGCCGTGGTAGCCTAGTGGCCATGGGTTCATGGCCATTGTGTCATGAGCACGAGCCAATGAAGACCAACCATGTAGACGGGCTAATGCACGTTAAATTTGTCGTGGTTGAAAATCTTGGCTTTTTGGTTAGGTGTGGTAGTTTGGAGAGGTGGATGTCAGAGCTCAAAGGTATTTTCCTCGTCGCTTGAACCGTGGTTCGGAATTGCGCGGTTCGTTGCCAATAGCATTTGTGTTACTTAATATTGCGATGTTAGTAAATAGTTGCTCATTCTGCTACATTATGAATTGTGTAAGATTTAAAAAATAAACATTGTTTAAAATGTCCCAAAGGATCAAAGTTGTTGTTTGAGTGTATATCAAATCTGAAATATTAAATATAAATAAAAATAGTACAAAATTAAATCTTTTCCTTATCACTAAAAATTCGTTTTCTCAAAAGCTCCAAAAGGAATACGAAGTTTTATACTCCCTGTGTTAGTTATTTTTATAAACTCCAAATCTTAGTGATAAATATATGTTAAAAAGTCTACAAGGACAAGCGTTGATAGAGCTTCTTCATGAACTAATTTATACGTTATAAATGATAGAAAAATTTTAAAGTAAAAGAAAAAAAAAGTATTGATCAGTTTAGAGAACAAAAACGTGTTAAGAAAGTAAGAGTTTTGGATATGATTTGACTTCAAAGTATTTTGCACCCCTTATAGAGGTAAATATTTATTAACTTTGAATTCAAAGTCATAAAAAACAAGTTTAACAAATATGATTACCACTAACAATTACATATATAAATTTCGATGGTATTTAAACATATCCATAATTAACTTTAAATAACAATGTTTCATTTATACAAAACAAAAATAATTCAAGTGATTTTTATTGACACTTTAAGATAAAAATAGAAAACCTCTACAATAGGCAACAATAAAAGGCCATTTCAAACACACTATTGAATTTGCAAAATATCCCACAATTCAAACCCATTTTAAATCAAAATGACGCTGCTAATGATATTCACATACAACTCATACTACCACAACGAATTTTTGAAGCATCCCTTTGGAATTCCAAAAATGAGTGGAAAAGCGATTCCTCGGCAAACGACTTGTCCCACTACCCCCTGGAACGTCAGGGCGGGAGTGTCTGAACACTTTTGGTACGTCTGAAACCGCAAGACTTAGTGGCAAATCTGATTATACCCCCCTTGCACTTGCCCCGAATTATTATTGAAATGGCAAATTTTCTTCTTCTCTTCACTTCCAGGGGAATATGCAGGGGGTGAGGCACATAACGATTTTCTAAATGTAGGGTGAAAAGGGAAGGGGACCCCGCAAGATAGGAGCTTATTTTCTCCCCACCTTAACTGCAATCGTTCCGAAGATAAGCAAATATAAGCACTTAAGGCCGAAGCGCGGAGACAAAATACTTTTCATCTTCCCTGAGTGTAGATACTGTTAAAAGAGAATGAAAAATTGGTGTTTCGGGATATAGAAAAGGGGGGAAGCGCAAAAGAACGCGCGTTAAGTTCTTTAAAAACTTTCCGACGACAGTCTTATCTGTGGTCTGTCATTAAAGCTCTTTTGAAATATCGAGAGGAAATTTAGGATTTTTGAATAGATAAAACGCTTTAATTAAAATAGATGGTCAGTTAAAACTAATATTGATATGCAGAGCTAAATGGATAGGTTAATTAAACATGATATATGATAAAAAATGAATATTTAAGAGGGAAACGATATATTCAATGAGCATTTTTTTTTTTAAAAATTAGTTTTATGTAGCTTTGATTAGCCCTCATTTTGAAATAAATGAGACATAAAGAGAAAGGCCATTTATAAAAAGGTCATAGTATAATATCATTTTCTTCTAGAGCTAAATAATAAAATAATACGCACAGGACTATACATACATTTTATTACATTTAATATTCGGTTGCATTTTATATATACTTTAGGCATTGGCGTTGCTAGTCCTAAATGGGCCCTGTATCGAAATTCTTTGGGAGGGGGGGGGGCGTTTTTTGGAAAATGATTTTATTATTAAAACTGTAATGACTTGAATCAGCTTATCAAAATACATTTATTAAAGTGGATATACTTGAATGCTTTTACAATTGTTCCGCCATGGGGAGCACAGTTTAAAAATATCTTTCACTGTAAAGTCCAGCTCATCTAAAGCATACTCATTATCATGAGAAACTCTTGAAAAATTTTCCCAACGCCTTTTTATCTGCAATAGGGGCCACAGTTCTTTTGGCTTTCACTTTCCGAATTCAATCGTGGGTGCAAACCACTCCTTTCGCTAGTCTGAGGCCTCTAACGGTTCTCCCCGCAAATTCTCGCGCCGTGCTTTTTAAAGCCTAGGTTTCTCTTGGTCCCTTTTTTGGCTCTTCCTTTGATCCCTTGTCCGTCGGCTCCTCAAAGCGTGGGATCTTTCCGGCGCATAATATGAGGCTCTCCTCCCCAGACACGCCGTCGTCCGAGATGAGTGGGAAACGGAAATCCACTCAGGCCAGAGGATATATCAGCCCTCGGACACTAAGGGATGGCCGTGGGAACAAGGGTCTGAATTATTGACCACCCATTTAGGCCACTTTTCCCAAGCAATTAGAGAAAGGAAAACGGGTACATCACAAAACTTATTTAAAAGTGTCAAAATATTACACATGTTGGGGCCCCTGTAGCTTGTGGGTTTTCGTGACATCGATATGGCTGATACGGTGGCCCCTGACTTTAAGCAAATATACGGGGGGGGGGAGTGTTTATTAATGTTGCAGCACTATAAGGAACACGAAAGCTATTGGCGACGGACCTCGTAATTTTGAGCCACGAGGAAGACACCTGAGCTGGCAGACTCTTCTCTAAGTTACCACAATTGCAAACAGAAGACTTCGAGTTTCGATTGATTTAATATGAACCATCTCATCTATATAACGTGGTATTAAGGCTCAAACCAATGACTAGAAAACGCCGGCTACTAGTTCACCAATCATAACTACTCTGCTACCATGGTTACCATATTTGTATCGAATGCTTATTAATAATCTAATCCATTAATAATATAAAAATACATTTGTGCACTTAAAAAAGGCCCTTTCCAATAAAATATATTTAAAATAAAAGTGATATCTTTTGTTCTCGATATTTACAAATGTATTAAAACAGAAATGAATAACAGATTATTCGTTATAAATAAATAAACAATAATACACCATATTTTAAATGCAATACTTAATTTAACAGAAGATAATGATAAAATTAAATTGTCATCTGTTTGGGCAATATTTCGTTTCAATGAATTGAAAGAAAAATAAAGTTTTTAAACTTTTAAAAAATTCAACATAATTCAAGAAAGGTAAAAATATCCGATATAAAACCATAGTAACTTCAACGTAGGTATTCCTGAAATTGAGACAAACAACCTAAAAGGGTTGGTATTTATCGAAGCACAATGCCCCTATCATCCGAATCAGTCGCCTCCACTTAAAACCCATTCAAGCTCCATCCCCCACCCATATAAATGAAATATCTCAAATCCTAATACTTTTAACATAAGGTTGAATCCAAAACCCCAAGACAAGGAAGAGAGGATAAGTCGCAAAAATAAGGAGAAAATAAAACACCGCACTCTCACACTCTCGCATCCATTTTTCCCTCTATTTTTTCTATCAATATAAACTCTTTTACGCGAGCTTTATTTAGATTGACGCCTTGCTACCGAAGTGGAGAAAAAAAAGGGGGGCAGGCACAACCCCCTTTTTCCTCATCCACATATTTTTTATTTACTCTATTTATTTACTTATTTACTCGATCGTTCGGAAACAAGCTACAAATGAAAAAAGAATCCCAGTAAACTTCTTAGGCGCCCTCACAATTAACCCCCTAATCTTCCCTGGTAGCGGGGAAAAACAGGAAAAACGGGAATTTTCCCTGTCGCAGCTGCGAGCGGGATCAAGGAGGAGTGACAGGTCGTCGCCGTCTCCTGTCAGTTCCCGATCCCTTCCTTGATCCCCGGCACCTAGTGAAGAGGTGATCCTGCCCTGTCACGCTTTTAAAATCCTCCGGCACACAAGTATGTCCAGGGATGGGACAAGGGTGAGAATTAGACTGGGAGATAGGTATAATGGTCGCGGGATAATAAAACGAGCGGGAATTTATTTGGGATGGTATTGTTTCCCCCTCCCTTTCCATCCTTTGGAATGTATCAATTGAATTTTAAAGTGTTTCTTTGAAAAAGAGGTTGTGTTCAGTCTAAAGAAAGAAATATGCAGTTGATAATGTAAGAATAGTTCAATGCACACATTTTTTATTTAGCACAAAGTGTGTGATCCAAGTATTCACCTAGAAGGTAGAAGATAATTCGGCTATACTTTGATACTTTTCTGAATTATACTTTAAGAATAAAAATGACCTTATCAAGACAAAATCACAGAATGTATCTAGTACAAGGAGAATAAAGAATCAGTAGCGCACATAAAAACTTTTCAGGGGGGGGGCATGGTCAAAAGTCCCCCAACTCGTACCATACCTCAAGACAACACCAATTGATTCATCTGATTTTGTTAACAAAAAAAATAAAAAGCTAATTACAAGTGTTTAATTGAATTTTACGTTATATATATATATATATGAATATCAATTGAAAAAAATTCAAGAGATTGGGGAGGGGGTTCGGACTCCTAGGACACCCACTTGTGTGCGCCACTAGGATATAAATATATACATTGCATCATAGTATAATAAAATGAAATAAAATAATATGAAAAAAATGTACTACCCACAAAGCTAAAAGACAGGAACCGTTTTCTAAGAAACATAACTAGAAAGTAAATGGTGGAAATTAATATTGTACTAGATTTGGATAAAAATATGCATAACAGGAAACAGAGTAGAACTTTTAAAATGGAATCAACCAAAAGAATCTATGGACTAAAAGGAGACCTATTATGATTTCTAAAGCTGTCGCTGAATTAGGACCAGCGAAATTAGAGTTAAGCAATGCTTTCTGGATCCATCTTCCCCATACAGCAGCAATTTTCAACATAATAGAAAAAACAGAGCCAGGTATATATATAAAGTCAATTTAACTATATTAAAAATTTATTTTATATCTTCGCAAAAAATAAAAGCTGAAATTCTTTTGGGTGTATCTTAAAGTAGTGGCGTACACAGACACTTATGGGGGAAGAGGGGGAGGGGGTAACATTCTAAAACACAAGGAGAGGAAAGTGCCGAGGCGTAATGTCCGCGGTAAAAAAAATCTGTTGATCTGAGGGTGACCACTCAACTTTGTGTGCTACTATCTGAAAGATTTGAACAATCGTAAATTGTGCAAATTTAATTAAACATTAAGTCTCATCATCGTCAGAGTTATATTAACGTTGCACTAAATAGCAAGACGAGGACATCAAAATGGACTTCCACAGTCGCGTGACAAGGACGACACTTGTCACCCCTCTCCAAACTACCACTTTACGCCAACGCAAAGATTGAACCCCGATAGATTTAACGCGCTTCAACCCCTCTACAAGACGAGTCTTCGGTGACACTACGCTTAAACTTATGAAACGCCAGTCACAGGTACATGACCCCCCCCCCTATTGTGAGGGTAGGGGTTACATTATAAAACACAAGTAGATAAAAGTGTTGAATCGTAATCTCTATGGTAAAAATGAAAAATCTCTTGGTATACGGAAGGGAGGTGGGTGCGCCCCCAAACCCCACCTTTGTATATACCACTGTCTTAAAGATCCAAACCATCGCAAACTGTGTAAATTTAATTTGACATTAAGTCCAATCATTTTATGACGTGTAGGTACGTAAACAAATTAGAATTTTACAATACGGCAATAACTACTTAAGTTATAATATTGCATGTTAATAACTTGGAAAGATTAAATGTTTCTTTACATAAGATGCTAATGACACTCAAAATTGCAAAAAATGCAATAATTCTCTACGTGAAATGTCTAGTACGCAGAATAATGTTTTCATTTATGCTATTGAGAGAAACATTGTAGACAGTACCGCACACAGGAATTTTTCAAGGGGAGGGGAGGTCCAGGGTCGAAAGTTCACTCTTCTCGTATCATACTCCAATACGCCGTTCAACATATTCTTTTGATTTTGTCAATTTTCAGGAACAAAAAACAGTAAATAATTAAATATATTGAATAACTAATTAGCATTGATTAATGAAATTAGTTATTAATAACAAATACTTAATTAAATTTTGCGTACTATATACATAGGATTATAATCAATCGAGAAAAAACAAACAAACAAGGAAGGGTGGACCTGAGGGTAGGACACCCACTTTCTTGTGTGCGCCACTGAATGTAAATATAACAAAAGAGAGCTTTATTTAAAAATAACAAATTATAACAAATACGAGCTCTGCAAATCCAAGTAACTCAAGTCATTATTGGGAAAAGGAATGAGATATACAAATGCCAATAGATAAGCAACATGGATAAGGGGAAAAAAAGTTGTAAAAGAAAGCTTCATAATCGCAAACTCTCCAAAACTGTTAAATTTGAAATAAAGAGTCTCGTTTCCCGATGTGCTTCAACTCTTGTTAATCTCACTCCACCCGTAAGACAATTTCAATCCTTAACTATTAACAAGCTCCCTATAAAGACAGAACCCACGGAAAGCGACACAGAAATCACGCCAGAAAACTAATTCCCTGACAAAGCCTCGCGAGGAATATGATAACAATCGTCTCTCTTAACGAAACGGGATGATGCACTCCACGACGGAGGAGGACACGGGAATTAAAAACAGTTTCGCCGCTACGCCAAAGAATTAAAAGGCTGTAAAAGGCAGCTTGGAAGGTGGAACCTGGCGAAACATTGTGGAACGATATTACTCGATGTATATAGATATACCCACATCAAACCCGAGATAGATTAAAGTCGGGGAGTTTTCTAATTGAGAAAGGAGCCAAAAGCCAAGCAGTCCCTTCTCCTTTCTAATTACCACGCGCTGGAATTCGATTACCAGGGTCTCTCCCTAGTTGCGGACCATTCCTGCCCCCCTTCTTCATAATTACTAGATTCTGATTGGCATTCCCAAGTTTCCCCCCTTCCATTCTCTTCTTTTTTGGTTGTTTCGGTTATTCTTTTTCTTCTTGTCTCTTTTTGTTGTTGGTCCCGCAACTGGCCTGTCGTTTATGCTACACAGGAAAAATTCTTTAGAGTTTGTTATATGAAAATGGAATGGGGTTGGTTTTTAAGCAGGAATAGTTTCATCGAATGAGCGTAAATAAATCGAACGCGTCGGGGTAAATTATGTGAGATGAGCTGAAACGAACGGAAAAGAAAATCGTAGGTGACAAATTATTTTATGAAAAAAATAATCATTATGAATGAATTTAATAGTAGCCAAATACATAGCGAAAATACGTCTAATTTTCAATGTCATTCAACCACTTTCTTGCAGTTTATTCATATGTGAACTAGTGTTGCAAAATGCAAATGTTTTCCAAAAAACCTCGTGTTTAAATTATCAGAAAAAAACATGTCACTAATTAAGTAAACAAATATGACGTTATTATTAATTCATACATTCTGACTCGTGTGTTTTTATATTATAACTTATTTAAAATAAAAGGATCTTTTCGAAATTGGGAAAATAAATAAATAAAAAAAGGCAGCAGTTGAGCGCTTTGAAATTAGTTTTTTTAATTTATTAATCAATTACACATTTCGAAATTTTATAAATCTCAGCAATTACAAACACTATAATTAATTCAATCTAGGAGAAGAAATAGTCAGTACATTAAACTCGTCTTTTATAAGATAGCAAGCTAATTGATTACAATATGGTTATGTAGAGAGTTTGAGAGCAAATATAGGAGTTTTTTCTGAATAAATCTTAACATTTACCGTACATTCCGGGGGTATTATGTACTCCACCGCATAAAAAAATGCGCACCTATACTTTAAACTACACTGTTTAATTGTAAAGTGTATTCGACGTATAACGCGCGTCTTTTTTTTTACGAAGAAACCCAAAATGTACCTATTTAACGCTCTTATCTTTCCACAAAAAGGGTTCACATGGAAACAATATGTCACGAAATATCCCACTTCACCACTTCTGCTTAGCGGACAGAACAACGTTAAAACATACGGTTATTTTTAAAAGGAATCTGATGCCGAAATCTAATTTCCCGAAAGGTGTTTTCATTTATGTGCACGAGAAGGATGGATGGGCGAGAAAGGTATAAAATTGTGGATAAGAAATATTTTGGAAAAAGCGTTCAGAAAGAATCTAGAAGTCTTATTTTGTGGGCCATGTTTAGATCCTATCTAACGAATAATATGAAAAAAATTGGAGAGAGTGCAACACAGACATGACAGTTATTCCAGGCAGATGAGCGTAATTACTTCAGCATTTTAGTGTGTGTACAATAAACCACTGAAAGCAAATTCAAAACGATAGTGGAATATGCAGGTGTTAGAAAGTGGAAAAACATAAACTAAGGTAGGCGAAATATCCATGTACAAATCTAATTTTTGTATATGCTCTCAACACTCCTTTATTTTTTAAAGCTATCATTTTTATACCCACCGAGCTGTATAACGCACAATTGCGAATTTTGATCTCATTTGTTTTAGAAGTACACTGTATATGCTGGAATATAATACGGTATATATTTATGTATCTACCTCTGTTCATAAATTCACAAAAGGAGCAAAAATTTCGCTATTCCTATTCCTACACTGTTTATGCATTAAGAGCTGATTATATATGGAAGTTAATCAGTGGCGTACACAAGGGAGGGGCACTTGTTTTAGGGGGGTGGAGACAAGAGATTAATGCAAGATAATGAGAGATCTAAAGCAAGAGATTAATTTTTAGAATAAACATTATGTCTCAACACTTTCATCTATGGTTTTTAAATATATCCAAGAATATCTTAAGCATGGTCTAACTAGGCCTGAGCCCAGGACCTCGTCTCGTTCTGGACTCGGCTCCAATAAGATCATGATTCGATTAACTTTAATGACCAAATGTTGTGTTCCCGGACATATACCTTCTAAGAAACTAGGAATTTCAAAGCAGACCGAGCAGGTTTGTGAAATTCCAAGTCACGCATATTTATTTGTTTTGGGACACCGTTTGGACAAGTATTTGACAACGTATACAATATACTGTTTACTTTTAAGGGTCTATTTTTGCATAGAGGCCCAGGACTTCAAGAATTTTTAAGACATCCCTGAATATAACCCACTCCCTCCAACCATAAAAAAAGGTAGGTGTTCGCAACTGAAGTCAACCAAATCTAATAACTATTGCCCCATTAACATATCAAAACAACAAACACTAATTGCCGATACAAATTACTTCAAATCAATCCAACGAAAATCACAAATGGATTGTCAGAGGAACGATTTGGAATCAAATCAGCTAAAACTGTTGGAGAACAAATCCCACTTAACCTCCCAACCTCTTCTGAGGGAAACAAAAAGCCCTGCCACTTCGCTCGACTCAACCCATCAGACACAAGATAGACTCAGCAATCCAGGATCCGAAGGTCATCACTCTCAAGCTGTCAGAGAGCTCTTTTGGGTTTGTCATTTCATTATTTACCTCTGCAGCCTCATTCCGGTTATGGAATACGTGTTTTTTGTTGTTGTTTGTTTTTGCTGTCAGAGATTGACTGCAAGCGATTGCAATTCGCAGTAATCGAAATATGTAAAGATTCATACGATTCAGTGTGGTTTATGTACCCATTACAAATCATCTTCGAAAATATTTGGTAATAAAATAGTAATACTGTTAGTTGCGAAAAAGTACTACTATGCCTGGTCGTTAAAAAAATATGCCTACCATTCACCGGATTTACAGTTTATTATTAATTTAAAACACATAGCTCTATTTACAATTATACAAGGTACAGAATATTAAGAAACTACTACAGACATCTTGTTCACCCCGCTTCTCTCTATTTCAATTTTTTTCGCTGTAGTCAGTTCCATTCATCAACAGCAGCGCCCTCTTTTTTTTAATCAATCAAAACACCAAGCCTTTACAGAAGCAACAACACTTAAAAATGTTTCAATGTCGACTATTAATAATTTTGTACTAAAACGTTCATCTCGACCAGTTATCGTTTAGATTTCCTTTTGGAACAAGAATGGAAATGGAATGAATTATATCAGTAAAAAGGTGAATATCAGTTTTTAGATAGAAAGAAATATGGTAAAGATATTGATCTAGCAATTAATAAACGCACTGAATCAATTCATTTCCTCCAGTATGTTAATTAATCACTACAACAATGAGAAGTACACCAGAGAGAAAAATAATTACAGTACTCAAACGTGGTAGCAGCAGTCGGTTATTTTGTAAATGTGATTTGCTTTTTATATTCACAAGCTCTGAGCAAAACATGGATAGTAAGTAATGGAATACTAATTTAACAGTATGGACAAGTTCTACCGTAAAGCTTACTATGGGGGCGCTACAGTCATTAGTACCCTTTTCTTCTTCCGGTTAATGCAAAATCTCCATTGGTTTGAGCTAAAAAATTAACAAGGTGTTTTAGAAAAGATACTGAAATAAATGCTATAAAATCCTGAATCTGAAATCTACAGATCATCTTCTATCCATATAGTGCAAAAAAAGTTTCAAAAACTTACATTAAAAGTTTGAAAAACTCGGTTGAATTTCGATGTTTTCCCATAGATTAACATTATACCGGAAGTAAATGAGGGTTCCACTTAATGTTGTTGTTTACAAAGTAGAACTTGTCCATAACGGAAAAATAATTTTATGTTATGCTGATAATTCATATTTTATATAATTAAAATCAAATATTAAATTTATTTAAATGACAACACGATTCTCAGATGTGAAGAAATAACTATGTATTTGAGAGAATTGTTCACTAAATACTTAAAATGATTTTTCTACAGTTTTTTTTTATAAATAATTAAAGTTATTTAAAGCTTGTATTTCGTAGACGAAGAAATAATCATTTTCATGAACAAAAATAAATCACATTTTTTGTGTTGTGTTTGAATCTTAACATCTTTATTATACCGATGAGATTTTATAATACTATTCCACTGAATTTAATCAGTTTTATTTGGAATTACTTATTAAGTTAAGCTTAAAATTTAAGGTTTTTATTCGCAGAAGAAACATGTGATTGAAGTTATGCAGTGTTTATTTATATAACAAAAGCATCATGTTCAAAACAATTTTAATTTTTAATATACGGTTTTTCATTAGAGTTTACAGAGAATATAATACTATATACTAAATTATGTCAAAAATACCAAAAGAATGTAAGCGAAAAACTGAATATTACAAATTAAAGTCACGCAAAAAACAAGCAATATAAATTTTTTTAAGTCAATTCATACTTTGAATGGATGAATAGAAAGTACTTTATTAACGATTGAAAATTTGAACAATATATATACAGGGAGAGAGTGCACTAATAGTAGGAATTGAAAAAAAAGAGACTGATTTGTCTGCATTGTTGTAACAATGCACACCCGGTTTGGCTGAAAAACCGGTAATTAATGAATTAATACTTGAAAAAACTGTATTAACATCAAAAGTGTCGTCCACTACAAGTTTAAAAAATTTATTTGAACTTGAATGAATGAATAGAAAGTATTTTATTAACGATTGAAAATGTGAACGATATATATATATATATAGAGAGAGAGAGAGAGAGAGAGTGAGCTAATAGTAGGAATTGAGAAAAAAAATTCATAAAATGTATCTGAAACTTCTCAAACACATCCAGAGCTTGATGAAAATTAATATACAACCAAAAGAAAAGGCAAATGACACTGCAATAGGTTTTCACACGCAAAACAGAACA
The DNA here is from genome assembly GCA_019973975.1 of Trichonephila clavata. Taxonomy (NCBI): domain Eukaryota; kingdom Metazoa; phylum Arthropoda; class Arachnida; order Araneae; family Nephilidae; genus Trichonephila; species Trichonephila clavata. Next base: position 60,553 of record BMAO01028365.1, read on the forward strand.
AGCAACAATTAATCGTCTTATTATACAAGCTTCAAAAATTGATATAATGTGTGCAAATAAAAGAAGAACTGGATATATTAGCACATTTATCAACAAGACGAGGTACTCAGCGAAAGGTTAAAACAGTAGACTGTAGTAGGAAGCCATTTTTCTCCGCCTACGGAAAACCACCTGATTATCGACGAAACGCGCAGCGATTACTTTATATTCAAGAGATCCAACCAACGTTCCAGCGACAGCTCATAAAATATGCGACCACAGGTTCATAATAAACGCCGACTGACCCTCTGACAGACCGGCGTGGGTGAGGGCCGTGACAAACTGAGACAGAATGCCCCTCAAAACCGAAGGGTATAAACCCGTTATAAATCCACGCACTAAGTGAATCTGTGTCTTACCAGCAAAGTTCTACTAGCCGATCCCCCACTAGCAAGCTACCTTTGCAGGAAGCCAACCCCTAAAAGTTTTCGTAATTAGTCGTCACTGGAGCAATTTGTATGCTAAATAGCGGGGCTAACCAAATTGCCTGGACCACTTGGTACGGGAGAGTTAAGGCCTCGGCAATTACTGTTCGCAATCCATCAACCTTTATTACTAGGTGCCCCGGCTTATTGCAGTCTTCTCTGTGATTCCCTGCCTTCGCCCACCCCCTCTTTCAGTAGCAGCAGAAAAGGCACGGGTCCACGCGCTTTTGTGCAAAGGTACACACACAAACCATGGAGGCTTAATTTCTCCAGCACACGGGTAAATAGAAATAGCACCCTGTTTGTAAGGGGAATGGATCATCTCCCCCTTAAGGAAAGGAAGGGTAAGGGGTGGTGGTGGTGAAGAATTAAAAATAAGAAAGAAAAAAAAAAGTTGAGATGGATGACTGAGAATCTTTCTAATTGCCTAAAACTTTCGAGTGGGTAAACTAATGAAATTATTTCGAGGGAATCGTTCACGTTGCCAGTACATCTTGGGACCCCTCCTAGATGGGAACGGAAGGTGTGGTGTTTTTAATTTATTTCGTTTTTAGTTTTAGTTTTTCAAATAAAAAAATAATTCAAGTTCTGAATGGACCCTCGGGGGTCGAAAGATGAGGGCCTCAAATATTTGCGAAGCAGTTTAAAAAGTTAAGTTTTCTTTGCAGCAATAAAGAGGATGAGTAAAAAAAAATATATATTAATATACCTCGGCTATAATAGCCACCGGGGAGTTACGTTGCAAAAGTGAAGATGGAAGAGACGGTAAATGTGCTTTCACAGTTCATTTCGTGCTAAACTGCAATTACAAGCGGAGTGAGGGTAAAAAGTCCCTAATCTCACAAAATATACATCATGTCAGTCCAATTTACGCGAATATAAAGTACTATTAGAGATTTTTTTAAAGAGTGATAAGTGAATGAAAATTTGGCATAATTACAGTTAACGAACAAAATTTTGAAGATATAGTGCGACGGTGGATGCGCAATATATGGGGTTTTTATTTCTTCAATTAAAGAATCATTGCCTCTTTTGGTGGTTTGAGTCGTAAAACCTTTTAATATTCAACACATGAAAAAGGCAGTTCCGGATATTAAATGAAAATGATAGCATATAAAATATAAAAAAGGCCTAATCATTTGATTAAAAAAATATCTCTGGCGCATAATTTAATCTTTTGAAATTATATAAAAATTTGTGTGTGTGAATCATATTTTTCAGTTCTTAATTTCGGTCGAGTGTTATTGATGTTAATGTTTTAATAATGAACACTAAATCCAATAAACTTACAGTTTTAAAGATTAGTTAAAACGAAATTCGTGAAAAATTCATGATAACTTTTGCACTGGAATCTGAAAATTTTAAGAACGTTAAAAAATTTAGAAGTAACTTTTATTTAAAAAAATTCCATATAAATTCGTTTCAATGAAAGAATTAATTTTTCAATAAAAATGCACAAACTGGTCAATGTTTTTTTTTCTTTTTCCCCATGGTTTTATCGTCTAACATTTTTCAAAAATACAGGTGACTGATATGGAATGTTTAAGAATTTATATTTAAAAAATGTATTAAAATCAGCATTGTGTGAATAATTTTTAATACTATATGATTATTTTTATGATTTTGTGAAATTAATATATTGAACAAAATAGACTAAATATATATATAAAAGTTTCCAGTAGTTACTGAATATAAATCGATGATTAATATGAGAAATTTCTGATTTTGAAAGTTACATAGCAATTAACCCTTAATTTTATTTACGGTATGCTTCAGTTTAAAAAAGAAATTAAAATTTTTTTTAAAACTGTAGATAAAGAGCTTTTGTCTCTTAGAAACTTAAATTGCACATAACTTATTTAGCTAAGAGTTTGTTTCTCAAATTAAAATAGGATTAAAATTGAATTTATAAAATAAAATAAATACTTCCATTTATAATATTAAAAAAGAAAAGAAAAATTTAAAAAAAATTGGGAAAAAGTCAAATGTATTCAAGATTAGTAAAAAAAATATTTTTGTGTGATAAGGTTTTTATTTTTGATTAAGTGATAAAATTTAAAAAATTTATTTGAAAAACTGACGTTATATATTTTTTACTATTTCTAAGAATATATACCTCCTACTTAGTTTGCAGCCATTCTTTTCCTATTTTTAACGAAGGTAAATTCTTTTTAACATGAAATTCTGTATCTTTTGCATGCCTTACCTGTTCGTACTTCTCGAGTTCCTGGTGGTATATTTGGCGAATCTGGGCTAGTTTGGCGCGGTAGTCGGAGTGTTCGATGGCGTTTTCCGACTGGGATCCCCCGCTGGACGCCGCCGCCGAAGCGTTGGCGGCCGCGCCGGCGCCACCGCCTTTCTCCGGACCAGCCACCCCTTCCGCGATCAACATGTTGTCCAGCCGCATCAGCTGAGGGTCGGGGGGCTCCTCTTCTTGTGTGTTCCGTAGACTTAAAACTAAAAGAACAAAAAAGCAATGAGATATATGCGAAGAGTTCTTAAAAACTTAAATTTTTAATCTAATGCAAAATTCTGAGCCACAGTCAACTTCTCTCACTTGAAGTACAACAGAGTATAAATAAATCACTGAATTAATCAGTATAACGAGATAACTTAAAAACATACCGGGCTTAAGCAAATATTGAATGAACATGCAACATTTCCGAGTACTTGCTTTTTTTTTAATTACGAAAATATTATTAAATTTACTTAATGATCTAATGCTTAGTTATTTAAAAGCAAAACACTTAGTAAATATTTCATTACTTTTTAAAATCAATAAACCTCATTAGAAACTTTTATCGCACACACACGTTATAAAAATCTTCATTTTTATTACTTCACTACGTTCACAGTCTGAGGTTTATCGAAGATGAGTTCTTTGGAGAGGTATTTCCTTTATAAAATATTTTTTATACAAAAATTTCGCGAAAGAGAGTGTGAATAAAAGGATCATGTAAATTTAAGAATTAAACTGACTGGAAACTGATAGAAGCAAGTATGAATTTTTATCTCGTGATACTAAAGAACAAAATCCAAGCTATAAAACGTACTACAACTACTACTACTAATAAAAAATAGCTTTAGAAGACCTAAAAAAATACTGAAGAATTTCGAAACGAAATTAATCTTTTGCAATAGTATTGAGAATAAAATAATAAACTAAAAATTAACTAACAAGTAGAGTTACTAAGCACTATTACTTAAATATACTTATAAAAAACTGTACATGAATACATATCAAAGTATTAGAAACACTTTGCAATTATAAAATATGACAGAAAATGAAATTTAAAAAAATGTAGAACACAATCATTCAATTATTTTTAATCACAAATAATATGCGCTCAAAAAAGCTGCTTTGTTGCGAAGCTTTAGGTTTGTAATGAAATAAGTAAAATGTAAATATTAGTATATCGCATTGGCGTGAGTGAGTGATTTTGGGGTTTATTGGCGCAAGAGTCGATTTCGGTTATACTGCGCCAAACATTTGTTTTAATATCTGTGGTCTAGACGGGAAGAGAAAGAAATAATGAATTGAATGACAAGAAAGAGGGTCGAAAATAGAGAAGGATCACTAGGGTACTCCGGGTTCGTGAAGCCCATGTTTACCAAAGACAGTAAACCCCGTGGGAAAAGGAAAAGATCACTAGGGCACCTCGGGATTGTGACACCCGTACTCACCTAAAGAAGGTGAGCTCCCTGAAGGGATATCGCATTGGCATGATTAAATCAAATAAAAATGATCAATGTAACCATTGTTAATATGTTTCAATGTGAAGAATCATTTTTTATCCCCATATTAATTTATTTAAATCAGAAATACAATAAGATGTATTTCTATTTAACATAAATTATCACATATTATATAGCATCAACATTGAAAATATTTTAGTAATCAACACATACTTGCCCCTTGTATATATATGTATCTTGCATATGCAATTGTTCTTAAAACATAACCTTTTAAAACGTAGACATTCACCGGATTTATAAATGAATTTTTAAATTTAATACGCTACATTGAGCCAAAAATATCACAGAAAAGTACAGATCGATTTAAAATTAACTAAATAAAAATCATTTTAATTCCGAATCGTGATGATTAGTTATTCAGTTAATTCAAGAATGGCAAAATTTAAAAAGAGAAATTTGTGCACATTTAATTGGAATTACTTTTCTGTAATTTATATAAATTTGTTTCACAGTTTAGCTCGTTGAGATAAGTAATTAAACAGTCCCTAAATAATAATTAAAATAATAATTTAATAATAATTAAAAATTTATTATGGAATTAAAATATAGGATCAATCTCAGAAATTAAAGGGGGTTAGGAGAATTTTTTACTCTTTATTGTTTAAAGTCAAAGGATTAAACTAAAAGAATGAGAAATATTTTATGCAATTTAATTCATATTGCAAAATGGTGATCCCTTCTACATGTTTTTTTCAGTAGCAAAAAAGATGCCACCGTCAGAGCTACTGCTTAGAATTAAAGTAAAAAAAAATCCAATAAAGTTAAAATTATTAAAAATCATTTAAATAAAAGCTCAGAAAAATCACAGTGCTGTAGCAATACAACTTCAATTTTTCTACACGTACTTCTTCACTGATGTTGCAGTCTCGGTTAGGTCCTAATTTTCATTAGCATTCCAGTTCAAGCTATCCTGTGTATTCTTGAATAAGGTTTTCCAGTTTATCACCTTAATTGTTTTCAAGTTTTTTTGCAGGCTGTCAGTCCTCCCAAGTTTGGGTATCCCTCTTTTTCAAGTACCATGGTTTAGCCAAGATCTTTTGAGTGACTCGATTGTCATCCAATCTTATTACACGACCCACTCATTTAACCCTCTATATCAGGGGTGGCCAACCTCGTATACTTTTGCAGCCCGCGAGATTCATTACAACTTTACAAAATAAGTTATTTGATATAATATTTTTGTTTTTAGTGTAGTGTTTTGTAACAAATATATCTCATAACTGTCCCTGTTTTTAAACTCTGGCTTTCATACATACTTAGAAGTAAGCAGTATTGCATTGCAGCGACCACTCGCAGAATTGAACTTGATCCCTTTAATTTTATCGCACTGTTTATTGCTAGAGTTGGGCATATTTGATCATTGCAATATTATGGAGTTATCTACGTTTGTATTCATGAAAAATAACGAAAACAATAATTATTATTCATCCCCCCCCCCGTTTTAAGTTTTCACTCCAATAAATGTTTGTAACGGATCGAAATCTAATATAAAGATATATATATATATATATTTATAGGCAGCCCGCGGGACCATACTGCTTTTCCGAAGTGGCTCGCAATATCATTTGGGTTGCCCACCCCTGATCTATATTGCTGTAAATTCAATAACATCTAACTTTGAAAATAAATTGTAAATTTCCGAGTTGGTTCTTCTCTTCAATAATTATCATATTTAATATCACCATAAATATGCTTCTTGAACTTCTTTCAAACGTAGCAAGAATGCCTTTTTCAGTCAATTCTCCATATTTCAGCAGTGTATGTCTAAGTATATGAGACTAATGATAATCAGCAATCTAGAAATTTAGAGAAGAGAACCCAAGTATATCAAAAATAATCTTAAACCAATTAACAAACAGCGGCAAGGAAAGCATAATTAGTCTGATTTCTCGAAACATTGTGCAGAGAAAAAAAAACACACACCAACTAAATCAGTTCGAGAGAACACCACCAAATCAAGCCCAATTTGGACAGAGACAACTGGCAACCATTTAAAAATCTTCGGATGAAAAGTGTTGTGTGGAGAGTAGGGGGGGGGGGGAGAAAAAATCCTCGCGTGCCCGAGGAACTTACTGCAAAAATGCACGGAAGATCGAGAAAAGAGCGAAAGAACACGAATTAATATTTATGTGGGATCTTTCTCCCCCTCCAAACCGCTAATAACGTTCAGAAACTTCTCATTCAATTACGAGCACCCGTCGCTGATGGTTGTGGAAACTGCTCCCAGCCACGCAAGGACGTGCGTCTATCGCAAGGAGAGTGCTAAGGACGAGGAGCAATTACCACTAATCGATGCCGATCACTTACAGGGCGTTTAAATGTTAATCTTTGCCAAAATGTGCAAAGCGCAGATCAGGGCTTTTTGAGAATCTACTTTTCTGAGTTATAACATGACACTGTTGCAAGAGACTATACAAGATATTCAGCAATAGCGGCAAGGAGCTGACAGTACATTGTCTTGATGGAATACCTCTGCATTATTCATGTTTCAGTTTCGCAACAGAAGATTGACCTAGTATTATATATGCCTTAATTTTCGTCTGAAGCCTTATCAGGGACGTCTTAAGATTTCTTGAGGACCTGGGCCCCTACGCAAAAGTATGTCCAGGGTCCCTATGCAAAAGTAAGCCCTGGGTCCCGAAATAAAAGTAGTCTTGAGCCTCTGGCGTAGATAGTCCTAAATGGGCCCTGTATCAAAACTCCTTCGGGACCCTTTTTGGAGGCTCTTTAACATTTCACGATATTTTGCTTACACATGTTGGGGCCCTTGTAGCTTGGAGGCCCGTATCAATGATGCATAGGTAGCTACGCCCCTGACCAGGGCTCCTACACAAAGGTAGACCCCCTCGCCAACTGATCCTTAAAAGTAAACAGTACGTAGCATACGTTGTCAAATATTCGTACAAACAATAACTCAAAACATATTCATGCGCATGACTTACAATCCCACAAACCGGCTCGACCGACTAATGCTTTTTGATTGAATGAGTAATAATAATGTACGGTGGTACCTAGGCCTATACATGGACGCCGGTCATCACATGTAGCCAGTAGGCATATCGTTGGAAATTTCCAGTTTTTCGGATTATTAAACTGGAAAAAAATATTTGACCGTTGATATTATTCGAATCGGGATATTATTAAATCTGAGTTGAGAACGAGACAAGGCCCTGGGTCCAGTTGGCCCATGCCTTAAGACGTCCCTGAGCCTTATAGTGTCTTGCTGTTTAACTCGACGGCATGCTATTGAAAAAATACATTACATACATTCTACAGTAGAAGAGGAATACAATATTGGTTATACATATCCATCCATAGATTTACGAGCAATTACTTTTACTGAACTCTCCTCTATTAAAAAGTTAGAATTGAATGTATTTTGGAGAATACCCCCTGCTCACCCTTGGTGTTTTGGGGAAAAACCTCGTTGGTGTCACCAACTTAATATTCCTAGGTATCAGCAGACGGCTCTGTCGCGCTTTTTTAGTGGCCACATCAAGTCTCTGACTTTTCAACAGAGCCGGAAAGTCTTCCCAGAATGTCCTAAGAGCGAGGCTGATCAGGCCTCTCCCAGTCATATTCTGAATTGTTTGAGTTTTTCATGTGACGAGGTTTTAGGATATCCTATCTTATTTCTGGATTTTTTGGAGATTTTATACCATATGGGGTAAGAAACAACAACGAGCAATTAAAATATTTGCATGATACTACATTGAACTGTCTTCGGGTAAGGTAATATTAATGGATCAACATAGCATTCAATATATTTCCTCACATACCCAACACTAAAACTTAATGAACTCCAGATGAAAGGAGACAAGCTTTTATTAATGTAACGATCGCTTTGCTTAGATTATATCCAGATGCATGACTGTTCCAAGCTAATCGTGCTAATGCGGTGAAGTTTAGAAACAACTTGGTAACAGTTATAAAATTTTACCTCATTAACGGTAAGTTATAATTTTCTAGGTGTGTCACAAATATGAATTTTTAAGCGCTTTTGGTTTATATCATAAGCTTTAAAATTTAATTTTTATCCGAAGAAATGTTATAAAAATCTCGACTTTCAGCTATTTTGAGGTTATTTCCATCAGTATTGAAGATATTTCTTCTTCCTCTTTGGTTTTGAGGAATTTATAAAACTTCTCTAAAAGATTTAAAGATGTTAAGGCGCCTTTAAAAAATCTTCTAGAAAAGATTTTATATATATAAAAAAAAATTCACATAAATTACATAGTAAAACATTTTGTGTGGGAGAGAGAGGAGTATCTGATACTCATTCGCTAAATCGTAAATGGAGAAAGCGCGTTTAGGTAGCTGTGCGTAATGTAACTGTTGAAAAGGGTGAGGATCCCCCCCCCCATGTCTTTACTATTAATTTAAATAAAAAACACTTTGTAACTGTTATGTAAGGTAAAACAGTCCTTTTAGGTCTAAAAAAATGCAAAAATATTTAACATCGTAAAAATCCACGTGAACTGAAATTGAAGGGAAAAGAAGACTTTCATTTACGCATTTGTAAATTACTTCCCAATGAATAGCAGACACGAAAATTAAATATATTTTTCATATATATAATGATCCCTTACATATAAACCAAGAAGTACAAGAGTGTCCTTTGGAGGAACAACGAGGAGGTATTTCCCACGAATTCTTTCGGGAATCAATACAAACTGTAATCAGTAGCAGAAGATAATAGTTTGAAAGAAATTTTGCTTTAAGAATCAATGAATTTCTTAGTTTGAAAAAGTTTTTCTGGTATGGATCGAATTATTTTATAGAACTTTACACTAAAATTACAAATGCTAAAACAAAATTATACATTTATATTTTCAGAGTGCTCGTTTAGATTTTAAAAATACAGTTATGTTGTGTTCTACGTGGTAACTTTAAAAGTCTAATGAGCGCAGCGCGCAAACGGCTGCCCTTTCGTATGTGGATTAATCACAAGGTACGAAAATTTATGTATAATGATAATACTAGTTCAAAAATTCTATTGCTGAGAAAAACATATTTTAATGATAAATATCGTTGCCTTTCCAAAACTTAACAGATAACTTTCTTAAATAATTGACAAAAAGTCTAGCCTTATTTTATCCCCTATCAACAAACAAAAATGATCTCTTACGGGGAGATTCAAAACAATCTCCCGCTTTGCCAACACATATTCAAGGTTATCAAGTCTCAACCCCATTTCCTATTTCGACTACCTTAAGATCACATAGCTCACATGGAATCAAGGTAAGAAAGCTGGAAAGAAACGGTCGGAAATAGCTCCTATTCCGGGAACCACTCTCTTCCAATTCCAACTTCGGGGACTTCGGACGAAATAACATGACCCGACCCAATCTCGGATGGACTACCCTTCCCCCTCCCTTTTATTTTTTCAACGAAAAAAGGGGGCTTTATTGAAACAGTACGATTTCTTATTTGCTACTAGCACCTTTTCCTTCGACCAAGATAGAAGACAAAAGGAAAAGAAAAATAAAGACAGGCAGGAGAGGGGGAGGCACTAGAGAACGAAATAAAGAAGGGGAGGGGAACGAAGAATGTATAAAGGGTATGGTTCAGTATCGGTCCCTGTATCCACAGTACCACCATCATCCTTGCAACGTGGACAATTTAATGCCTCTCAGGCGATTTACTGGAAAATGACTTTGCGACACTATTACTTTTTTGGCAGGTTCCATTCCCCCTTGAGAAATTCCTCTATTGGATGGGAAGGAGGGATGTGTGTGAAAGAAAGAGAAAAAATCTTTTTCTCTTAGTTGCTTCGGCTCCTCTTTTTGTTTGTTTCGATCCCCTCTTGCCTTTTTTAGTAAGAAATCTTTTTTCTCAGTGTATGGTATTTATTTAGGGGGTTGGTTCACGCCACAAAATTCCACGCCACCTATCGGTTTCGCAAGCGATATCTGCACTTGAAAAGGATAGAAGACATTGATGAACAAATTTAAAGAGAGAGTGAGGGAAAAAAGAAACAATGGAAAACGGTGAAAGGCTGTGGAGGGAAAAAAAACAAATGGAAACAGGCATGAGTATCAAAAAATGGCAGTTGTGTTTGAGCATTAAAGAATTTATAAAATTAAATATTTTATTGGGAAATCTCTTGGATGTATTGGATTTTTCCTTCAGATATTGATGACTTCAGACACGGATAAAAGATAGTTAAGTCAAAGAATCAGCATCCCTAACAGTGAACTAAAGGAAAGAAGATGAAAAAAGTAGCGGTGCAAAAGATCGACTTCGATTTCTTTTTTCAGACTGATGAGTTTTCAAAGGATAATGACTGGTAATGGTAATTCAATGGAACTTCAGGGTGAAAAATTGGTAATCTCCATTGAGAAGAGTTTTGACTTTGATTTTATTGGCTTTCGAAATATCTTCCTTTGGAAACATTGATCTGTATTTTTCTTTTGGATTCGACAAAGGCATCTTTTCTAATCGGAAGTTTTTACAAAATTCCAATTAAGAGATACATGATAAGTGCCTTAGTTTTTCAAAGTCTTTAGTGGTTATCAACAAAAGTATACCATTTGTCAATTTTTCAGTGATCCTTATTTCATTCATATATATTGAATAATAATTACCAAATTGAAATTAAATAATAATTACCAAAGCAACAGTTAAAGCTTGTAAAGATCCTGCCTGAGCGCTTAAGGGCGTGGGATAATTGGAAGGAAGTCTAGCCATACTTCAAAAACAATCTAATTTACTCACAATATTAACCGCAATTCAAATTCAATCGATGAGGGATAGGAGATGAACCCAATTAATATCTATGAAAACAATTAACGAGATACGCGAGATATGAGAATACTTTAAGGTTTAATACACTTCATTCAATATCTGACTTCTTCGCTATTTAATCTAGATTCAATCTCCAGTGAAAATTCCTCACCTTAAGTAAGTCAATCATCAAATATTGAATATCCACGATTTACATACAATTTGATAAATCCCTGCTCCGCTAGACAGTCTATTGTATCTCTCTTTCAAACTTGAAAGCCTAGACTATGTATACATATTCACTTTTTTCTTCGAGGAGGAGTTTTATAATAAAATAATTTTTAAAAACCAGAAGTTCCACAAGAGGACTGTTAGTTGAAAGAGCGCGGATAGAGCCGTCACAAGCTGTACAATACAATGCAAGCCCATTTAACTTTTTCTTATTTGAAACTTGAAGTTAATTTACATGTATCATGTATGCTGCATGTACAGTAGCGCACACAAAATTTTTTCAAGGGGGGGGGGGGTGTCCATGGTCGAAAGTTTCCCAACTCGTATCCTACCTCAAGACAACACCAACTGATTCTTCCGGTTTTGTTAACAAAAAAACAGTAAAAAATAAATTTTTCAATTAATAATTAGCGTTAATTAATAAAATAAATTGTTAATTTCAAGTACTTAATTAAATTTTATGTTATACATATATATAGGATTATCATCAATCGAAAAAAACTCTTAGAGCTTTGGGAGGTCCGGAACCCCAGGACACCCCCCTTGTGTGCGCCGCTGTACATGTATCATGTTTTATGTACGATTTCCAGAAAAATAAAACGTCAAGAGAACATCATTCCATTTTACTAATTGGTATATGTATTGGTATATGTACACATGTAGGGAAAAGTTGGCAGACTTTAAAGCTATGTTTAATTCTACGATCTTAGTTATTTTATTACTGATAATATCTTATTTTGACCTATACTATCTTGTCCTATTTCTATTTATGTATGTATATATATATATATACATCGCTTTGCTACATATTATATATATAATTTATTAAGTAATATATTATTACAAGGTTTACTGGTATAGTAGTATCTGGTATATTCATAATAGTTCATCAACTACTATGTAATAAATTATGACTTTTATCTAACATAAAATGCCACACAAGTTGGTTAAATAACATTTTTTTGTAAACAAATAAAAAATTGATTCTTTCCAAAGGTGTTCACCGAGCCTCCCCAAAGTTTAAGCTAACCAAATACATATTAAAGTATGCCAGAATTATATTGCACATGCCCCATTGAAGCGTGGTATACAAGCCTGTCTCCGATTATATTGCTACATATATACCTTTGCCTTCAGAAATGATGATCCATTGTATTGGTTGGTCGAAAAAATTTCTCAAATACCTTTTCTACTGTCATAACGTAAGTAAAAACGAAGAGGGGTGAAATGTCCAGCTACTCAAGCAATGGAGAACACCCACTTTGGCGATTAGGAGGAACAGTTAATGTAGCATCCGACACCTACCGTCCTGTCCACCCACCTCAAATTCTTGCAAGCCCTGGCGGAAGCATTAGAGGGGACAGTGCAGGCCGGTCTGATTAAAAGGGAATAGGGGAAGGAAGGACCACGTGCTTCCGAAGATACGCTCTCGACAGTGGATTAGTTGAACCGAAAACTCGCAACGTGCATCTGATTTATGCCAGTCCATTGTGGCGCGGAGGTTAATGAGAGGGACTTAGGAAGGCTGGCGTCCGACTAGGATGGAAGAGAGGGTGTGTGATGGGATGCTGGGAATATTTGGCCGACATTTGTGAGATGAACGGATTTTTAAAAAGTGAAAGATTTTCCGAGAGAATTGCATTGGTGTAGTACAGGTTTCGATTTCATTTGATGTTGGGTGTTCACCCCTAGCCCAATATCAAAATTCTTTGGAGACCCTTTTTTAGAGTCCCTTAAAATTTTTGCTTACACATGTAAGGGCCTAAATAGCTTGGGGGCCCCGTAACATTGATATGGCTGATAACGGCGGTTGCTATGCCCCCGGTGTTCACCAGAAAGAATAAAACTTCGTTGGATGTATTTAAGAGATATGCAGTTTAGAGTGAGTTTTTATAGGGTTGAAGGAAAGAAAAATACTGTAATTCTAAAATACCATATCAATATATTTTGTACCGACAAACAGTTAACTTGAAAAATTTCTTTGGTAAACTGTATGAAGTTCTGTCACTAAAGAAAATATAATGACAAAATATGCCAGAAAAATAGACCTTTAAAAATACAAGATTGAATTAAAATAAAATTCAGAATTGACGAGTATCAAACCTTACGATAAGTTAATGAAATCTAGGAATAATGGTTACTTTCATGGGAAGGGTTATATAGATATATATGTAATGACTCCCTCTAGCATTCTTTAAACTAACTCTTTTAAAATATTTTCTAATTCTTTGGTACAAGACTAATGCGATAATTAATCTTAATCTAACTGCTCCCACGCGTTTGCAACCAATCACGGCTCCCGTTAGAAATGAGTCTCGAGGCCTTCACCACCAGTAGATAAACCCAGAGCGCTGTGTGTTCACTCTCTTTGTCTGCTCGCCATAAATATATCCTCGTCGCTGCTGCTGGTTGCTTTTGCTATTTGTGTGTTCGTGATTAATTATTCTCAATGATATTACATTTCATATACTTGTGATCATGAATAAAAAAGCTTGAAACTAATACAGAAGAAGTTTACTGTCTATCAAGAAACAAATTAACATAAATACCCCTCGGCAAATCTACATGTAACGAAGCAACACCCCCGGCAAACGCTATAAAATAATTCACTGAAATACTATATATATATATATTTAATAAAACGTCAACGAGAGCACCAAGACAATCTTTAAGCTAAAAATTAACAATATATTGGTATATAGGAAGGGTGATGTACACACACATTGTGTACGTCAATCAGTGGCATACGTAGATCTTAATCCACACACATGCACACGAAAGTGCCGAGATCTTTGGCCTACGGGGAATTGAATTGCCCTCCCCTTGCGTACGCTACTGTCTAAGATTCAATTTGTTTTTAAAAATTGTTTAAGAGTTTAGTCTATTTCATTTTTATAGTTTGTACAATCTAGCTATAAATGATCATTCGCATTTAAAACGAGTCTTAACGCAATATTTCGAATAAATATAGGCGTAAGATACCCCAAAACATTTTTAGAATTTAAGGACTTTTTGTAAATAATTGTGTTGAATTTACAGCAGTATCGAAATTCCAGTGGAATGGACTAGACGCAGTTGATAATTTCCTTTTTAATGTTTACAAAAGATTCCATATAAAAATTTTTCTTATCACACCAGTAATGTAAAATGACTGTTAAATAGTCAAACTTTTTAAGTGCCATTTACTAAACCCCCCCGTTGTCTTTATAGAAATTAAGTAATCTCTCCAATCCTAAATGACGCAAACAACTATCTAAACAAATAAATTTAAAAAAAAAAAGCCGTCTTCTGCAGCAAAAAAAAGCATAAATCAAAATACAAAAGAAAACAAAAAGTAGAAGCCCGAGGGACACTGGATAAAAAATTACGCCAAATTGGCGGAGAAACATTGAGAGCGCCTTTTGCACAGTTAAGATAAGAGCAGTCAGCAGTTGTATAAATCTCATCGGCGGTGCTTTATGCGCGCCAGGATAGAGAATCTTCCCTCTCGGACGGTCGCGAAGACTTAACGTCGCCGAATCAAAAATGATCCCGAAGAGAAAAGCGGGAGGGAATGAGGAAAAAAAAAGACAAAAAAAGAAAAAAGGGGGGTTCTGACGCTCAAACATCTCACGACAGCTTATTGGAATTGCTGTCTCGGTGGGCACAAAAGGGACTGCCGTTTTCGGATATATGTACACATATACATATGCTCCACCCCCGCTCCTTATTCTTTTTCGCTCTCCCTATCCCGTCTCGGAATAGGTTTTAGAAGGTTACTCTGCCGTGATTATGTGTTCACGGTTTGAACATTCTCGTCTGCTGTATTTTCTATATATTCTCATATGTATGGACCGAGGAGAGGGGTGAGAGTGGAGAAAAAGCTATTCCTGCGCTAATATTTTTCTCTGTCTGTATTCCTTATCCTGGGATTCCATCTATCGTTTTCGGCTTCCTCTTCTTTTCGAATCTTTTTTTCAACCCTCCATCCAACCCCTTTTCCTTATATTTTATATATATTTATTCTTTTTCTTTACTTTGTCGTTTTCTGCCTCTTGCAGCATTATTTCTTGGTCCGCAGCCAATCCTGGCACATAAATTATACAGTGAATGTTGCTTTTGGTACAGAAAGACGCGGATGAGATAGAGAAAAAAAATATATATAGGATATATATATATAAAATAAAAAGAAAAAAAATAAGAGGACTTTCAAGGGGGTAAAGGATCTAAGAAATTCATTCCGAGGAGTGCAGTATAAAGAAGATTAAAATGTCTTCCAAGAAGTAGGGAAGAAACGACTTTGGATTGCCCCCGGAATAAAGAAAAAACCGTGGGAAAGAAAGTAAGAGAAAAAAAAACAATAATAATAATAAAAAAAACGTTGGACCTTTTCAGGCTTTCTCAACTTGTTTACAGTTGATATCTGTAACGGCTTATATTTATTTATTTTGTTTCCTATCTTCTGATGGAAAATTCGAGTTGGTACAGAGAGTATGGTAAAAACAAATGGGAGATGGAGGAAGAGGAGAGAGAGGGAGAGGTTCAGTATTCCGAACGGAAAAGAGAGGAACTTTTCAGCTATTTCTGCGGGGATCGGAATAATGTTCCCGGAATTTCTCTTTTCAATACCTAAAATTCGATTTCGGAAGCATTATACTCCCGCAGATATCTCATATTTGCAGTTTCGGGAGCAGTTTAACTGAAACTCACGCGCAGTAAACATGATACATGCGCCATTATATCATTTTTCGTTCCTCTTTTATAAAAAGGAGGAACAGGATAGAGCGGAGTGGGTTCTCACTATAGAGAGGAATTTTGCTTTTATCATAGACAGTCTGAGTAGCAACTTGGAAAATCAAGTTATTTCTTCTCGGGAATCAATACAGTCTTTCAGAGGGCGGAGAGTAATATATTCCGGATTATTTAAATATGAAACGAAAGGAGACTTCGGAATGAAAATTCTTTTGGGCTGTATTAAAATTTAAACTTATCTTTCTACGGATCGGAGACAGACTATGATGCCTTGTCATTCAAAAAAATTTAATTTCGTGTGAATTTTGTTTAATATACGCACGTAAAAAACATTTATAATCAAAATATATATCATCCAGTTTTCAGTTTTGAAGGAAAACAGATATCAACAAAAATTAAACTTGCTCGATTATGTTTTTAAGATGCAAAATCTTACATACATCTCATTATGAGTTATACTTAGCATCTATATACATACGTTCTCGACCAATTGATTGGCATCTTAAAACACTATCACTAGGGATGTCTTAAGGCATGGGCCAACTGGTCCCGGGCCCAGGGCCGCGCCACTAGGCTCATCTCATTCTCGACTTAGCCTTAATAAGACCATGATTCGAATAATTCTAAAGTTAACTTGTTATTTTCAGTTCCGAAAAACTGGGAACTTCAGATAATATGTCAACTGGCTGCATGTGATGACGATGGTCCATGTATACGCTTAGCCCTTCCACCACACACTATCCAGTGGCGGTATATTTATTGGGCACTTGGGGTAGGCCCTCAGGGGCCCGAGGTCTGGAAGGGCGCGGAAGAGCCCGAATAAGCTAGAGTTACCAGATTTTCTGGAAATAAATTTTGATTCACGAGTGACATGGGGGCCCGTAGATCTTCTGCACCCAGGGCCCGTAATGAGTTTAAACCGGCACTGACACTATCATTACTCATTCAATCAAAAGGTGGCAGTCGGTCGAGCCGGGTTTGTGCGATTGTCATACACATTTATTTGCTTCGGGATATTGTTTGTACGAGTATTTGACAACGTATGCTGTGGACTGTCTACTTTTATGAGTCATAGGTGTGGCCTACATTTGTGCAAGGGCCAAGGGCCTACTTTTGCGTAAAATCCCAGGCAGATAAGTAACGGAGAATATTAGGGCCCCTCGGCAAAGAGTCAGGTTTTGCCTTTAATATTTTATAAATTGATTAAATTCGTACATGGGGTCAGTCAGGCTTTGGACCTCTAGAATCCTGCCCCCCCCCAGCAATGTGGAGGTGTACATTACACCACTGGGCCCAGGGCCTCAAGAAGTCTTACGACGTCCTTAACTATCACAAATAGCCTTTTCGTTCAAACCCTTAAGAAAGTTAAACACACAGTGCATGTTATACAAAATAATTACTTAGAAACAATTTATACAAAAATAATATGAAAATAATACTTTGTTATAAACAAATATGCTTCCGGATTTTGTAAAAATTTCAATTAATCCAGAAATGGGCAAATAGTTGCCCACAAAGAGTATTTTTGCAGCCCACCAAGTCAGCCTGAAAAAGTGATAGGTACATTTGTCTCACTAAACTGATTCTAAAATTAAATCTGCTTGCAGTTATAGATGATATGAAATTGGTGCAGTAGATAAACGGAATAAAAAACTACCACTTTTTATTTTATTTAACTTGTTGATTTTTATGGTACAATTTATACTTTTTCTGAGATAAAAAGTTAACTAATGAATTGAATCATTTAAAAAAAAAAGGTACGATGTCCACCACTTCCAGAATGTGGGCCTGGAGCCAAAACAATTGTCCACCCCTGTGTTAATCTAATTCATAAGATTTCATAAAAACTGTACAAAGTTGGTATGTGAAATTTCGTTTGGTTGTAATTGTCCAAAATATTTGTATCGATTCACATATTTCGCAGTAAAATAAATCCTTCAGCATGATTTTTAAATGCCATCATTAAATATATAAACACGAACAGATCTGCATTAGTCACTATCATTTAGGGATGGTTTGGGTACACCTTTTCAATCACGAAACTTTTCCCAGAGACCTACCATTCTTCTCATTAGCACGTGATCCTACTTACACTATAGCACCCCCCCCCCCTGAAAATTTTTGAAAATCGATCTCACCCCAACCATTCCGGGCTGCCAAAAATCCGAAAAAGAAATTTCCCACCGAAGATGACAGGCGAACAGAGGGAAGATGCTCTCAATTTAAGTTTAGCCGAGCCCACCTTCACGGCTATCTGACTCCCGTGTTGACAACGATGGTCTCGTGGGGCGATATCTCTCCAGAAGACTAAAAGAGGGGTTGCGGGGCGATTGGATTTGTGTCACATGACCACTGCCTTCTCCCGGTGCGATAAGCCGAACTGACAGGAAGATATTGGGAGAGAGGGGGTGCGGTTATGTGACTCGAGCAGATGGTTCTGATGGAGCGGGAAGTTTCCGCACTTGGACCCTGCGATTCCTTCCTCGGACTTCTCCTTTTCAATGAGGAAGGAGGAGGGAGGTCCTTGCGGTACGAAGATCAGACAGGCGTGAAAGATACACTGCACACTTTGTTAGGTACGTCACAACCGGTTTTCCAAAAGATCGGGGTCTTTCTGGTTGTCTTGTCCTGGGGGGGGGGTGGAAGGGGTGTGCCTTAATCAAACGATAAAGCAGTATGCGACGGGTTCATTAAAAGAAAGAGTATGGGAAGAAAATAGAGTTTGGAGGGGGAGGAGGGAAAAATGAAGAGGCAAGATGGTTTTTGTTTTCCGTCACATAGTGGAAAATCGAATTCACATCAAGCCTGACTGTATTTAAGGGAGGGAAGAGGGTATGAAATTCTTTTTCTTTATCACAATACCATTTTGAAAGATGTTTTTGTTAAAGTGTTAAAAATTACATTGTAATTTCAGAAATATAACTGTGCCAGTGAAAAATTAAATTGAAATCAGATATTCACACTTAGCCTAGAAAATCAGTTTCGAAAAAAAAATTATCCTAAAAATGATCAGATCATTTTGAAAAGTTGCTTTGTTTATATTATTTTGCAATATTTTCTGGAGAGTCAGAAACACCGGAAAGTAATTTAAAAATTACTCTTACAAAACATCAAGTTATAACTATACATAGTTACACATTCAATTTTAAAACTGTAGCAAAAACTTAGAATTTTTTGATTAAACTTGCGTAACAATAGTTTTCATTCGAAAATTTAAAATAATTAATCATTCAACTGCAACAATTAACAACTTAGTTTAATTTGATTGTATTAATGTTGCTTTCGATTTGATCTAATTTCTGTAATTAATTCATAACAATGGAGAAAAAAAAAGAGGAAGTGGATTTCCTTTGTAACCTTCCCCTTTTTGAATCAATTTCCGCAAAACCCATTTTTAGCGGATCTCTAAACAAAAGAAACACACCTGGCAAATTTAAAGTATGTAGGGTTAATAGTTTCGGAGATCTCGTTATGAGTGAATGAACCGCTTTTCTCCTATATGTACACATAAATTATGACATGATTATGTAACAATCAATTAAAGAAGTCAAGACGCAACGTTCCATAAAAAAAAATGCTTACAACAAATAAGTCAATTCACATTTTTGTGCTGCTAAATTTAACTTACGCGTAACACTGATCAATATTCATACACAACTTTAAAATTACTATCAGCCGCATACTTATGCAGCAAACAAAAAATAAGCTTATGTTTGAAAAGATATTATTCATTAGAGATAATATTATTCAATTTTTTATACCCATGGCATTACGGAGATCATCCTATTATTTAAAACAGAAAATATCGGTTGATTCTACAGATTATTTTTAGTCATTACTTCGTCAAAATCTTTCTTCACATTCACTCGACTTTTTTTTTCTTTATAATCCCCCCCCCCAAAACTTTTTCATCCCCGCCTCAGAATATTTTTCTTCATTCTGACGATTCAACGCAAACATATTCCACGACACGGCCCTCTCACCCACCGAAAATAACGCGTCGCATAATATCTATTCAAAGGCTCGGATGTGACCCTTCGATTATGCAAATTTTACGATTTCAAGATATTGCTCAATAATATACCCCACCCATTTCGCGGGGTACCCCTTATCTCTCTCAATATTTAAAAGAGACTGCACCACCCTTTCGAACCACCCCCTCGAGTGAGAAAATTCATTTCCACCGTCTTCCTTTCGCCCCACTGCATACATATCCATATATACATAGAGGCACTTGCATTAGAGAACTAAAAATTCTCGCCAGATTCAACTCTGCGATGAGAATTTTATTCAAATTTCCCCCCAAAACCCAAGAGAAAATAGCGATAGAGTTCAGTTCGAAGGGATTTTTTTTTATTATTATTATTTACTCGACTCTTTGTGACGTTATTTCCCAGATATCCCCTTTTTACCCTATCCTTTACCCATGCCTTGTTGCTTTTCCATTGCATCATTACCACCCGATTATCACCCGTTGAAATTCAAGCTCCTTCTTTTCTATTTTTTTCCCGGTTCCTCCTTGACTAAAAGAGGCTCCAGAATTGATGGGCCACATAGATTAAAGCACAAGGTTAAGAAAGGGAAAAAATATATATTAGGGGGAAAAAAAGGAGTAAAAGGGGACATTTTTTCCCTCTTCTCCTCTTTCCTAATATATATCCAAGGAAAGCAGAAAAATACTTCTCTTGAAATAAAGGGGAACTGAATGTCTTCTGAACATTCTTTCTTTATTCTTTTCTAAGCATCTTTCCTCTCTGTTCTCTTAGCATTCGTTTTCAATCTGTGACCTCCCTACATCAGGGGGTGGGGGGAAAGCAATCTTTTGTTCTTTTCACACTTTAAGAAATGATATAGCTCTTCTTTCTTTTCCGACGCTATGGATCTCCGGATATTGTTTATAAAAGAGCGATATTCAGGGGATGGCTCAAGTTGAGCGTGCGAGGAATTAACAGTTATTCTTTTAGTACGTATCGTCAATATTTTTTCAGCTTAAGAATCCGAACAGAGAGAGAGAGAGGGAGGGAGAATATTTTTAAAATTGCATCCTATTTTTATATTGATAATCTTTTGTACATATATTTTTAAATTTTAACAACTCTATAAATAAACGGAAAGAAAAAAAATCTTCGGGTGACATTTAAAGAACGGTTTAAAAAAAAAAGTTTATGAACAATGAATAATTATTATTCCCCATATTTTAATTGAAAATCATAATAAACAAGTAGATTCTACGACTTCAGTTGAAAGATAATACCAAGCGAATAATATTTCAATTAAAAAAAGTAAACTATTTGATAACATTAGCAATTTGTCAAATAATTTATCCAGTAAATATCAATTCGGGTGAGTGAGTGAATATTAGCGTCGTAATGTTCAGCTACACGAGGGCCTTTGGCGACGGACCTCGTAATTTTGAACCATGGTCAAGTGATGAAGATGAGACCTGAGCTGCCTCCCCTCTCCCAACGACCACACCACAACAACGGGAGGACGTTTGAGCTCTCGACAGATTTAACGTGCATCGTTCCCCTACACGGCGAGTCTTTAGTGGCTATGGGCTCGAACTCATGGCATGCAAGCCACGATCCGATATCTTGACCACTTGGCAACCGCGGCCACGTAAATCAATTCAGAATAAAATCAGATAACACGTGAGTGTTTATTAATGTCGCACTATGAAACAACACGAGGGCTATTGGCAACAGATCTTGTAATTATAAACTCCGGTCAAGTGACAAGGACGGCACCCGAGCTGGTGCCCCACTTTCTAAACTTCAAAACCATGGAAACGTAAAGACTTTGAGACACGATAGATTAAATATGCATCAGCATCTCTACAGGGCGGGTTTTCAGCTTAGAGTTATATTAACATCGCACTATGAAGCTGCAAGAGGGCTACTGGCAACGGACCTAGTCATTTTGAACCATGGCCAAGTGACGAAGACAACATTTCAGCTGCACCCCACACCACAACACCAACAGGAGGATGTTTGAGCCTCGACATATTTAATGTGCATAGGCCCTTCCACACAGCGGGTCTTTAATGGTACTAGGCTTGAACTCAGGACACGCCAGCCACGAGTCCTTGACCTTGACCCCTAGGATATCGCGGCTAATCAGGTAGTAAAGGGATGCCCTAATAGTTACCAGTTGCACTTGAAAATTACTTTATTTCATTTCACTTCATTTACATTATTACTATTATTTACTTTAAAAAATATTTTTTGAAATTTATTTTTCTTTAATTACTTTTAATAAGCAATTTCAGCAATTTTATTTTTATACATTCAAATAGGACTTTTTACTGAAAGTAGATTGATTTTAAGGGAACTGAGTAAAAAAGAAAAACATTTTTGAATGATTTTTTTTCATGTAAAAGAAGAGATAAGTAATCAAGAGAAATTCAGTTCAATTAATTTAAATACTAACAATGAGTTATTACGCACAGATCTAGTTAAGAAAAGTAGTAGACTTTTTACATGACTTATTGTTTCTGAACAACGCATTCAGTAACATGGATTTTCGCACGAACTCTTCCCGCTGAAACTGAGAATGAAAGCCAACACAACATAGTTACGAAGAAAGACGATGATGAAATTTACAATTATATTTCAAGCAACAAATGAAAAGCAACCTTTCTAAGTTGATTCCCGTAGTAGGGTTTAGAAAGGTTTTTTTTTAAAATCTTACTCTAAACATATGATTAAATAATTCAAAACATTAAAATAACAAGTAATATTTAAAAAAATGTCATTTCCTACTTAGGTCAACAAAGATAAACTTTATTTTAGTTACTTTTTATTAAGTAATTACAATTAATATAAATATGTATATGCATACGACAGAATCACAATATTAAGTAGCAAAATAGAAAGCGATTTTCCTTGCAATTTTCCCTTCTATATATGGCGTTGGACTATTATTTTTGTTTGTACTTATTTATTCATTGATTAAATTTAATTATTCTAATAAAATACTATAATTAAAAAGAAATAACACTCTCAGAAATTATGCCACCCCAGGTGGGATACGAGCCCACGCAGTACCGCCCATGGGCCAGGATAAGCTGTACTTACCAGATTTTCTGGTTACAAATTTCGATCCTCCATTGCTAAGGGGGCCTGTACATTTTCTGCGCCTAAGGCCCGAAATGAGCTTAAATCAGCACCGAACCTTTAGATTAGAAGTCCAACGCGCTATTCATTGCGCTACAGGGACACAACCAGCGATTTTCCTTTTTGCTTATGATACTGGACTATTATTTTTGTTTGTTACTACTTATTTGTTAATTAAATAGAATTAAAGAATTAATATTTGAAAAAACTGTTTTAACATTAAGTGTCATACACTACAAGCTTAAAAAAATGTACTTGAACTTGAATGGATGAATAAAAAGTATTTTATTAACGGTTGAAAATTTGAACAAGAAATATATATATATTTTGGGAGAGTGTGAACTAATTGTAGGAATTGAAATATAATCCGTTATTTCAATTTATTATGAGCACGCAATACATCTAATTTAGATGAATAAATATAAGTAAGTTTTTGGCACAGATCTCCCTTCTGGCAGGTATTATTCAATTGCACCGAACAGCCAGTGTCTGCCTTCCAATAAAATGAATATCAAATCCGATAGAACTATACATCACAGGTTTTACGTGGTAACCTGAAAATCCCGGGGCCTTTACCGAAGGAATACGGGAACAGGGGGAAAAGTATAAAGAATTGCTCCCCGAAAGCATTTAAAGTAGTCTCAAAGAATTCGAAACTCTAAAAAACGAGGAATATTTTTCCTAACTTGTATGGGTAAGAAATTTTTTCGATTTCTCATTTTCGGGGAAAAGGAATCCTTTCTTCCTGCCTCCCCAAAGCGCCTGACCCTTTCAGTTAAGGGGAGCAGGGAAGAGTGGAATGTGGGTGGCTAGCGCTTATTCTATTCGTCCCGATACATCTTTTTATTCCCCTTTCTCCCCCTAACTTTATGTGCTGTATGTGTATGTGTGTATTTTTTTATGTTGCCCTCCCCCCCTTCGGGTTCCACGAGGCGAAAATGCAACGGTAACCATTCCACCTCTGGTGAGGGGACGTGGTCCATTCCTCTGAATTTTTACGCTTCGAGGGATATGAATATGGCACACGATGGAACGGCACAAAAGAAAGGGAACGTTGAAAAAATTTCTCTAGGCCCCGATTTTTATAGTTTGGAAAAGATCACAGGCTGGCGAATGGCTTTCAGATACCTTGGGTGAAATTTTTCTTCAGGAGATAGTAAGAAACAGCAAAGAATGTGAGAAGGAATTAAGAAAGATGGCATTTTTCCCCAATTTGATATTTCAAGATATATTCTTAAATAACGTGTATGTCGCCTAGGAAAAAAATATTTTTTTCATTAAGTAAAACATAAAGGACGCAAATGCATTCTTATGCCCTGGGGACAGTAAATATATGTATTATTATTTGAGTAAACTCATTTTGTTGTCTTTATAAAAGCTTTCAATCGAATTATTTGTATGTTTCAATTTATAGAGATTACCCTTAAGAAAGATTCTATCCAGTGGCGCACACAAAGGGGGGGGGCCTCGGGTCCGGACCCCCCCCAAGCCCTTGTTTTTTCCCCGATTGATTACAATCCTATGTATATAGTACGTAAAATGTAATTATTTGTTATTAATAATTGATTTTATTAATTAATGCTAATTATTCATTAATTAAATAATTTTTTAACGCTTTTTGTTCTCGAAAATCGACAGAATATGTTGGAGCATGGTACAATAATAGTGGACTTTCGATTTTGGATTCCCCCTTCCCCTTTGAAAAAATCCTGTATGCGCTACTGAGTCTATCAGTAGAAAATTTTTAAATCGTGAAATTTTTTTTTTGGACTTGATGCTAAAATAGAGGAATGTAATTGATGAATAAGAATAAACAGAAATAAAGAGGTGATGGATGCATTTTAGAGTATCAATAATTTCAAAAATTACACTAGTTTTGTATAGTTTTAAGCAAACACAAGCTTTATATAAAATGTAATAATAATCCATCTTGAAATTATACTCATGAGTGCAACGATTCACATCATTTGAATGTTAAAAGTGGATAATTCTGATAATAATGTTAAAATTATGAATAGAGAAATTTAATTTTTGGAAGTGTA
This sequence comes from Trichonephila clavata, assembly GCA_019973975.1. Taxonomy (NCBI): domain Eukaryota; kingdom Metazoa; phylum Arthropoda; class Arachnida; order Araneae; family Nephilidae; genus Trichonephila; species Trichonephila clavata. The sequence continues at coordinate 85,618 of BMAO01028365.1, forward strand.
CGGATTAAGTTAGTTTTCAAATAAAACTTTAAAAAAAAAATATTGCATGAAAATAACATGAGCGTGATGCCGTTTTTTATTATATATACAAATCAGGTAATTTGCAGAGAAAGCTGTTTTACAGAGGCGCTGTAAGAAACAACTATATAAGACGATCCCCCCCCCCAACATTTATTATTTCTTAGTACATCTGGAGTCGATTTAGATTAGAGGTGAGCATTAAGTCGATCACGATCGACCAGTGGATCACCAAGACATCTTGGGGGGACCGCCTGAAGATTAGCAGTAAGTAATTATATACCGAAATATTCAAGATTGGCTGACAGTATGCAGACTAAGTCTTCTACTGACGATAACTACGAGAACTAACTTTAGATGAAAATGTTTTATTTTTTATTGTATTTCGAACTGTTTGATAATAAATGCATCATTTGATATCACTACATTTGTGACTATTATTATTGTGTTTGTATTTTGCGTTTTGCTTTAAATGTGGTCTTAGAAGTGTAAGATTTTTTTTTGTAGTTACTTATATAAGTACATATATTCCGTATTTATTATTAAGTTATAATAAATATTGTAAATCTTTTCCTAGTTTACTACACCTACGCCGTTGAGTGGACCGGCACAGCTTGAAAAAAATTAGAAGTAGCACGTACCCTGGAAAAGTTTGCCCACCCCTGATTTAGATGTAGAAAAGACAAATAAAATATTCATCAAGTGTAAAATACAAAGGGGCAAACTAAACAAAAATAATTAAAATTAAAAATGCATAGTTTTTGTTAAAAAAAATTAGATAAAAAAAAGTGTAAAACGTTATCTGAACACATTCGTAAGAATAGGATGAAAAATACCTCAAATCTGCGGTATTCAATATATATATAACATTTATTGGATTAACTAAATGAAAGCTGTTTTTGTTTGTGAATTTTTACATACTCCCTTTATTTTGAAGTTAAAATGGGAAAACATAATAGAAAATTAGTAAAAACTTTTTTTAAAAATTAATTTATTATTGTCGACAAAATCTAAATGGTTTTATAACATTTTCTAAATTCACATTTACAACTCTAAAATATTATTAAAAATACAATTTGGAAATAACCTTTTTTACTCTTGGAAGAAGAAAGTGATATTTTTGAAAACCTTAACCTTCCTTTCAAAAATAAACTTTTCTCTCTCATCTGAGGTAAGGGAACGCTGAAAAGGTGTATCTTTTCTTTGGCGTTTTAAAATTCGAATAGAGAACGACCCCGTTTTGTTTTCTTTAAAGGCATTATTTGATCGAGTTTTATGATTTTTTCTCCTCAATCTTTTCCCCCTTTTCCTTTTACTGGCTCCAAGAGTCCGTTGTTTATCTCTCTCTCTCTCTCGCGCCCCTCCCCCCTTACCTACCCACTTCTTTTTTTTCCAGAAGAATTTCCAAACAATATATTTCTTACCATTTATATTCCTTATAGATATTTCTTTCCTTCCAGAAGAAGCATATGCTTAAAGTAAAAAAAAAATAAATAAAAAATAATAAAGCTTTATTTTTTTATCTTTTTTTATTCAGAAAAGTCATTTTTTTTTCTCGTCTTGTTTTAGGCTGTAGAAATCCCATTTTTGTATAAAACCATATTTTATTAGCTTATTGAAAGAAAATTTAAGCAAATGGTTAGTTGAAAACTTTTTTTTATAACGAGGCCTTCTTATTCTTTATAAAAGTTCCGAGTCCAAAAACTTTGAAGAATTCAAATTTTAAATTTCTATAAAAAGAATGTACGGAAAAGAACATATATTGTAAAATGCATCGTAATTAATGACGAAAAAAAAGCAATTTTTTTTATTTATTTATTTTTTTTTTTTTTAGTTACTAGTAATTTCCTTTCAGTCATCACCTGGATCCTTTTTTCCGCTCCCTTTTAAATCCTTTGCATATGATGATAATTCTAAAACAAGAACTTTTGTCCATAAGGCTCCCATACCCTCTTTCCTAGAGTCGTTACTATAAAACACGTTCCAAGAAAATCTCTTATCAAGAAAGGAAACGTGTTTGCCAACTCTCAAATCTACAGGTTTTAGTTCAAAAACGGGGATTTTTGTCTATACCGTCCACGCTCTTTGGGATGGATCTTCGGAAAACTAATTCTTACATAATCTCCACTCAACAAAAGAAATATGCCTGAAAAATTTCTACTATGTAGGCTTCGGAAATGTTACGGTAAGTGAGTCGCTTTTCTCCTATATATATAGATGAAGGAATAATAAGTTCTCACTACGATACGCTTTTTCTAATTTCACACCCCCATGGTATTAAAAAACAATTGTCAAACTCCTACGAAAGCTAGAATTGGAGAGTAAAAAAACTTTCAAAGATTAATCTATGAAGATCGAATTGATAAATAAATTTAAAATAAAAACAATGCTCATTCTACTTTGAGATTTATTGTCGATAATGACAAATAAATTTACACACTTCAAAGAGTATCTATCATGTCGTGTTAAAAGAATTACGCTACATGTACCACTCTTCATAATGTAATTGCATTTTTAAGAACAATTGTTTCCCTAAAAACAGATTATGAAACCATATACTGAAGCAGCATTTAAGGGGGAAAAAATGAGAGAGGGAAAAAAATCTCAGATGAAATTTCACTTCCTCCTTGTCATACATCTTCTCCATCCTCCCCCTCTCAAATCGGACATGGCCAAGAAAAGAAATGACCAAAGTAACGCTACAAGAGACGTTAAAGCGTCCGATAATGATGATAAATGAAAGGTGGTACAGTGAGTGAGAGGAGAGGGAGTGAAAAAAAAACTGTCCTCATAGCGATGACATGAGACGTTGGGTGTCATGACACGTCGACGTGGCGAAAACGCGGTTCCTCGGTGTCCGGTACGTGTCACCGGAGGTCTCTCCTCCCCTTGTCATTGTAACGCCCCAGGGTGAAGAATCGTTTAGACGGGGGTGGAAGCCAGGGCCTTTTCGGATGTTTCAGAGCGTAAAATATGGCTGCCTATCTGTAGCCGGAAGTAGCCTCCACGTGATTTGTGACCGATGCGGTTATACCCCCTCCATTTCTTTTTTGATAGTTTCGGTTTTTGATCTTCACTTTCCGGTTTGTAAACGGACATCGAAGTTTAGGAAATTTGGACGGTAAGAGAGTGGGCTGGGCCGACCTCCTCCCTCCCAATTTGTAGTAGGGCTTAATGTTCACGAGATTGAAAAAAATTGCAAGAGATAGAAAAAAGCTAAAAACTGGGCTAAGATTTAGTTTTGTTTTTGTTTGATTCAGGCAAGCTAACATTTTAAGTAATAACTATAAAAAAGTTATTGAATATGATTTTCTTTAAAAATTGATTTTATTGTACGATAGCAGTTAAGGGGATGGTGGACTTTCATAATGTCAAAATTTTAATTTTGATTTTTTTATACTAATAATATTCCTTATATTTCGTAGAACAGTTCTGTCAAAGAATTTTTTTTGTCATTCTAATTAATAATTACAGAATTATTATTTTTTTTTTTACTCAAATAAAACTTTTAAGTGCACTTTTCTTAGTTCGTAAATTCTCCCGTTTCATTGTTACTTAAAATGCTCTTTGCGTTTCAAATTACGTCATACCTCTTTGAAATTTTCACAACTTATGAAAGATGATATAAATCACAAATTTGTGCATTAGTTTTCCAAAATAATTAATTGATCATATTTTGAGGTTTTTGGATATCTTGAATGTATGGATAATAGGTGAAATATTTCATATAATACAGAAAATATATCTTTTTTTCAATAAATTTTATTCTGAATTTAAAATTCATGCACAGATATATTTTGCTGTAGTTCATCTATATATGAAACAAAAAATATTTAAATATCATAAAAACTAATGCGCAAGGAGCAGTTTTAAAAAATATATTTAAATTGTGAAATATAATAATGATATACTATATTGATTCCATTTTCAGCTAATTAAGCTAACAATTTAAGAAATTAGTTTTAATGGTCCACCGTCCCCTTTTAAGAGTTAATTTGTAGCCTACAAAGTGAAACTCAATTATTTACTGTATTTTTTTTTTATTTCGTAAAGAAATGAAAGAAAATGACTGCAAAATTTTTTTGCACTCACATTGGAACAAATATTTATTGTATTTCTTTAAAAAAAATCGAAAATTTATTTAAATTTGTTTTTAAAAAGTATACAAATATAGAAATTAGTACATATGGATGAATTTTTTTTTCTGGTCATATGTAAAACTTCAAACATAAACCTATGGGTTGTAGAATTATAGCACGATCAAGACTTCGATGGCTGGACTCCATTAATACTGATTTCAAGACCATGAGGGTAAGGAGCTGGCGACAGAAGGAACTGCTTGGAAAAATAATCTGGAGAAGGCCAAGGCCCACCCAGAGCTGTTGAGCCAACAAGGATAATAATGATATATACATCTTCACACACAAAAAATTAAGCCAAAACTTTTTATTCAAATAGTTATAATTTACACTTTCCGTTGTATGCCATAAATTAGATTCATTGCTACTAATTCTTTTTCAACAACTTAAACATTTAACTAAGCATTAACTGAATGCTAATATTCCTTAATTTCATCATTAATGCAGGCTTAGAAATTACATAGTGTTAAATTTCACTTAAAAATAGTTATTATTTCATATTAATCTAGTCTGCTGGGTGGTGTGGTTGGTTTGTCACTGGCCTTCTGCACCCAAGGTTGCGGATTCAACCCCGGCCCAAGTCGGCGGATTTTCGTGATGCAGAAAATCGACATCGGCCATGTCGTATAATTATACGGAATGTAAAAGATCCCTAGAGTGTCTGTTTGGCTTGTTCACTCTCGGAAAAATTCAATCCTAGTAGAGGTTCGTATCGTCAGAGCTCATGTGCCTCCCTCTGTGGAGGAAACTAGGCGTCAAAATTACCTGTAGCGATTGGTATCCGCCTATATGGCGCCGCACTAAAGAGTGATACCAGTTCCTGGGGAGGTTCTAGGTCTGCAATAGTAAAAATAACAATCCACAGCCCCATTAGAAAAAAAAATATTAATATACTTCAGATTTTGTAAAAAGGAATTATATTTGTTTTAAATGTTACCATAATTATTCATTAGTTGATATTAGATATTGCAGTGTCGAAATAAAATATATAAATATTATTTGTAAAGAAATACTTCAAACTGAAAATAAAATCCATCAAATAATAAACTGAAAGATATAATATTTGCGCTTGTTACATAATGACACACAAGAATGGATTTTTTAAAACCTTTTTATTCAAAAGAAAGTAAACACTTAAAAATTATATTACACAAAGACTCTTTTTCTTTCTTCTATACATTTCCGCTCGTTTAAAAATGAAAGATGGATTTAAAATAAATTCCCTTCATTACAATAACTGAAGAAAAAAAAATATATATTCAATTCTTTTTTTCAAACTTAAATGTCTATGACTGAAGAAGAGCACAGGTGTAGTTTGCTTAACAAAATGAGATTAAATATCCATTTAAAACGAATCCCCAGCGTAAAATTAATACCGCGGGCAGATTAAATTTCAGAAAGAAAAACAAGCAAAAGAGAAGAGAACTCTTTCCTCCAAAAAAAAAAAAAATTAACCTCAATTTCGGAAAATTTTACGCTCGTCAAAACAAAAGAGAAGATAGGAGATTTCCTCCCTCGTAATTTCGTTTCAACATGTCTCAAACATGCACGTGAAATCTCGTACTTTATTTATTTATTATATTTTTAAAGGGGGGGGGAGAGGGGAGTTCTTTTCATCTCAGCGTTAACGAAAATACTTTCTACATGGCTGTGTACCAATATTCCCCCCATCCAAATCAGAAAGCAAAAATAAATATTCAAAAACAAAATACATTAAAAAGCTTTCTACTTCCCCCTATTCAAATTGGAAACGGCTTTAAAAAAAAACTAGATTTGACGAAGTTTTTCAATTTTTTTAAAAATAAATAAATAAATCAAATATAGAACTAAAATATTTAAACAGACGATAAAAAAGATAAGAGGGGTGTACGCAAAAAGAACAAGATAATGACAGCATCCACATACGGAAGGTTAAGCATACTTCCGAGCCGGATGCCGGTAGACCCCGGTCTAAGCGCATACACCCCCTCCTTTAGGGCAGACAATATTCGCTACCTCTTTTAGGCTTACGCCCTACAAAATTCTAATGGCAAGCGAAATAGAAAAGTTGGGGCGGTTTAATTTGGTCGAAGGGCTTTTCTTGAAGTTTTGGTGGGATCCTGGGGGTGGAGGAGGAAATGGAAGTTCTGGAGAAAGGGGTGGAGAGAGAAAGAGAGAATTTCTCCTAACGGTAAGTGAACGGGAGCGAAAGGCAAGGAGTTAGCTTCCTTCTAATTACAGCACAAGCCCAAATCACCCCCCTGAGATTCGAGGGAAAGGTTAATGGAGCAAGGGTCGGGAGCCATCCTACATTTGCTGCCAACCTCTTACCATTCTTGATGAAGGGTTGCAGGACGGTGATTTTGTCGCCAATGGTAGGCCAAGGAACCAAATGCGAAAAGAAAAAGAAAAAAACTTTAAAAAGTAGATTTTTTAAAAACATAGTTAGCAATGACTGTATGGAAGTAGTTAATTGGTTTATAAATTATTTTCAAAATAATCAATATGGTGTCATGTATATACTGCCAGAAAGTTTTCAACTAATATTTTACTAGTTTGGATATGAAGAAATGAATGAAACATACGTTCAAAGGTGGGCATTTATATGTATGTGTGTGTGTATACACAACACTACACTCATATGTATAATGATGCTATTTGAATAAATACATAATAATTTTATTGATAAAACTTTTCAAGTTTATATATATAGATAAGTTACATTTTGCTCATAATAGATTTAGATTTCCTATTGGTTTTTGCTCAGTATTATTAACAGAAAGGGGGAAGGTTGGCTGGCCACAAAACATGTTCAACCCCACTTTTATATATATTTTTTTATATATAAGCTGTTCTAAGTCAGCAATGTTGATAATACTGTAGCATACATTATTTTATATTTAACTCTATTATTTTAATTTTTAACTCTATTATTATAATTTTGGATAACATCGCCTTATTCCTTCTACGCGACAATATCTCCTTTTAAATTCTGTTGTCTAGCTATCTTGCAATTTCAATTCTTTTCAGTTTTAATCATGTTTATTTATCTCTCTCTTGTAGAGAAATTTATATATATATATATATAGCATTTTTCTCAGTTTTTAAAAAAAAAAAATTTAGGAGCTAGAGGGAAAATATTGAGAAACTTTACAGCTGAATAAAAAAATAGAAATGATTTGGCCAACATGACCAGTAAATGGGTAGACATTTCAACATCAAATCATTTCTATTTCATGTACTAGAAAAAAATAACACGATTGCAAAATTACTATTACCTTTTACAAAAAGAAGTTTTTATAAAAATAAACAATGAGTTGCAAAACAAATATTTTTGAAAAGCATTCGAATATTAATGTAAAATATTTTAAAGCACGAGTGAAGTCTAAAGAAGTTTCCAAACTTAAAAATCTAACAATTGAAAATAATGGTATTTGATCTGATAGCGACTAATTAATAACTACCTACGTAACTTATATGTGGAAAATCGAAAATGAATGCCTCTAAAATATTTATATTTTTGCTTCTTTATTCAGTTTCTGTTCAAAACGCGACTGATTTCAAACTAAAAAATGCCGTTGGCGATCTTTAATACTGAATCTCTACGCCAAAACGATGCCATACGCGCCAATCGTTGGCGAACAACATCCACCGAAATGGTGATGGAACGACGGCCACTGCCCTCTGGTGGTCTCCCCGAGACTCGTGGGACCAGCTCTCCGAAGCACACCGCAACGAAAAGATGATTTGGAAAATGTCTCCCACTCTTTTGTCGCTGGCGGGCAGGCATGGCCATTCGGTGAAATGAGTGATGCCCGGGGCTTTCGGCGGACCTCTGAAACGGGGCCCCAGAGTACAGTATTCGGCCCCCATGTTCTTGGGAAAACTTTTAGTCGACTGGAGGCTTCACGGTACAGTTCACTTCGGGGCTCCGGGGTTTTACGAGGCGGCAACCGCTAAAACCACGAGGAATTAATATTGGGACAATTCGGTCTGAGATGGATAGGGACTGGAAGGAGTTATGAGATGGGATTTAGGAATGAAGTCTTTGAAAAGAATCTAAACTTTTAAATTAATAATTTAAAAAAAAATTGATTCACAATACTCAAAATAAAAATAATGGTTTATATAAGCATATATTCATAAAATTAAGCTTAAGGTATCCGACTGGTTGCGACAACTTTTTTTTTTTTTAAAAAAAAAGGAGATATGGGGATTTTTTTTGTTATTTTTAGATTTGTTTAGTGCTTTTTAAGAAAAATGTGCTTAAATTAAGGAGAAAAAAATAATTTATTATTACTAAAATGGGAAAAAATAGGTAAAAATTGACAAAAAATACCATAAACGCGGCCCATTCTGCACTAAAGGTTTTTGAACAAACTTTCAATTTTTTCAATCTAATGCGTTGCTATGTTATTCAGTTTTGGAATGACCTTCAGGATAAGAGATATTTCCTTTTTCACAAAAACTAGAGCACTTTATCTTGGTTATTATATGAACATGCTTAAAAAGACAGTGATTATATTAACATAAGGGACTGTAAATTTTGTAATAAATAGTGATTGATAAATCTGAAGGTTAAAACACTTCTACTATTATACAGAACTTACAGAAAAAATTTCAGTTAATTATGTTCAAAACTTTTTCAGCAATCGTTGACCCGTTTGATTTTCAAAAAATCACGTTTCGAGCAAAACGTGTTTCAAAGTATGACATCTTGCTTAAAGTAATGGCATCTGCTTTTATTAAAGCACTTGTAGTTTTTGTTCTACTAAACGGAAAATGATAAACTTGGTATTTTTATAAAGCTAATAAGATGGCTCATAAAATGAAATCATAAGAAAAAAAATTGTCAATTTTTGGCAAAATTCACAATTTTAGGGTAGTCGGATACCTTAAAAGTTACATGTTGGTTTTCGAAAATAAATAAAAACATTGAAGGTAAATGGGGGGGGGGGAACCGATAAGTTACAAAAATTGATAGAATACGTATACCACATTACATGAATAGTTCATTTCTCTCTAAATTCCTATATTAATGGATTTAATTTTTAGTTTCACGACACAGCTAAAATTACTTATTACAGTAAACTACTGATTTACTGATAAATTATTACTCATAAAAATGACACGGTAAAACTGTTCTTTAAATATGATTGGAATTTGAAATACACATGATCATCAGGCTCTAATACGCCGGCAATGTTGTTTCTCTGCTTGAAGATCATACAATCAATGAAGCCAACTTTAAGAACTTATGCATGCAAAGGGGAAATTCCTCATATTGTGCATTACCTATCACATATTCAGAGCCCTTATAACATGGAGATTTCTTGAATTTGTGGGATCATCAAGGAAAAATCTTTGAATAATGGGTTTAAATGCATGTGCCAGTTATTTGAAAACAATTTTCGTATTATTTGGGGACATTGATATCACACACAAAATAATTGATTTAACAGTTCACAACAGAATCTTTACTTGTTTTTCCAATTCAAATGACACATGAACTATGTCAGATTGTTAATAGAAAAGTCTAGTCCAGGGGTGGGCAACCTTTTTGGGAAGAGTGCCACTATTTGATAAAAAATAATTATGCGCACCGTTTCCAACTTTTCCAACGAACAAATATGGAAAAGTAAAAAAATATTACTTATAGGCTTACTATGGGATTTTTACGCAAATAGCACTTTTTATTAATGCAATTCTAGTAGGAAAAAATTAAAAATAATATTATAAATAAGACGAAGTGCAAATTTAGGGTTTTATTATTAATAAACTTTTTACAAGTTCAATCAATTAGGTTAGGCATAAAATAAAAATGAGTTACTTGAGTCATTTAATTCAAAATAATTATTAAATGCTGAGTACTTACTAAATGTGGCTTTTGAATTAGCTTTTGTAAATGCTAACAAAATTAGGTTATTATATATATAAGTGCATATCAACTAGATATGAGTGATACTTATTTAATTATGTTCATAGCAGAAAACATTTATTTAGAAACATATTTTGATTCAAATTTTGAGGTTTTAGTCTGAGACAATCCCACTTTAGTAAAATTGTAGAAAATAATTATTTATAATTATGTACTCAAATTTTTTAAAATTTTTCATTAAGTCTTCGCGTGCCACTGTTACAACTCCAACGTGTCATAATGTGGCACGTGTGCCCCTGGTCTAGTCTATTTCGTCATTAATTTTAATAGATTTGAAATCACTAAAAGAATTCTTTAAAGGAAAGCAATAAAAAATAATTATTTTCCTTATTAAAATAAAGAATCGAAACCACAATTTATTTTCACATCAGTTATGCCATTATAGAATATACGATTGTGAAAACATCATTATTAATTAATACTCGCATATTATCTATGTAAAAACTGCATAATTAAAAGCTTTTCAACATGCTCCCCCCTCCCACACTCTGCCAAGCCAAAGTATTCAAATTCAGCATTAGTTCTGGAAATGAACCAGGAACAGAGAATATGGAGAGGAATAATAAAAGCGAAAAAGCAATCCCAAAGAAAGAAAAACACCACACTATTCCCGCACAACAAAGGTACTATTTCGCCCTTTTAAAACTTTCTAAACGGGAAAAATGCAGCGAGAGAGAGAGTAAGGCAACTCTAAAACCCAAAAGAATCCCCCTTCTCTTTAGTCAATACCATTTGATGTTTTCCTTTAGCCAGACTTCTTTTAATAACATTAGGCAATCTCTGGGATTCTCGCGTTCAGGAAAGAGCAGCAGCAGAAGGGAAATAAGAGAACGACGACGCACAGAGAGAGAACAACACAAGACAATAATGACAACACACACAACAGTCAAAGAAAAACCCTCTCAGCAGCAGCACCAAGTGATAGAATGGAAAGAGCAAGATTGAAAAGCACCCCGACCCACACACCCCCTCCCACAACACCTGCACTCTTGATGGGGTTGGGGGGTAGGCAGGGGATTCGAATGGGCCCCCCTTCTGCCGTAATTACGCACATTCCGTGCAATCGAAGATGTTACAGACGTTTGCCTTCGATTAAAGTAATGGGAAAATGGTGTCTTTTGGAACATTAAACCTCGGAGTTGGGCGTCGAGATCCGCTTATTCAATGGGAGAGGACAAAAGACGCAGAAAAGAATAGAGAAAAGAGACAGGAGGGTGGTCGGGGATGGACTAAAACAACACACAATGCTCCCTCCATTACGGCTCATCCGTCGCTATCAGATGATACAGAAGCTCAGATACGAAAAAGCAAGATTGGCCTTTGATGAAAACTATTGATAAAGTACTACACATACACTCGACCACTGCAGTCTTCCTCCAGTGATGGAAAAATTATTTGCTACTTCTACATACATGCATTTTTTTCACGAACTACGTGATATAAAAAAGGGGCCAGTTCAAGCACTTACTCAATCTAGAGAGCTTTAACGGATTTTATAAAATTAATGCAAATTCTCATTAGGTATATATGAAGGAAAGACTAATGATATAGAATAAGAAATGTATTTACAAAACACTATGTGTTAAATGACCACAGATAATAGATTTCCAAAATAGTAGAGTTAAAAAAAAATAATAATTCTAGTCCCAGAAATAAAAATGTTCAGCTTAGTTTATAAGAAAATGTTTGACAGGTTATTTAAAACTTATACACAATTCAAACTCAAATCCTTATTTTTAGTACTGATGCAATTCTTTTTTAAAATTAAAATAAGTAAAAGATGCTCCAAGAATTATTGAAAATATTAATCAGATTCTTTTTATTGAATGATACGGCAAATTCGGGTGGGCCTTGGCCTTCCGAAGAATTTGGCCATGGTCTTCCATTTAGTCCTAAGATAGCCAAATCCCTTTGTAAGTAGCCAACCCATCTGAGCTTATGTCGACTCCTAGTTCTTATTACAGTGGGCTTGGCCAAAAGTATTTTCTGAGCTGAAAGTTCTTTGTTTATTCTAATAACATGGCCACTGGAATTGTTGAAATTTTATATATTTAACAACGTCTGGTTCCCTGAAGGCTCGGTAGAGTTCTAAATTAGAGCGTCTGTGCCAAATGGCCTCTACTTGAGTTCCTCCAAAAATGACTCTTAGGATCTGACGCTCAAAGACACCAAGAGTATCTTCATCATTTTGTGTTATTGTCCAATTCAGATTATTACTACCTTTAAAACAAGAAAAAGATTTTCCCACACACTCACAAATTTTTTTTTAGGAAACATTAAATTAGAGCCTTGAATGCTTTAGTTCAGTAAAGGAGAAAACTGAAATGTCAAAGACACAGAAAGCCTTATTTATTTGATTAGGTAGAAACCATCGAAGTTCCTGCACAAAGTTTCGGCTAAAATTATACCTCTACAATGAATTCCGTAATCAATTAAACTGAACCAATACACCATTATATTATTCAACAAGTAATTGATTAATTGTTACAATAACAAATAAAAATACGATTATTATAAATAAAGAAAACAAGTCAAATATTTTCTGAGATATTCACAAGTACATTAAAACTAACGTTACAGGGGAGGAAGCGCATGCAGTGTTATTGTCCAAAAACAAACTACTCAACCCGAAAGTGATGACACAAGAGAAAAACAGAAAAATACCGCAGGAAGAGAAAGGGGGCGAATACGAGTGATATAGAAGGTGGGCGGCCCAAAATTAAATTTTTAATTAGAGATCTGGCGCAGATGGAGATGTGTGACCGGTATAAAGAAGGGTGGACTCAGGTAGTGTAGTTATTCCATGGACATCCTTAAAGGTGGGGTAGGCAGACAAGAGCAGTGAAGGAGATTTGTAAAACATCAGCCAAGGTAGTAGGCTGTAGGAGTTGTAAGTGGAATATAAAATTAAAGAAATTGAATTTGAGTATTTCTTATAATCAACCTCTGACTCTGGAATTAACCCATAAATGCAGCCACTAAAGCGGTGTTATCATGAAAAATTATTTCATTTTTAATGCAAGCATGTTATTATAACTTTTCACAAATCTTTTTGAGATTTTAAATTTGTATAGAATTGATAATATTGATGATAAATAAAAAGCAAGAATTGCAACTATGTACATTTTAAAGTTAATTTACATCAAAGTAAAGTAACAAAATAAGTTGATTATCAGTAGTTAATATAAACAATAGGCTTTTGGACAAAATTTGAAAATATAGGATATAGTTCTCGTGATTTATTATTTATGATTTATCACAATGACAAATCATACTTTCATATCATTTTCAATAGTTATTAAAATTTAATGCACATTCTACAACATTTACAACTGTATTTTACTTGCCATTTTAGTGTTTCCATAAAATGTTCTTGTGGCTCATGTAATACCAAACGACATAATCAGTAGCATACACAGCCCTCTTTTATGGGGGAGGGGGTTGGATTCCTAAAATCACAGACGAAAGTGCAAAGGGGTGTTCTCTACAGTAAAAATTTGTTGGTCTATGGGAGGGGGTTTGAATCCCCAGCTCCCTATGTTAACGGTTTTGGACATAATTACAAGAGGTGTTTGTAAGTGTAAAGTGCCTGCGCGGTATGAAGGCATTTTAAATATTCTTGCAGTCCCTCAGAGGAGGTTGAAGGAAGAGCTAGAGTGCTCAATGCCAAAGAGTGGGGTGGTACCAAGCCAAATCACGCAGTCTCCTGTACGGTGCTCAAAGCTACAGCTAACGATATACGTAAAACGAGCTCCTTGCCACAATGAATTTCGTGGGCCTCGATCTGACATCAGAAACAACAAATAGCTCAGTTAGGGAAAATAGCTCAGTTAAAAAAGTTGTTGGATTCTAACATGAGCAATATAAAAACTTCCTTCAGGAAAAATCTTTTATTAAAACTGTTATCATCAAAACCTTCTTAGATATAAAGATTTTTCTTTCTTGTTTTTTGAAGAAAAGAGAATAGAAGTGCTACACATTTCAGATAGTCCCCAAATCCTCGTTATCTCAATTCCTTCATTATAAATCTCAAATCATTTCATCCGTGTTAATTTAACTAAAATTAAACCAAGAACAGATCACTTACCTTTAAAGAAGGTCGATAAACCCTGGGATTAGAAACAAAGGCAATATATGGCTTGCGAAGAAATGCTAGCTATCGCCAACACGAAAAGCGAAAATTCCCGTTCATTAATTCCCCTGCACGTGTGAGACAGAGGTGAGAAGGCCTTATCGTTTGGTTTTGAGGAAGGGGAAGGTGAGGACCAAAAACAAAACACTGACGCGCACACAGCTCATCGCCATATCACCCACTCCCCTCATCTCCAACTTGAAGAGGCAATCATGGCTAAAAGTCACAGAGCGTTCTTTATTAAAGACAATTGCAATTGCAAGAAAGTTCCGATAAGAACTAATTAAACGCGGCACTGCGCCGAGAAGTTGTTCCCTTCTAAACGAAAATCCGGGAATCTGGATTTTGAGAAGTTTGTCCGTCTGTCTGGCGCGTCAGTTGATCCAGATGGGGAGATCGCAACAAACAACTTGTGGTGTACAGAAAAGGGAGGAATAATAATTATCGCCATCAGTTTTGGCTGAAAGAGCCCCACAAGTCACCCCAGGTCCGTTGCTCGTTCGTTCTCTCTCTATCGCATCTTTTCTATTTTATGTGTGGGCCGCTTGGCTTTCTACTGTCCAGTTGGGGTGTTTGAAGGCAGTGCGGAGCCTCAGAAGTCGAAATACAGGGGAAGGGGCATGAGCCGGCAGAGTTCCTAGCCTCCCGGTGTGCCATATCAAATGTAATTTCATTTTCCTTTTAAATCCTTGAAACTATCCTGCAAAACAAGCTTACGCCTCTTTTCATTTCCAGTACTGAGAGCTAATATTTTGTAGTGGTATCTCAATAGCAGAAGACAGGAAAAAACTGTTAATAGTTAGATTATCGACATGATGTTTTATTTCAGACTTTTATTATGGAAGAGTATCATGATAAACCAGTAATTCATCGAGGACACCAAAGCTCTTTTAACTGGGCACCCAGTGTATATTCACACATCCACTTGAAAATATGTATTTGAATTCCTATTATCTGTTATATTCACATCCCATGAAAAGCTATGTGTTGAAAAGATTTCTAAAGTAATGAAGGAACCAAAGATATTTAATGAGTTGATGAAGCATTTCAAAATTAAATATCAATGTTGAAACAGAAAACTACCTTTGAGTTAAATAAAATTTCACGAAATGCACAAGGGAAAAAAAACCCTTTCATTTAACTATATATTATTTAATAAACTGCAAGACGACTGATTAATTTTGAGAAACAATGGACATCAAGCCAACACAAAAGGCAAACCACTTTTATTTTGAACGATTCAAACAGAATTCGCAGTTGCCTGAAAATTAATAAACTGCAAAGAGAATATTAAAATAGTGGCCAAATTTTATCCATCATTTATCCAAATACTCATAATCTGTTATTCCATTTGAGATAATGACGATACTGAAACAAAAAAACCAAAACAAAACATCATAATATATTGGTCTGTAAATCTTGCAGTTTTAACAAAAAATAAATAAACCACTAAAAGAAAGACAATGGAACTTTAAAAACTCATGTCAACAGAAACAAAAATCAAATTCAAGTCAAACCAACAATATTAAAAGTAATTTAAGCTCTAGGTTTAGACAAATACTTTCCTTTAAAAATGTGATTTGTAATAGTAAAAATTTTACAATCTTTACAATTCTTTTCCAAATAGCTATATACTCAACAAACCTTATCTAGTCACAAATGCTTGAACAAAATCACTACAAAAATATACTCCGCAAAAAAAGTTTGCAATAATTCAAATCACAAGCACGGCTTTTCGCTTCACTACACCAATTCTCCATAAAGAAGGAATCAAATTACCAAATAATACTTCTGTATAAAGTGGCTCACCCCTTCTTTTTAACAAGGGGTGAGTAAGGGGTGGGCGAGGGGGTGGATTATCACAGCCGGAAAACGATTCCCTCTTCGGCTTCCGACTCGTAGGGCGGCACAAAAGGCTGGATTTAATTAATTCGCAGAACCCAGTTGCAAATCAGTTTATCGGGCGGCGATATTCCCGACCGTCGCTGGATCTAGAGAAAACTGTATAAGCGGATTTTGATGCCTAATAAATAGGCAGCACGATTTCTGGCAGGGGACCCTTGGGTCCGCTTAACGTGAATTTTGATCGCACTGGAGAATAGTTAATTGGAATCGTTTTGGAATTGTGCGAGGACACACAACAAAAGAATTGGAATGTCGCGAAGATGCTTTTGCTGGATGCAAATGAGGAAGAGAGTGATTCCACGCCTCTTCCTTTAAGATTTTTATTTCGAACACTGTATTTGCATTTAAAATATATGAGCAGAAAAAAAGAAGTATGCAAGAATCCATCGAAAATATTAGTTCAAAACTAAATATTTAAGGGTAAAAAAAAAAAGCTTTAGCACTAAGCTGAAATGAAAAGATTTTTCTTTACTTGCATAGTTTCATGTGGATTCATTCTCTTATTTTGAAGATAAAAAAAACTATACACATCAGTTTTCTTTAAAAAATTATCCCCAAGAATTAGAACACACACAGTGAACCAGCTTTAAAAGACTATAGGGTCTCGTAACGTTTTATGCAGAGAAAGGTATATCACTGTACAGTTTTAATAATGATTTCCGTATACTTTAATTATGATACAACAGATGTATGTTAACAAATATACTTTCAGTTTAATCAACGCACTTATACATGCTTATTTTGCACATCTCATTGTAAACATTATTAAAGTTCCATGATATCTCACAAAGAATTAATTTTAAATATAAATATATAATATGTAAATGAGGCAAGGCCAAATTTTTCGGTACTTACATATTATACCGTCAAATCAAAAGAAGTCGCCAAATGCCGCGATATGCAGCCAATAGTGGAAACGTCTTTTGTTTTGGTGAATTCAGTCCATGTATAATACGATTTTTGTAATATGCTCTATAAAAGTTTCTTATAAAAGCAAATAAAGATAATTAAACTAAATCCATAGAGCAAAATGCTTCGCTTACTCAAAAAGATGAAATATAATTTTAAATTATATATTAAATTTACTAAATACTAATGATAAAATAAAAATACTAAATTATACATAAATAAATTAATTAAAAAATATTAATTTCTCAAAAAATTTGGACGAAATGTATAATTTAAAAACTATTTCCGAAGGAAAAGCGTTACACGGTACTCTCTCTAAAAACGACATAAAACTTATTAAGTTAAACCTCCAGAATTGAAACTTGCAACTGTTATTGTACCTGTCATAATTCCCAACATATATTTTCAGAAAAAACTCAAAAAATAAACGCACGAACAAGCAGTCCAAAAAGTTTAAAACCATGATAGGTAAACAGAATAACAACCACCACCCAAAAAGAATACAAAGCTCCACAGAGACGAACTGGAAACTTCGTTGTTCCATGTGACGCTGTTCTCCAGCCTAGAGTTTTCCCTTAAAATGAAAAGAGAGACAATATCATTGAGATATATATGTCTGCACCCGCGGTTAGAGAGCTATTTACCGTGACAATCGAAATAAAACAACGTGTCCAGTTTCTTTTCCACAAGGAGAATGAAAAAAGGCCGAGAATCAAATGTACATAGATTCTCCATCAATTTCAGGATTCGGTGGAAGAGGTAGAATGGATGTTTGCTCCGACAGGAAAGAGGCAAAAGAGCGAGGGGGAGTGGAACACAGCAGGAAAAACAGAAAAAGGTGGTGGCGATTATGGTTACTGTAATCAGGCACCCGTAATTACGGCTGCCGACGTTCGAATGCAGTATGCATATCGGGTGACGAGTATGCAGGATGTATGCGGGTCCATTTTTCTTGCTCGTTTTTCTAGACGTGGAGGCAATATGAGTTGAGGGCTGTGTTTCCTCTGTCCTTTTTTGAGGACTTTAATAAAAGAATCATAAATGGGAAGGTTTGATATAAAAAAAAAGAATAGTGAGATTAGTTAAAATGTTTACAAATTTACAAATTGAAGGATAAAAAAAAAAGAATAATCGATTCTAGAAAAAAAAAAGAAGGAAAAAGTGCTTTTTTTCCGAACATTTTTTCAGATTATAAAGCTAATAAATCCCACCATTCAACAAATGAACAGTCTCCCCAGATGTATTAATAAGATTTTTTCTTAACCTGTTTATATGGCAGACGGCAAAGCCTAGGGTTTGAAGTGACATACTATCAAGATAAATGCGAAATTCTCCTTTAAAAAGAGCAAAATTAAATTTTGAAAAAACCTAGCGTTTTTCAGAAATTTTGATTGTATATAAGCTTTATAAAAGCTGGCGAAAAATATATTTATCCTCCCGCAGAAAAGTGATGAAGCAAATTAACTAAACTAAAATTTTACCGCCCATGTTTTTCAGATATGGTAAACAAGCGGTTGCTTGCTTGTTTCACTGGGTATTTCATAACGTTGTATGGCCATGCACTTTTTTCAGTTATTGATATCTAAGTTCTACCATTAAACTTTCGATTATATGTGAAAAAATATTCTTGCAGCTCTCACCTCTTGATTTAAAAAGGATAGGACTTTAATTTCTAAAACAGATGTAAAAATATCTTTTACGTACCCGTAGCCTTTCCCTCATAATCAATTACCTCAAAACTCATTGTAAATTGATTTTTTCTTAAACAAAATAAACATGCTTTTCACATTTGAAGTCTTTGAATCTAATAGATGAAAAAAATTCACCGAGAATTTTTTAATTTATACAACCCCGCTATAGGGGTTTAATTTATACAACCCCGCCCATTGGGAGTCGATTTCCGTAAAACTCGTCTTTAGCGGATCTCTACTCAACAAACGAAACATGTCTGCAAAACTTCATGTCTATAGGTCAAACAGTTCTAGATATGAGTGAGTGAATCGCTTTTCTCTTGTACATTTTGATTAAACTAAATTCTTTTCAAATCATTTGTAAAAAATGATTCAAAAGTAAACATTTAACTACATAAAAGTCTAGGATATCCTGTAAGGAATTACCTACATTTATATAGAAAAAATATAAAAATATTCTGCACATACTTGAAGGTATGAAGAATACTAGAAGGAAATATTTCTAGAACTAATCCGGATGAAAAATTATAAGAAATATCCATATAACACACGAAATGGAAAAAAGGATTTCTAAAACTTAAGTGCCTTCCTGAAAATGATTTTTTTTTTATCTGCAAATTAATTCCAACTGAAGTACTTCCTTAAAACTAAAGAGTTCAACTAAAACGTTTTTTTTTTTTTTTTTTAAATGAGAAAGTATCTATGTAATGCTTACACTACGGGATTCAACAATTTTTATTCTAGTAAATTCAAGATATAGTCAGGGTTTTTCATTAATCTAATTATATAACAAATTAACTGCACTATGAAATAAAGGAAATGTGACTTATTGACAGGCTTTTATGATAATTAAATCAACAAAATATCAAGAATTTAATGAAAAAAATATACAGAATAGGATGAAGGAGAAAATTTCTCACAGAAAAATCTTAATATCATCAGAATTGATTCTTCCTTCGAGATCATTATTTCAGAACTTTTCATGGGCTCTTTTCACATTTTTCTACATTTTTTAAAATCTTTTATCACGACGAGAAAGAAAAAAAAACCTAAAACTTTCACAGTCATGTTTCTCCTGAATTGTAGTCCCACATACTTTAATAGCGAGTTTTACACGGTATAATTTAAATGGCCACTGCCCAATTAAGTGACAAAAAACCGAACGCTGCACTAATTACCAGAAAGAGGGATGAAGTTACATCTACCCCTTTTTTCCGGATAACTCCCGACGAACTCAATTCCTTAAAGACGAAGAAGTGAAGAGGGGAAAAAAATTAAAAACACTCCCCGGTCCTGCCTTCGTCCACACCACAAACAGAACAAAATCATGAAAAATAAGCTCGAAGCCAAGAAGCCGGATCGCATAACCGATACCGTAATTTTGTTGCCACTAAAATTATTTTGAAATATGTTAGCGGGGCGTTTTATCTAGCGCCTTTTTCGAACGAACAACAACAACCAGACCTTCACACCCCCCTTCTTTCGACCCCTCGTTCGAAGGATAGAATTTATAGCCGGCTATTTATTTAACTTTTCTTTCCTCTGGGTAATGAGGGAGGAAATAATTATGTCGTAAGGACGACGTTTTAATGGCGGCTTCTTTCAGAGCTGCCACAAAAGTAAACATTAAAGTTTTAGAAACAAAAGAGCAGTATTCTCCTCGTTCTTTTCAAGAACTCAGAAGCGAACAATGACGTTCGAGAATGATAGTACAACGGTAATTAAGAAGCTCAGAGAACACACCGAAAAGGAAAAACGCAGGACTTGAGAGAGTATCTTTTTAAAAAGTTTGCTCCTTTTCCTCCTCTTCTTAATACGCTTTTCATTCCACTTTGGAAGTTGTTCGGAAACATCTTTTTCAAAATAGAACATTTGGATGATTTTTTCCTCACCATCCTCTGCAATCTTTTGTTAGATCTTAAGATGGCAGAAAGGAATGCGAACAGATCCACCCAGCAAATATCGAGAAAACTGTATGAACGCAACTACATGAAATTTTTGAGTTTCGATGTTCAAAAAAGATCTCAAAGATTATAATCAAAGAAATAGTCACCAATATCCTATTCAAGTTATTCATAGCAATAGTTCTCCATCAAAGTCAAAGGAAAATTTTGAAAATTTACCTGGAAAAAAAATAAAAGCAATTAGAAATCAAGAATCTGAAATAAAAACAAACAATTAAAAATTCAGTAGAAACTATTTTTTACAAACATTTATGACACTTATTTTTACAAATAATATTTAATACACCATTTCTTACGGTTATTTTTACAAACATTTATTCAATTCCTACTATTAGCTCACTCTCTCTCTATATTTATATATATATTTATCTTGTTCAAATTTTCAATCGTTAATGAAATGCATTTTAAAACACTCAACTGAGCTGAAATTTTATGTACACCATTATTTTGGATGACAATATGGTAATTTAATTATAATTAATAAAAATTAATTGATCAAAACTAATTATTCAAAGAATTACAAATACAGCCACGTAAGCATCATTTGGGCGACTTGTGTCAAAACTTGAAAAAAGGGTTTTTTTTCTCTCACATTTTAAAGTGCTAAATTTTTCTGAAATTTTCTATATACTATTGTTTTTGGGTAACAATGCGATAATAATAATTAATTGACTGAAATTAATTATTTAAAGAATTATAGACACAACCACGTAGACTTCATTTTTTGCGACTTGGGTCAAAACCTTTAAAAAGATTTTTTTTCTTCTCACGTTTCAAAGCATTCAGTTGAACAGAAATTTTATATACACGATTGTTTTGGGTGACACAATACGATACTTTAATGATAATTAATAAAAATTATTTGCCATTTAATTTCGTGATTCTGTCATATGTATACACATTTTTATATATATATTTAATTGTAAATATTTAATAAAAAGTAACTAAAATAATTTTTTGTTGTTGTTGATCTTACTAGGAATTGACTTATTTTTTTTTTTATATTACTTGTATTTATTATAAATATTGCGCTCCTGAATTTAGTTTATATTTATTATAACCACATTTAAAGATCATTTAACGAAGGGAAAAAATAAAATGTGTTTTTAAAAATAAAGTTTACATTAGAAAATTGTTTTTAATCTATGATAAAGATAAAATAATTTTAAAATCAGAGAGTGAGTGAGTGTTTATTAGCGTAATGCTAAAGCAGCATGATGGCTATTGGCAACCGGCCTTGTAATTTTGAACCCTAGTCAAGTGACGAGGACGACACCTAAGCTGGCACTCACTTTCCTAACTAACACACCACACCAACGGGAGGGCGTTTGAGATCTCGACAGATCGCTCCCCTACACGGCGGGTCTTTAGTGGTACTGGGCTCGAACTCCCGACATGCCAGCCACGATTCGATACCTTGACTATTAGGCTACCCCGACCACACCTTGAACAAGTAACAAAGATAATACCTGAGCTGACCCTCTGCTCTCCAAAATACCACAAGACACCGACGAGAGGACTTTGAGGCGCGACAGATTTCACGTGCATTAGTCTCGCTACAGGGTGGGTCTTCAGTGGCACTAGGACTCGAACTCATGACATGCCAGCCACGAGTTCATGACCATAAGCCTAAAGCTATCGTGGGCACAATTTCAAAATCAGAAAAATCACACATAAAAGAAAATTTAAATATATTCAAAAAATCTAGGGAAGGGGGGGGGGGTGAATCCCTTGTCGTTTTAGAATTAAAACCAATGCCATACTAAATTTTATTACCTCCATATAATGCATAATTTACACCTAAACTCAAACACGTAAAGCAGATAACGTTTATGATCCCACAAACACGATGAAAGATAAAGACAACATGTGCACTTAGCATAGCAAATTTTCATAAAGCCATAAAAATATATTAAAAAAAAAACTTTTCAGATATAAAATGCATCAGATGTCCGATCAAAATCTGGGTGTGGAAACCCATAAAAAATAATCGCATGCAAACATACTGAAAAATAAATAAAATGAAATCTAGAAAATGAGAAATTCGGACGCTTTTATTTCGTAACATTCATGCTTATTTCGCGAGGAGTCGAGGCTTACCTTCGGGAAACATTTCTGCGAAGGCACAAAGAAACCAACGATTTCAACAAAGCAAGAAAGAGAAAGACAGGTTATACTATTTGTTTTTTACAATGGAAGAATGGAGTTACAGGTTTTGTATGACCTTAGGTCAATTCATGAAATATTCATGATCGTACATTCGCTAACTTTCCCTTCTATGGAAAAAAGTATCTAGTAGGCTTTCATTCTCATTAAAATAATAATAAAAGCTTTATTTTTAAGTCTGACTTTGTGCTTCCAATTTAGTGAGAGTTTCACTTTTTCGAATCGTACTAGTTTTAACCCCTTAACTGCGGATTAAAAGTTACGCGAGGGTACGCCGCGTGTTGGAGGGGGTGAGGAGAGCATCAGGAGGGAAATTTTTCTCTGAAATAAATAAATCCTTCCCAAACACTGTCAAAGTCATTCCGATGCATTCCAAACCCTTCGGAATAGTTTTACTGATAGTAACAAAAAGAAATGGATAGTATTTCGGAAAGACGTATATATACGTCCAGAGCTTTTAACGCACCTGTTGAGCGAGACGTATATATACGTCAGTGGCAGTTACAGGATTAAACAAACTCTAGAAATCAAACAGACACGATATATTTAATGTAATATGAAGTTAGACTTCAATTACTTAATCAATACAAAACTGAAAGCACTAAGCGTAAGTAACTCATTTAAAACTAAATTAAATGAAAAGAACCCCCCCCCCGTTTGCCTTCTTAATTTAATTTCCTATGCTAGACATCTAAATATCAGAAGCGAAAAGAGAATCAATTTCATTTAAATATACATTAAAATGCAAATTCTAACGAACCATTTTAACGAGAAGTTTTGTAAATGAAAGTACGATTTATTTGTAACCATAATGGTAGCATACGACTATTCAACATACATTTTTTAATGTACATGTATTACTAAAAATTAAAGCTAAACTAAGTTTTAGTGTCCCTATTCAGTTTTTAAGGGGTACATGGAACGATTTATATAAAAAAAACCTTCCATTTAATGGTTTTCCCAATTTTTTGGGTTGCTCCTTACGTATATGTATTATGCAAAACAGATTTTAAGCTCAAAATACCACAACAAACTAACAATTTTATGTTTTAAAGGAACATCTTAAAATTCAGGAAGTGATTTTGTTATGCTACTCCTTCTACAATAATTGATATACACACATGGAATTTTATTTACAAGTACGGCGAACTATGTGTAACAAAAGTTGGTATGGGTGTTTTGTGGTAACAGATTGTGATATTCATAAAATACCTTTTTTTATAAATACTTACTGAACATTCGTTGAAAAATGTACAAATTCTAAATTCAACTATTTTTAAAAAAATTAGTATTGTAAAAAAAAATGTCAAAGCATTTGGCACAACAGAAAAATGAGGGGGGAAAAAAAGCCTTAGCATTTCAAATAGAGAGAACAGTAATTTTTTCTTTCCAAGATAAAAGTTACAATTTTGTTTCCTATTAGGATGTAAATAAAAATGAACATAAAAGTTATTATTTTGAAATTTCTTAAGTTGGAGCAATAAAAATTTGCGTAATAATAGAAAAATATATAATAAACAATTTGGGCTAAGCAAAATTGATTTAATTTTGACAGATTTTTGTAATTTGAATTGTACCGTGTCCCCTAAAATTGTAAATATATCATGTACCATATTTACTCGAATCTAAGCCACACTCCCCCCCCCCTCCAATGTTAATGCAACTGAAAATCGGGTGCAGCTTAGAATCGAAGTAAAAAAATTAATTGGATGGGATAAATTAGAGCAATTACAGGTTCATGAATGAATTTAAAAGTTTATAACACTGTAAAGTGAATATTCGCTTCTCTTATTAGCTCTCCTTTTAAATTTATTTTAATTTCGTAAAACTGAACATCAATAAACTGTTTTACCTTTCTATTACATCATTACATTGTTCTTTATTTTTCACAAAAGTTTGTTGAGAATTTTGGGTGAGGCTTAGATTATTTTAATTTCGTAAAACTGAACATCAATAAACTGTTTTACCTTTCTATTACATCATTACATTGTTCTTTATTTTTCACAAAAGTTTGTTGAGAATTTTGGGTGAGGCTTAGATTTAAATAAATACCATATTTACCTTTCACATGTCTAAAAACATTGGACAAAAAAAGTATTAATACATTTGTCGGAAAATTAAAAATGAATTTTTATGGTGAATTTCTTTTTTTTAGACAAATTATATATACTCAATTACAATGTTATACCTTTTCACACATTTCGGTACTCTTAAAATAAACACTTTTTGAACCAAGTATCAAGAAAAATCAGAAACGGCTAAGCAACAACAATCTTTTACTTTTTCCAATGTCATAATTTTAAAGTTCACAACCCGCACAAGTAATCCTTACACGATGTCCCCTTATAAAACCTTATATGTGCGTCATTCAAGGCATTTAGAAGTAACAAAACCAACGAAACTAAGCTTCCGTAAAATGCAGCTTTTCCTCAGCAAAGATATGAATAGCATAAACTTCATAACAGTACCTTAATAAGTCCTTTTTCTTTCCCCTTTTTTTTCATCATCTTCCGTGAACGGAGTCTAGCTAATTTGGGTTCACTTAAGCTAAGTAAAAGCTTGAAAAAGAAGTAAAGACGAAAAAGCGAGAGAAAAAAAAAAAACTCAAGGCAAAAAGCCGTGAACGATTCAATTAAAAGGTTAAGCAGGCGTAAAAAAACCCATTGTTGGATTTGTTCATTTTCACTTAACCCTCTAATGAATTGCTTTTTCTTTTACAGCATTTTTTTGTTTTTTTGTTCTCCTGAGTTTTTTTTCCTACCCTCATCATACATTTATTATTATTCGCACCGTTTTCAGCTCTATAATGCTATGATGCCTCTGATTCTTCAGCCCCATCGCTCCTAAAACTCTATTCGGGGTAGCGTGAATCCTTGCAAGCAATAAGCAATGAGAGCCTACCAAATGCTAAATGTTGCGTGCTATTATTGAAGGCCGTAATTAGTTTTTCCCTACGAAATTTTGTCTCTTAACTAAAGAGGGGGGGGGGGAAGAGAATCGTGTTCGGGTCGTTTTTGTTTTAATTTCGGGTGAAGTGATAAACAACAACGTAATTTAGAACGGAATCACAAAAGAGAAGATTTAAGCCATTTGGATACAGAGTGAAGAAAAATAACAGAATTTATTTAATTGAAATTTAGGGAGGGAAATTTATAACAGAATGGTGTGTGTTTGTTCAAGGAATATATTTTAATAACATGAAAAAAAAGGAGTGTTTTTTTTTTAAAACTAAGAAAGTATCGACACTTTAAGCCTTCCTCAAGATATTTTGATTTAATTCAAAAAGTTTTGGAAGGTTATATTTGCTAGAAATTCATTCCACTTGATATACTTCGCAATAAAGAGCTAATTAAGCTAGTCATTACTCTGATACAATAACGAAAAAATGACAAAAATTGTGTTTTTATGAGGGGAAAAAATACAGTGTTTGCAACAAATTTGTTAATATAATTTAAAATGTATCAATCAGGGCCTTAAACTTTTATTAAATTGAAACAAAATAATTTAAGTGCACAAATTATTTTAATTTTAGACCATGAAATTTTAAATACACCTAATAACCTAATGTTCCATTAAAAAATAATTTTATGAACAATTTCTGACATTTTAAATTTCATTGTGAAGAATATTCGCCCAAAAATTAAATTTTCTATACCCATTAACATACAGCATATAATTAGTTTTTACTAGCAGTGGTGCGCTACTCTAATATAACCTCAAGGACCAATATGAAACAAAGCTTAAATTAATTTAAAAACACGCGTAACAAAACAATCAGTAAATTTATTGAAAAAACATTTAATAAAACTTTTTTAAGTAAAAAAATTAAAACTTTTTCTCAAAGCCTGTTTTTTAAATACATCCTTTGACTACAAAAAATATAACGAATAATTTATAACAAATACAGCAGATGAACATTAAAAACAATGCTAATGATTATCCTCTATATAAATTATTATATAAATTCTTGTTACAAATTTTATCCAATAACTGAAGAACGTATACTTCTCATTTTTTAAAAGAGAATTTTCTAAAATTTATTAGCAAGAATAATTTGCGTAAAGAATCCCACTTTAGAACCTAATTTAGCATTTACGAAACCCGCAATCTACAAAACATCTTCACGAGAAAACAGCGATGAATCTTTTAAAGCGCCCGTAAACCCAATTCCATTCAGAGTGTTTGGTTACCCAAAACGGGCCACAGACAGATAGATCTCTTCCACACTGGCATTCCCAGTGATGACGAACAGCCAACATTCTTTTTCGAAACCAATCCTCATTCGAACACACATACTTGAAAACTTTTCCCCTTGTCCACACCAAAGCGGGATGGTAAGATATGGCGTACCGAGGATGAGAAAAGGCAAGGGGGGGGGGAGTATGAGGACGGTCTTCCCTTATTAATATTCATGGCATCCTAGAGTCAAGCCTCATGTTAGCTACTGTTAATTTGCACGACAACACTTGCTCGGCTAACGCTCAAAATGTCCGCCGTTCCCTTCCCACAGAGAAACGTCAGAACCTAAAGCTGGAATTAATTACAGCCGCACGCAAAACGTCCCCCCTCCCTCCTGGAAGTCTAACTGCAAATCCTTCTCTTTCTCTCTCCCTCACCCCTCTGCACTCCTTTCGAAACCTCGCGATATTCGGGAGTTGGTATTTATAAGCCTAATTTTCTTTTCTGGGAAAGAAATTAAATTTCCGGCATAGCAGAAACGCCTCTTAACGTTTTCAGGGGGAGAAGCGTTCTCGAACCTCTCTCACTACGGAACGGTGGAAAATGGCCGTTACTACCCTCTCCCCCCTTGCTCGTGGCACTCACACATACATATGCATCCCATGCACATACACACACGGGCTAGATTTCCACACCAGTTTGAAAAGTTGCGGGGTGGTGAAGACGAGGGAGAGGAGTTGAGGGGGATGGTCGTGGAATTTTCCACGAGCTTGAAGAGAAATGCCGACATTTTTAAGTTTCACTAGTCATTTATTTGTAAACATTCCGTACATTACTTCCGAAAGTTTTAACTTTTACGGGGGATGTGTATGCGTAGGAGGGAGGGTTGGGGTGGGAAGGAAGCATTTCGTTTGCGCCTTTGCAGTTGTAATTATAAGCGCAATTTGACAAATCTCTGAGTTTCTGAGAAATTGCAGCTTTAGTAACTCCCGTTTGTTTCGTTTTCTCCAACTCACGAGTAAAATTCGGGCTCTTGCTCCCGAAAATATTTAGCCCCCTCTTCTTCCTTTCCCGGAAATATTCCGGAAAGCAACCACCACTTAAAAGGAAGCCGGAATTTTCCCCATTCGACTTACTATCTTCTCTTGGAAAGTAAGGCCCGAAGGTAAGAAACAATAATAATTAATTGATGTACAAACAGTTGAAGTCAGCCACTTGCTTGGGAAAAGAAAGGATATTCTATTTAGAAATACAATAGCGTCGATACAAAGTAAATGCATGGGAGAGTAATTTACAGTTTCTCACCAAGCAGTCAAGATAAAAATAAATCGTAATTAAAACAGATGCGTCTGCTGTTCGGAGAAACAATTATTTTTGTTTTACGACCTGAGAATCAAAAGTGTATTTTGTATTGGTAAAGTTTTTGAAACGCAACTAGCGTAACTCGCGGAGAACTTGCTTAAAAAAAATGAAAATCGCTTAACACGAAACTAAAGAGACCTGAAATATCTTCTCGTGTTAAAAATAATTTTAAGTTGAAGGTTATTGCAAAAATAAAACATTTACTCAACAAAATTAAGTTTAATAAAGTACATTTTATTTACATAGATGTATATACATGCATGCATTTAATAAGAATAAACGAAACAAAAATATTCCCAAGAACTTAATTAAATTTAATACAAAATTTTGTAAGTTTTTTAAAAAAATAAAACATTTAGCGAGATTTTGGAAAATGATCTGATGCCTTTCTTCGCATTTGCTTTTTTTAGCATCAAACTATCAACAAATTGTTCGATGGCGTTCATTTTTCCATTCATTTCCCTATTGGAATATGTGTTTAAATAACTGCGCATACTTTTCATGTTTCTTATTTCGGATGACATGGGAACAGGAGCTGCATGGTTCAGTTCAATTTCCTTGTCGGAATCGGCATGAATGATATCTTTTGAGCTTTGAATAAGCTCTAAAATGTCTTCATCTGCTATAATTGGAGCTGTACACACATTATCATCATCTACTACAACGAATTCTTTCGATGATGAACCCGCGTGGCTGATGTTTTCCGTATTTTGTTTATTCTCAGAAGGGAAATCTTCTCATGTTAAGCGGGTTTCGTTTCGTGGCAAGAGAAAAAAAATGCACGAAAATACATAGTAGTTTGTCGGGACCGTTGTATTATTTCGTGTTAACCAATATTTCGTCTTAAGGTTTTCGCGTTAAGCGTATTTAACTGCATATATTTAGTAGTAAGCTTAGCAAGAATACCTTAATTTTTTAACATTTTACCAAGTAGAAAACGAATTTATCACAAAATCAAGCAAGGTAATACATTTAAATTTATTGTTCATAAACATCGCACTATGAAGCAACAGGCGAGAAGCATCGTAATTTTTAACTCTAGTCCAAATGACTACTCTACTCCAATGACGAGATGACAACTGAACTGATACTCCATTCTTCATTTTATATAAGTCAACGTGAGGAATTGGAATCTCAACCGATTTAATGTGGTCAACCATCATCCCTTTTCACGAAGGGTCTTTGATAGCACCATGACACGTACTCATGGCACCGCAAAAACAACGTCAGCCACATGTCTAATATACTCAAAAGTAATACAAGAAAGCGTAGAATTTGTAGCCAATTAAGGAGTAAACGCACTGAATAAATGTAAAATCAGTTTCAAGAATAAAAATTCATATAATTAATAACAAAGGGATATTTTTCTTTACTCCTTTTCTTAATAATATTACGTATGCAACGGTAAATTTGATATTTTGATACATGATTTCAACAGCAAACATGTTTTATCGCTAAATCAAGTGCGCTAGCTACCAAGCTTTTTTGATCGCATATCTTTAGAGTGCAACTAATTATATTTTTCCTGTTTAATGCATACATATCATACATAATTTCGCTAAATCTCTCTCCATATATATAGAAAGAGAGAAAAGTAAGGAAAGGTTAGTATCCCATAAAGCAAGTTTAACCCTACTTCACCACCCTCAGTCGGTGTGATAGTTCTAGAAAACACAATAGTTTTCCATAGGCCAAATGACTTTTTTTTTATATATCGGTTTGTTGTTCTCGGTATTAGATTCCACAATTTTTCTTTTCTAAGTTTTGCAGGATAATTTATTACGATTTATATTTATTTTATTTTATTATACATACATATAAAGTTGAATCTCTATTTAACGAAATCATTAAATCTAGAAAAAAAGTTCGTTATGCGGAAAATTCGTTATATAAAGATTTCTTTTTCTATATTTTTCTGTTCATGGTTACAGGAAAATTTTCTCAACATAAAGAGATTCGTAAAATGGAGGTCCGACTGTATATATATATATATATTTAGCTAGAGAGATTGTTATAGTACTAATCCATAATATAATCACTAAGCTTACATTTACATATCAGATATAAATACGATTTTGCACATAACACAAGATGTAATGCAAAAATAAACACTAAACACAAAAAAAATATCAAAGGAAGAAAAAATGAACAAAACGTTGTTTTAGAGTATGGATTAAATGTTTTATTCTACTGAACGTAAAACGCACACTTATTAACCTTCTATATATTCCATTAAAAGTCGCCACCTCTTTCGCAAAGCGTTTCTACCTCTCTCTTTCTGTTTTATTCATTCCTCTCCAAACGCGAACTTTTCCCGCCGTTTCCTCGCCAAAAGGAGCACCTTTTCCTTCGCCAATCAGGCCATTATAAGGTGATTCCGGCGACGATCACATGACGTCCATCCACCGCGTGAATTACTAGGTGGAAATTTCAAGTGGCGTACTCATTGTAGCCCCCTCTCTGCACCCCTTTCCTCTTTTGTTCCATACCATTGACCTGTCTGGGAGGAACGAAATAAAATGGCTCGCCTCTTCCGATAAAATAAGTGTCGAAGCCCATAAAATTAAAGCTGCATTTTCAGGACGGGGATCCAAATTAGTGCTTATGAGCCATTTCGCCCGGAAATTAGCCATCCCGTATCACTCTTCTCGTTGCCACTCGTTAAAAACCAAGAAGTTGAGGAGTTATTATTTTTCCACTCGCCTCTCTCATCGATATGATTTAGAACGAAAGGGGGATGTTCGTTCCTTTTTAATTTTGTTCTGCTTTTTTTCTGGCACATTTTTTAATAACCGCTATTCTTTTCTTTATATATATATATTTTTTTCCATAATTCGTTGGTAGGAATGATAATTGCTCGCTATTGAAACCCCTCTCTCTTTTTTATTTTATTATTATTAACTTTATTTTCTGATTTATTCCATCTTGAAGGGATGATGGTTTAAATAGTTTTTAGATTTTTTTTTCCAATCCATTTCTCTCCCAGCCGTAATGTTTAGGGGTTTTTATCAGTTCTACACTGGGGGGTGTTCAATTGAGTGTATCGTTTGCTCGGGTGTGTTTTATTTTGCACTACCTGTTTAATGTGCCACTTCAAATATTTATCTCTATCGCTTAAAGAGAGTATAAAATGTGTTACTCGATGCCATAATGCTGTTTTCATTATCAGCAGTAATATGCTCTTATGATGGTGAGTTTCCTCCGTTTTGTATTAAATAAGTATCGTATCAATTCACCGGGTTTCTCTTGAAGAAACTGTGCCATATTGTTCGGGACAAATCATTAAGTTTTACGATAATAAAGTGGAGAGTTTGTTAAGGGATAGATAAATGGATCATTTATTTCCAGTCATTTTGGTCAAATGATGTTTTGACTTTTATCTATAAATATGTTTTCTTAATGCGGCACGAAAGAAATTACTCAGGATCTGTATCGTTAAAAAGCAGATATGTTTTGAAATGTTCTCAATGGAAAATAAGTGTTTGTATAGATAAATGAAAGATCTTTAGCATACTTTCCAATGATAATCAAATTTGATGTTTAACTCATGTGTAGAAATATCGATCCATAATTTGGTTGCACGAAACACAGTTTCAGCTTGTTTTACAAAAATAAACCCTTAATATCGAGTTTCTGAAGTTAGATTTACCTCAAAGTTTATTTTTATGTTAGATATCTTCTTAGTGTGAATAAAAACTATTTGAAATTAACCTTAGCTGGCATCCCCAACCATGGTAGACGGCAAAAATAATGAAATATTCATATTTTCAACTTGAAAGTTTGAAATGTAATTTATGTGTTGGGATTTTAACCTTTAAATGAACAATATATAAGCTATATTGTTACTGAACATTATGGAATATACAGCTAAAAGTATTCAGTTATTCAACACTTACGTACAATGAATTTAAAAAAAATCTGCACAAATCGAAGGACTGAGATACCTGAATCTTACTAACACAAAATTTCCAATTGTTTCTTGAGCCTAATACTTGCTAATATATAAATAAGGGTCATTCTTAATTTGAATAAAAATGAAATAATAATAACGCGGTTATATATAGAATTTTTAAAAAGTAGAATAATATTTGTGAGAGCTTTAGTTCTTGTTCAAAATAATACGAAATTTTGTAGAAAATGTGCATCTTTTCCAACCTCGATAAAATGGAAAATATTTCACCCTGTTAGCGATTAGTTTACGCATTTGTAAATAAAAACAAAGGCAGGACCAAATCATTACATTCAAAAGGTAACAAAGCCAAGCAGCTCCATTAGACTTCCATGGATGAACTCTAGAAGAAAATTAGAAATTACAGGGTATGATAATATGGAAACAGAAATGTTTGATGATAATCAGACATCGATACTAATTTGGCTAGCAAACATAAGCAAAATGTTTTTCAACTTTACATTGAACAAACAATGGAGGCGAACATATATCCAATGTTATTCTTGTTCTCTTAAACCCATAGAAATGTTAACCGAGATTTTTAATTTTTTAAAGGGGGGCAACCAGCACTCTCTACCCCTCCAAGTGAAGTCGGCGTTCAAGAAAAGAGCAAACACCGCCGTCTTTAATGGATTACATTTCCCTTGCAAAAGACTAAAAGAAAAGGCATAAGCACGCTAATTTGAACACAAAGTATTTAAGCGCAGCACCCTCCCCCAAGCTCCCTAGCAACGCACAAAAGCCTTTCCCGGGAACACACACAAACAAAACCTGCATCGGAAAACACGGTAGACTTGATCCTTCACCAAACCGAGCAGAAAGTCTCCCTCATAACGCTAACAAGAAACTGACAAACAGTTTCCGCAGAGAAGCATTTTAAAACAATAGCAAAACGGGGGAATCCTTTGAGGGAAAACTTTAAAAACCTTTTCTCTCCCATTCGGATTAAGCAAGAACGTGGACGGAGCCAGGCATAAAAGCAGGCAGCACCATACAAACAAACAGCGGTTCTCGGTGCGCTCCGATGCTTTTAAACGAATAATGCCGGGGCAAAGAAAAGAGAAGCAAGGGTTTTGGCAGGCTTTTTACTTTTTCCGCGCGCTCTCCCTCTCTGCCTCCCTTCCCCGTAATGGCTCTCTCTCTTCTCGCTGCATTAGTTCATTAGCTGTTTTCCGTAATTAACTAGCATCACAAGTTGCCCGCGCGGTAATTAGAGTTTTTCTAGCGAGGATTTCTCTCCCCTCCCCTATAGCCTAATGAAACGCGCCATCGACTGGGGCTATTTCAAAGCGCATAACAGAAGCAGCAACAACAAATGCGAGTATTATACACGCGCGTGCACACACACATGCGTGCCACGGGCGGATCGGGGCGCAAGTGGCGTAACTGGAACCTGATGGGAGAATAATGCCCCCGTGAATACCCACTCGCGACATTCTGTTTCGAAGCCCACTTAAAATTTATTTAAGATTGGATGCAAGAGTAAATAATAGAACATCTCACGTTGTTGGTGCTGTAGTGTTTATGTCTGTTCTTAAAATTGTATCAGTCAAACCAGTTTTGTTTAAATAACACTGGGAACCAACTGCAATAAATGGCAATATACTACTTTTCAAAACCTTACGACTGTATTTGACATTCGCAACTTCGCATTCTACAGAATATTCTAAAGTAAAATGAGTTAGTGTTATATAACGTCACACTGTTAGCAACACAGTGACAATTAGCGACGGACCTCGTAATGTTGATCCTCGGTCGAGTCACGAAGAGTCACTTGAGGTGGCACCTCCATCTCCTAACTACCCAACCTCACCAGTAAGAGGGCATTGAGCCTCGACAGATTTAATGTACATCTGCCCCCTCTACACGGCGGATCTTCAGTGGTACCAGGACTTGAACACCGGTCACTACTTAGTGACCATTACCCCTAAGCTAGCGTGGTCACGCTTAAGTAAAATAATGCATAGTAATAAATGGGGAATCAATACACAGCCATTAAAACACTTGCAAGTTATATGCAAATAAGATAAACTTTCCAGTTCTAGAGACAACCGAATTCCTATAAGTAGATTCCAAAAGAAATCTAGAAACTACAGAAATATTTAATTTTTTTTTTTTTTGAGTGATAACGTCATTCAGTTCTACTTTTGAGAACTTCAATCTTCAGTTATAACTTTTTTTATTAAAAAAAATTTATGAAGGTAAAATATAATACTTCGTATGGAATATAGGCAAAGAAATCTCCGTCGGAGACAACCAAACCAAAACCTTTTGTCACATAAGACCAGGAAAGCATTGATAGCGAGTGACTTGCACCACTGATGCCACCGATTTTCTCATAACGCACATATAGCTAGAGGCGCTTTTACGTTAGGAAAAATCCTTTCTCTCTATTTGCTGTTTATGCAAGCGGAGGTCTTAGATTTGGCGCGTTTCTTTAAGTCATGAGAAAATAACTGCAGAACGTGCTGGAGGGGGAGGAAGGGAATACGGAGAGGAGGAGGCTGTGAGGTTTTTGTTACGGGTGGTGGGATTTGGTAAATTAATTTTTAGCGCAAGAGTTAGTACCTCTCGCTCCTCTTTAACGGAAAAGTTTTAGTTCGAGTAGTAGTTGTAAAAATTGTTGGTTTTTAGAGACACAACTGGGAATCAAATGTTAATTTCGACTGAATTTTTTTTCTCTCTCTCTCTCGTTCTCTTCAGCGTCCAACGATTAAAGAGACTCAATTTAAGCTCCGGTACAATGAATATGTAAAACAATGAATGAGTTCGTCGTTGTTTTTGTATGCGTTTGCTCCTTTCGCACACTGCAATATTTTTTTCCAAAAATCCTTTTGAGGCATTTAAATTGTTACGGAGCGATTAATTTTTGGGAAGACCGAGTTATTGTTTTTCGAATAATTATTCGACTTATTTACATTAATTGGGAAGATTTTTATTCATAACAGAAAATTGTATTCATGGTTAAAAGAAAAAAAAAAGGAGCAACCTACTGCACAGCGTCAGAGTAAAAGGAGTAAAATTATAAACCGATTAGAAAATCGGGTTGAAATGGCTGTCAAATAGAACAAAATAAGAACAATGGCTAATTTGCAGAATTCGAAAACATATGCTGACATCTAAACTTTCTCGGACAGAAGATGTGATTAAGTTTTAATACAAATAACTCAAATTATGAAAATTTCACCAAAAATTTATTATATTTTTAAATTTCGATATGTTTTAAATTACAAATTCTGTATAACGCAGCACACAAATTATTTTAAATTTTATACTCACTTATTTACAGGATCACACAATTCTAAGAGTATCAATGGACTAAATTCATGTGACGTCATAGTCATGTGATAACTATAAACATGTTTCCAGCTAAACAGTTCATAAATTTATGTGACTTAAGAGTCACATGATAAATGCAGTCACGTGATTCCAGCCAATCAGTTCATGCACTTCTCTGTTGACAGGTTTTGCTCTTTGCCCAGATTCTTTTAAAAAGTATACGTTTGTAAACAATAATAATACGCATAAGCAATAAAATGCATTTGATTTAAAAGTACGCGTATAATAAAAGTATTTTTTTAAAGTTCTGAAAACCTTTTTAAAGAGTCGTAATATTTGAACATCTTTACTAACTAACTAAAATGGAAATTTTATTTAAATTTCATTAATAGAACAACAAGTAAAGGCCCGACAATTTCAAACTCAACGGAGAGCACGTGATTATATTTGTCATGTGACCATCATGAATTCAACTCATTAAATTTACGAATGGGAAAATATGAATTTTTTTTTAAAAAGATCAGATTCCCACAAAATAGTTATTTTTTTATAGCTTAACATTTAAAATTCTTTTTTAATTTACATTATTCATTACTCCCGACGTTATCAGTCTACCGATCATATTTAACTAAACCAATCATCTGATTATGAGATATTTCAAATAGTAGACATCAAACCCCACAACACAATAAATCTTATTTCAACTCTCGAATTCTTTAAACCTACGCAGTAGAGCGGAAAGTTTAGTAACAACCAAGCGAACAGGGACAAAGTTAGACTTATGCAAATACTTCTCGTTCCCACATAAAGAAGAAAGTAAAAGAACAAGGGGAGTGATGGGGAGAGAAAGATAAAGAGAAAAAAAATTAAAAGAGGGGGTTTTGCATGTTGGGTCACGTGGGCACCTGACTCATCACTCCGGGGAGAGGCAGATCGGATTAGTCACAGCTCAATTCGATTCATCCTGGAAGCTGAATATATTGGAGAAATTATCTGATAGGCCGTGAAATTCCCATCTTCTTTTGTTTCTTCCTTGTCATCCAGGGAATGAGTGGATGAGGGATAAAGAGAGGCAGGGAAAAAAACATATCTCGGAGATATTTTGTCCTCATTTCAAACAAACTTTGTTAAAGTTTTGGGATAACTTATATCGGCATTAAAAAATTACAAAAATATTTAATTTTTAAAAATTTATATGGGGTTTCATAAATTGTTCTAAGGTGTTTGGCACTTTTCAAACTAGTTTAATCCACATTTCTAATAACATGAAAAAAAGAAATAATTAAAAAGTATTTATTTGTTCGTATTATTATATTGCCAATGAAGCATCAGCTTAAGATGTTATTTTGTTACTGATCTTGTCATAACTGCAAATGACTGTCCCAAGCAGCAAAAGTGTCCTCTAGCGACCACTCATCTTCAGTACAGGCCAGGAGAGGAACGGATGTGATCGTTATGAAAAACCGTCCATGTTGTTTTAACTTAATTTTCATTAATGACATTTGTTGTCTTTGTGAAACCTAACCTACATTAGTAAATAATTGTTACACTAAAAAGAGACTCATTGAGCCCAATTCCAAATTTACCACTTTTAGTTTAAGCTTCTACGTCCAACGATTTAAGAGTTTATATTCCAGTGCATAAACATTAAGTAAATGAATGAATTTATATTCCAGAGTATATTATAATCACGATAAGAAGTTCAGTATCTTCAGGAAGAGTTTTATTTAAGCATAGATAATATTATATTTACTTGATATAATTTTATGTAACACGTTTTTGGAATATTAAAAAAAAAATATTCCCGATTTTTCAATTACATTACATTTCTCGCAAAATAAAAACCCCACCTTCATTTAATTTTAAATTGCAACTTCTCAAAAGTATAAAGTATAAACAAAAGAACCTTTTATGAAACTCAACTCATCTCATAACTTTGCATACATATTAATAGTATATAAATATTTTAATGAAAGATTTTGTGCGTCAACGTTATTAATAAAATTTACTGTTTAAAATGTGCATGAATATTCATCGTTTGGAAGCTTTTGTTACTCCACATGTGAATTTTTTTTAAAGAAAATTACTCAAAATGTGTCAAAAGGCTACTTTTAAAATAGTAATGCAATAAACGCACAGAAAAATATTAATGACTGTACCACCAGTCATTTTTTAAGAAATGTTTCTTAAACTTAGTCCTTTTTACACATTATGAAAATAATGTCGGATGAAACGACCCACTCAAACATTTAATTTTACAAAAATGTTCGAACCCATAAACAAAGATATTTTGATATATATGTTTAAAAGTTGAAATATCACTAAAAATACCCCAAACATTGGTCGTATTAAACAAAATCGTACATATGTAAACAGAAAAAAAAGGGACATTTACAACGATGCGGAAATCAGTTGTGGAAAAGCTTGGGATTTAAGTATAAGTACTTTTGTAAAAACATATATATATATATGTTAAAAAAAACTAATTTAAATCAAAATCCCTTTGAACACATAATATAAAAGATTTTTTTAAAGGAAGTACTATGCAAGAGACCCCCTTCCTCTGTAGACAAATCAGCCCCAGCCCCTTGTTCCCAGCGAAGACACACTTCCCCAAATGGACAACGATTCATAAAGAAAGCGGTCCGAATGACGAAAGGCACGTCAGAGAAGGAGAGGGGGGGGGGGGAGAAATATGAACAAAAACCACTTCCCCTGAAATGGAGGAGCGGGAAATGGATTGTGAAGAGGCTACTGTGCT
The DNA here is from genome assembly GCA_019973975.1 of Trichonephila clavata. Classification (NCBI taxonomy): domain Eukaryota; kingdom Metazoa; phylum Arthropoda; class Arachnida; order Araneae; family Nephilidae; genus Trichonephila; species Trichonephila clavata. The sequence goes on from BMAO01028365.1 coordinate 123,989, forward strand.
CACGTAAATGCCCCTCTTTAAAAGACGCACACAAAGAGAAAAGGCATTCAGCTGACCACATAACGTATCCTTTGCATCATCGGAGTGAGCCATTCGAGTTGATTAAATCTCTTCTTACCAATCCCTCTCCACCCTCACAGAACAAATCTCAGACCCCCATCCCTCGTTCCTCTTGGAGTGTTATTTACAGTCTTGGAAATATTCGGTCCTGTCACATACGTTTTGAGAAAGGCCCGTTTCTTTTTGTTCCTAAATAGAAATATTATGCCAACTGGTGCCCTGCTGACGTCGATAGGGAGGATCTGTTTATCCGGAGGTTCGGGAAAAGTCTTTCTATTACTTTTTTTTCTTTTCGTTTCATATCTGTATGGAAGAAGGGGGAGGCTTGTGGAAAGAGGGGGTTTGGGATGATACGTGTGCGCAGAATCGTAGTGAAATTCCGGATCTAAAGAAAAAGAATGTTATCTTCGGAAGCTGAGGATAAACGCAGGCATATAACTCACTATTCCCTTTTTCTCTCTGTAGGATTGTTTTTTCCCCATTGCTTATGGTCTTGATAACTAAGTCTTGAGAAATAAGTTTTGATAAAGTAGATATGGATGTGTATGATTTTCTGTAAACCATGCATAGATTTTATTTTTTAAACCAGATTTATAGTAAGTAAATTATGAAGGAATAGAGAAAGAAATCCAGTAAAATAGAAAAATATAGCCTTTTAACCGATGCAGATCTTCGAAAGATTACAAACGATATGTTCAAATCATAAATGAAAACCAGCAAGCAAAGATTTTAATGATAATTAAAAACCGTTTGAGATAATTTAAAATTTCATATCAACCGAACAACTATGGTAGTTCATCAATGTAATGGTAGTAGCAATAATAGTAAATAAAGAACAAGATAATATTTTTTAATGCATTAACAAAACATTTGAAAAACGAATAAATTTGATCCATATATGTATTTTATTTTACTAATTTTGTGTTCCTGTGTTTTAAAGTTTAAGTAAAAATTTCAGCCAGACCAAAACATAAGTTTTCATTGAAAAAATATTTTATAAGTTATTTAAAGCAGTTTAAATATCATAACGGATTAAAAAAAGAAAAAATTACAAAGTATATAAATAATAAAAAAAATCGTCATATTTAATTTAGTATGAATACATGTTATAAAATATTTAAACAACAAACTCGTATTATATTCAAAATACCAACTTTGATCAAGCATGGATAGAAAACCTCATGCCGTGTTGTTTGTTTCCTTACATCAATAGTCTTACAACGGAGAAGAGAGTTTTACATGCAAGGCTTAACGTGGTGAAACCAGTTTGTAGTTTTGTCCAACACGTCTTTTTGTCTTTTAACGAACTAAGAACCTTTTGTATATTAAATATCTTTTAGACGGTAGAAAAAAAGTTACATAAGTGCTTTTCTTACGCATTTAAAAAACTAAACTAATTCTCCCTTCGTTATAAGTTGTATCTTAAGGGAATTAATTTTATTAGATATACATAAATAAAGTTTGTGCAGAATAATTTCCCATCCTCTGCCTTATATCCGATATCATCATCATTTCTTACGATGAATCAGTATTCTGATTCGGAAAAAAATCTTTCTCTGTGTGAATACATATACATGAAATGCATTTCCGTCTAGAAGATTAAATTTTTTACTAAAATGTAGGTGATGGCCTTGTCGTGGCAGCACTGAGAAGGCTTGGTACTTTTGAATCCACATTTATTTACATAGAAACACACTCATAGAACATACAGCACACACACAAAACAAAAACATGACAAGAGCTAACGGAGTAACATGACAAAAAATAAGAAGCGGCTTATAAATATTGGCAACAGGGAGCTTCCAAAATCATATGACTTTCGTGAAAGGCTTTCTGATTGGTCTAGATAAATCGAACGATGCAGGCTATACAAGTCCTAATTGAAAAATGCTGAGCTTAAAATTTAAAGTGTTAAAGTTACACTTATATCCCGTTAGGCGGATGAACTAATAATTGATTATTACGTGAAATCCTGAAGGGCTTGGACCATTGTTGATTAAAAAGCCCTCTAGAGAGAGAGAAGAAAAAACGTGATTTATAACATATATATAAAATATGCATATAAAATGAAGCAACTTAAACAAAATCAAACCAAAGCATATTTTGCTATTTCAGGATCCAGCATAGATACTGCCTGAAATCAGAAAGAAAAATTCTATCCCCATCTTTCACAACAGCCGAATCTAATAGCGTTGGTAGGTTGTGGACCTACATAATGGTCGGAAGGGGGAGTGGAATGAAAATCCTTACTATACTTGTTATTGGCTATTCCTACTTTACGACTCCCATCTGAAGCCGGGAGACCCATAGAGTGGGCTCGTTTTACGAGGTTCTGAAAGAGCGGCTAAAAGACGTCCGGTTACCGTAATACGGGAAGGCCAAATGATACATGATGGCCACCTTTTTTTCACCCTCTTTCAATGGGTGGGGGCGGATGAAAGAAGGGAAAAGAGCATTTCACAGTTTATCAATGTCCTTTGCGGTTAAGAGGATGCTCGAACCTAAAAGGCTCGTTGCCTTTTTATGTGTTTGGAATTGGTTTGTGGGATGGATTTTACTCCGGAACGAATCGTTTCCCTTTATAAGGTTCTGGTAAGACTACAAATGCAAAAATGATTGCTAAGAGCATTCGGGCTTTTAGTTCGATTCTTATAGGAATGAATAGATTTGGAGGAGGCATTGAATTTTTATGTCATAGACGAGCAGATAGAAACATCAATTTGAAGTACCCTTGAATGTGGTTTTTATTGCATCTGGAAAGGGAAAATGGCTTCTTGAACAATAATTATACACATTTTTTTAAACAATATTCAATACTTGCTTTGAAGGTGATTATATTTCAATTTATTATATTGCATTAAGATTGCCAATTTGTTAATTGATATAAACTGTTTATTTTTGGTTTAAATCAATTATAGATGAAAGATTGATAAACATATTCTTCAGACTAAAACAATCTATACTGATTTATATATATTTTTCCAAAATAATTCTAATTGATAAAGGTATTTAAAAAAGGCTAGTAATAGACACTTTTTCAAAATATGATATTTTAATTAAGTAAAAATGAGGGCAACGTTTATCGCAATAAACGAAACGTTACATTTAGAACCATTTTATTTTAAAAACTTAATTTTGAAAATCCATAATAAACATGTATGTTGTAGTACAGAATAATTTAAGACAAAAATAAGTGAAATTGGAAGAAAAAAAATGGTGTGTATTCTAACGGGCAAAGAAAAGTGTTTCAAAATCAAACAATTTAATACTCATTTACAAAAGAAGCTTAAAAAATGACTTTTGCCATGTTAAATACACATTAAATCACACATTTTTCATTTTAAAGATTGAACAGACTTTAATCGACCATAACCATCTCAAATAAACCAATTAAAAAATGTAGCAGTTGAAATAGCCACATTTAGAAAACCAGCCACTTAATTATCACCAGCTTAGATTATAAATATCATCACCAGAGCCAAAACACAAACCAGAACCCAAAACACGAATAATACGATCTCAAACCTAGCCTAAAAATATTATTCCCACAAAATTCAGAATGAAACTCGACTCTTCCCTTGACACTAATACATACATGAGGGATCAAAACTACCTCTTCGCGAAAACATCACGGTAACTTTTCGGGTCACAATATCCTATATCCCAAAGCCCGGATATAAGATAAATATCTAGTTTCGTAAGGCCTACGTTGTTGGATGCGGAGAGAGGAGATGAGGCGTTACCTAGGCAACGGACGGAAAGACTAACAGGATCTACCCCCCACCCACCCTAGGGGGTGCCCGTGTCCTCCCTTGCGTGAAATTGCCGGACTGCAGCCTCGCTTGGTTAATGGATTCGTCATATTTTTCATTAGACACCCTCTTCCCCATCCCTGACGTCCGTTGTTCAGATATTTTAAGCGAGGGAGGGACTGCCCTCTTCTCATGACCTCTGACCGAGTACCGTCATGTCCTTTTTCGCCCCCGTTCTCGTTTGGAATGGATGACTCTTCTGCAAATCACTGTAAGTGGCAGGAAGGAATGCTAAGCATTTAGGAATGTTTTTGAATGCAAGAATCGAATAGATACGGGATAACTGAACGGTAATGATTCATTCGCGGAAAAGCAAACTTTACAGGGGTGTGCATCCCATTTTTCAATATTGGAATAACATTGTTCTATACAAGTTTCTAGAAATGTAGCACATTGGATTTTAAAATTATAATCATGAATAATTTCAACTAATAAAATTAACTGGAATTTTATTTTAATATGTATTGTATGTTTTTTCCGACCATTTATCAACGGCTTAAAATGTAAGAAATTTGTTACTGGTTTTAAGTTATCCCAGATTCTAAAAGGACATGGGAACTTTAAGAGCTATTTGTCTAAGTTTAATTTAATTGATAGTGATATTTGTTCTTGTGGTCAGGTTGCTGAAACTGCAAAACATGTATTGTTGCATTGTAACCTAAATTTTTGAAAAAGAGAAATTTTTAAAAATGAGTTGGAACGCTTAGATATATCCAGGCCACCTGTTTTGTCTTTGTTGGTCAATAGTACTGAAAGTCTCAATGCCTTAAGAAAATTTGTTTACTGCAGGAGCGCGCACACACACATTTTTCAAGGGAGCCATGATCGAAAGTCCCCCAACTCGTATCATACCTCCAGACAACACCAATTGATTCTTCTGATTTTATCGATTTTGTTAACAAAAAAAACCAGTTAAAAATCAATTGAATTAATAATTAGCATTAATTAATAAAATGAATTATTAATTGCAAGTACTTAATTAAATTTTACGTTAAATATATATAGGACTACCATTAATTGAAAAAAACCCAACTTGTGTGCGCCAATGGTTTATTACTATATAGATTTTTAAACTTTTATTGGTAACCTCCTCTTATTTATATTTTTGTAGTTTCTCCCTTTCTTTTTATTTTATATTTTTATCTTAAAAATGTACTTTTAATTTTGTTTTAAATTATATAATTGTGTTACCACTTACATCTGTAAGCTTCATGTTACGCAATGTGGAGAATGAGTTTTGCAAATAAATTAATTTTAAAAAAATGTACTGAAACGAGAAATATATATATATTAATTTATTTAAAGTTATTTTCATAAGATTCGTTATGGGTTCACTTCGGGTCCTACTGATCCATAATGGAAAATTATCTCAGTGAAATGTTTGATTTAAAAGCCTCTTTCTGTGAAGGAACCGTAAGTTATGCAAATGAAGGTGGCTGTTTAAAGTTAAGTGAACCGAATTCGAGTGTGTGAGTGAATATTAACGTGGGCTACTCAGCTTATTCAGCTACTCAAGGTATTTTGGTGACGGACCTCATAATTTTGAACCATGATAAAGTGAGGGAGGAGAAAAATAGCAATAAGAAATGTTTGTTTGTTAGTTTGAGTTATATCGGTATTATTTTGGATTATTAACGCTTTTTTGACATAGGACTTTGTATTTTTGCCATATATAACAAAAATACAAGTCCGTATGTTTGTTCAAATATTCATGTAAAGTAGTTATAATAATTGATATTAATTAGGTAACTCACTCTTATCAGCTTTTTTGCAACCATATTATATCTGGAATTAATTAGAATAAAGGTGTTTCTGTGTTTTAGAGATGTGTTTTCTTCCTTCATTTACCTTTCACCCTAACGCGAACCCAGATTCACTATAGATTGTGCAGCAACAAATCAAACAAACAATAGGTCTCTACTTCAGTTTGTGACGGATCTATACGCGACCTTATGATTAATCCTCTTGGGGAAACTTTGGGGCTAGCTTTCGCGTTAATTCACAGCCATCCCTCAAGAAGAAACCTTGATATGTAAATTGGTTTGACTATATAAAGTCAAGGTTTTGTAAATGTAAGATAGAAGGAGCAGGGGAACTGTCTCGGTGATTCGTAGGTGAGATTTATTTCATTATCACAACGTGAGTTATAAGGAAGGAGTTTGCTACTATGTAGATTAAGGTTTAAGAATCTAAGATAGATTGAATTAGATTAAAATAAATAGGTCACTTGTGCTTGTTTACTTAGAATAGATTGCTTTCTTTATATATCACTCCTAGGGTCTCCTCTTCTAGTTTCACTTGGGGTTGATTAGTGTGTTTAAATAGTAATAAAATAATTATTATGGAAGTTTCTGGTGATGCTTTGTTTCCCTCCACACCCTTAGGTAGGCAAGGTGGTGAAGGAGCCACTTCAAGTAGGTCGTGCTCACAATGAATCTCCATATAATTACATAACGACAAATTTTATAAACCAAATATTTTTTTTTATTTCTTGCTTGTAAATGAATATTTATGAAATCATTACCATAAAATATGATAGATACTCAACGAAATAAGCAGTTTTCATTTTAAATATCCCCTTATAACTAAAAAGAAATGAGTTTGTCTACCACTATTTCATAGGTGTGGACATCAAAGCAAAACTATTTCAAATGAATAGGGATTAAAATAAAAATAATAACTCATCTTTTAAATAGTATTTGATGTAAAAAAAACAATAGTAGGTTCACTCCCCCCTCCATTAAAAGTCTTGCAATGCTGTTACCCCCCCCCCCCAAAACTTAATAAGATCAGGTTTCACACTACAATACCTTTATCTGAATCGTTCATTCTCACGAAATCATTTTTACCAACACAAGTAACAAATCCATCATCTGCACACCACAATTATCAATTATCAAATAGTAACTTTGTTGAAAAGGAATCCGGAATGAAAAAAAAGAGAGAAAGAAAAAAAAAAGATTGGTGAAAAGTGAAAGAGATCGGGTTGGAAGTGATAAAAAGCCCATTCCTACAATTAGAGCATAAGTGACTATTAATATTACAGTTAAAAGGCAGTCTAAGAGAGGGAAAAAGACACACGTCATAAAAAAAAAGAAAGGGAAAAATGAAAGAATGGAGGGGAAAAAAACCCAGCGCACTTTAGCAACGCCTCCTAATAACTATTTAATACACTTCTAACCATGCAGGAAATGTCGCCTCATTGAACAGTCAATGGGGCCCTCTATGAAATATCCATCTTCGACTTTTCTGTCAAGATCGCTTGACGATTTAGGGGTGCTGGAACCCGGTTATCTGTTTCTCACGAAGCGCCTGCAATTTGATTTATGTTAAATGGCAGCTGAAATCTTGAATCATTCGGAAATACATTAACTAAACGGGATGAGCCATTTCAGAGTCGTTTGCTTTTTATTTTGGTTCGTACTCTCTTTTGCATAAATCCGCCTTGGTTTCATTTCTTCTGTGGTTGTGGGGAAAAAAAGTTTTTTTTTTTATCGGGGGGTCAAAATTGCCTTTTCTTAACGACAAAGTCATCCGAAAAACCTATTTTCCGGTACAAAGGATGTTCGTAAACTTTTTGAGCGATTTCTGATCGGAAAAACTTCAATGGTTATGGTTATGGGGAAGTCCTGAAGTGACAACTTATGTTCATTAGTTGTTTGACAAGTAACTGAGCATCCAAAAAATGTAATTTAATTGTTACATCTGTAACACTAGAAAATTCTTTCTACAAAATTTATTCTAGGAATTATTTAACCGCACAACTGATGCGTATTGATTCATAAAATTTTGTTATTTGTTTAGATGTTTTTTTCAAAGAAATCTTAAAACAAATAATATAAATAAGTGAACAAAAATCATTTCTAAATAAAAATTAATTTCACGCTATCGTGAATAAATCGAGCTTGTAACAGATTTTATATTCGCGATTCTTACTAATTATCTAAGACAGCGGTACTTAAACTTCCAATTACTGCGGCCTCCCTTTATGTATCAGCCTGATAAATGAGAGTCCCCAAATTTTGAACACCCCTCTTTGACTCCCCAAGACATGGCTTAGTAATTTAAAAAGTTTCTCAATAGTCCTAAGACTGCCTCTGTTATTTCTACAGACTTCTTTAACAATCCTTTTTTTTTCGTTTTTTTTTTCAAGAAAACAGTAACATTTAATTATATATACATATAAAAGTATTACAAATATTAGTTATAAATAAATAAATAATATTGGCGTAAAAAAATAAATATTACAGGCGCAATTCGATCAGGAAGTCGAGATGGATGAAGTCGTTCTCGTATTGGCGAGCTATGTGAATTCAGTTTATAATCTTTGCACCTGTGTTTCTACTATATTTTTTAAAAAATTACGCCTTTTAGTAATGGCTATGCAGCTGAAACATTAAAAAAATTAATATTCTTGATCGAAGTACATGTTCTAGTAAATAATTTTATTGGGAACATTTAGCGATCTAGTCAAGGGATGATACATCTTTCAATTTTTCCACGGGTTTTTTCAAGTCTATAAAAAAAGGGAAATTTCTCTTAACATTCGATAAGAGATATTCGCGAACCCCCGGAGGTTGGCGGGCCACAGTTTAAGAACCACTGCTGTAGGATATACTTTTTATGTTGTTATATGATAAAACCTCTTTCAGTAAAGGAACTGCGATTTATATTAATGAGGGTAGCACTTTAAAGTCGAGAGAAGAGGGAAATTGAGAGGTTGGTGATTGTCATCATATGAAGCCTAAAAGTTTTAGAAGTTTTGGAACTTGCCGTCTTTCAAGATGAAAGGACAGACAAAGACTAGCATTATTGTTGATAAGTATATTCAGATTTTAGATATTTAGCTTACTAATTAAGCTGACTTGCTACCATAGCTTAGATGGAATTTAGATAGTGATTAAATATTCAAAATAAAGTGTGTATTTTAAGAAAATATCTCATACTTTGGTGAACCCACAAACTTTAGGGGTCGACAGTTTACGACGAACCTAATATAAAAATTGGAAATAATTATATACTTTTTTTTATTACATAAAATCAGCTTCCAACTGTAGCATTTCTGTTGCTCATTAATTTGATCCTTTGTAATTAGATTTAATAATTATATACCATAAAAAAGTAGAATTTTTATATAATTTGTAAAACCATTTTTTTGCTGCATATTAAAGGTGCTTCGTCATACGCTATTATTTCCAAGCCTAATATTAGCACAGTTGAAAACAATAAAAATAAATTACTATTCATTGATCAAATAAATAACTAGTAGCAATTACGATACAACAAAACATGCAACATAGAGGACTGTATATATTAAGTCTGGCACAGTAGCATGTTAAATAGATAGCAGTAAGTCCAAAAAATCAATTTTTACAAGCTTTGGTAATCAGGTTCCTTTTACTAAGTGCTGGTAATAAGGTTTTCATGTGCGTGCATACACGTTTTTACGTGGCTTTACTCATTGATTTTCTAAAGCAAAAGCGTCTGCAGGAAGCTGTAATCTAAACACACCTAATAAAATGTTTCTAAAAAAAAATGGAGAATTTTTTTTAAAAACAAAAATCAGGTCAAAAAAGAACAAAGATTTTATTCCATTTCATTTTATGTTGGAGTTTTATTTTTATATGCATATATAAAAACTAAATTCTTTTCTACACTTGAAACCACTTGACAGCCCTTTAGAACGTTTCTTCTTCATTGGTTAGGGTTAAAAAAAACATACCAAGACCATTACTGGAATTTCTTTTGTTTCAAAACCTTTGATGACAACACAAAGGTACCAATCAAGTGCACCCTCTTATTTTACATTGTTGATATTTGAGCTGAATTTTTAAAATGAAATTCTGCTCTGACATCTCAGTTGTTAAAAGATAGCTTGTGTAAAAAAAATATTTTTCCTCACTAAAAAACTAATGCAAAGGGAAAAGTGTGAGTAGAAAAATTTTTACGAGGAGGCTCTACAAATAAAAAAAAATTGAGAGAGAAACAAAATAAAAATTTGAATGCATTCACCTCGCTTGTCATAACGCACAACCGAGACTACAATATTTAGAAGCAGGCAGAGAAGAGTATTCGAAAAACAATAGATGCCGAATTAGAATTTTCCCAGCGGGCAAGCAGGAAGTGAGGAACAAAACCCTTATCGTTTAGTTCTAATTAGCATATTCTCATAAATATGCAGGCTTGTGGTAATTAATTGAGTTTGAAGATTGAATGGAGACTCCATTATTGGAGAGATACCATGCCAGAAAGGAAGCATTCAAGAAAATGTAAAGTGCGGTTGCATATTATACAGTTTAGATAAGAAAATACAGTTTCGTTAATTGATAATTCTTAAAATAGAGTTATCGTAGAGATGGATGGATATGCTTAGTTTCAGTGCAAAATGGCAGTAAGTAATGATGACTGATAGGCCCATAAACGAAAATTTCTATTTTCCTTGATTGTACAATAAAACATTAAAATAATTTAGGTAAATGGCAAAGAATTTAATTTGTAGTTAAAGATCGACGTTTTCTACTGGACTAGCTGGTATACCCGTTCTTCGCAGGGGTGAATTGAAAAATTAAACAATACTGATTGAAGGATAAAGAAGTTTTTAATAAGTTAATTTTACATGAATTGCAAATTAAAAAAAAACTTTAGCATACTTTTTGCATATCTCAGCTGAACAAAACAACAATATTTGTTAAATTTTAAGTCTGAAGGTCTAATTGCTGATAAAAAGGATTTTCTTTTTATTTGTAACGCCCCGTAACTCGCTTGTGGGTCGATTTTTGAAAACACCTCCCTAAGTTAATCCCTACTCAGCAAAAGTAACACATTGTTACAAATTTTGGGTAATGAACACTTAAAATAGTGTAAATAATTTATATCTGGATGTGTAATACGTTAATATTACTTTCTGTTGTATTTATTTTATGTTCCTTACATTATATGGGTGATTCGATGAAAACATCGCGAAATGTTGGAGAAATAGCCAAGTTGGCATCACTTTTGGCGACCACGTTGGCGATTGATTGAACGGTGTAGAAGTTGATATGCTGCAGCGCCACCTAGTGGGCAGCTGAAACAAAGAGAACCGCACAAAAACCTCCACAAAAAAATACATATCCATGACAATTTTCATATATATATATATATATATATATATATCCCCGTTAATATAATGCAAGAAAGTAATATATATATACCGTTATAAACTAATGGAAGCTATTTAGATAATGCTTACACAGTACATAAATACTATGGCTTCTGAAATTTTTTTGGAAGAAACAGTTAAATTGGGACGTAAAACTACTTTGACACATTGTTTGCAGATATACACGCTAGTTATATATTTGTATGCATATATGAATCTTGATATCATTTGTTTAAGATAACTGATTCAACACCACATTCAATCACGCATCTATCTATTTCTTGTTTCCATGTCCGCGTTTCTGATCTTTCCTTGATATCTTGTATTGTTTAAGCTATTTTATTTTCCATAATTTAATGATTTTTTTTATTTGTTGTCTCAAATTTGGAAGATAATATTGAACTGGTTAAAGGGACTAGGGCCATCCACTATATTATGTTTTATAACAATAAAAACTAATAAAACAAAAATATAAATACAACAAATAGATTGTGGTAAGTTAAAACCATTATAAATAATTATAACTTTTGATTTTAATATCAATTATTTTTTAAATACATATGTTTGATTTTCCATTTTGTGACAGAACCATTACAACAAGGCATGATCGTTTTCAACTGCTTATGTAATCAAAATATAATTCAAATAATTCCACAGACGATATTTCTATGGAAAGTATTATATTGGAAGACAGTCAAATTTCTTCACTGTTTTTCTGAATTCCGCAAAAGAAAAAGAGCTATTTAACTGAAATAAAGTATTCTATCAGGAGTCAATTCTTATTCGATTTTATGAAATTTTTTCAAACATACAATAAATCAAATATTTAAAATCGAAACTCTTTTAAAAATATTTTATATATTAAATCAACGGTAGCAAATAACAAGAATTATAACAGAAATACGCTTAATTTTCCATGCCATAACATACAAATATGAGTTCTCTCCCCATAAAAGTATTCTTATCTTAAAATGTCTTCAAGACATCCAGTCTCCTCGACTTGCCTCCCACACGGAGAGCACTATAAGTATAGATATCGCAGCGTACGAAACACTCGTGACAACGCCACCTAGGCCAGAGGGATCAATAGAGGCAGGGAAGCAAAAGAGAGAGCGGAGATGAGGGATATCGCAGCGGATACGATGTTTAATCTAGATGTTAATTCAGCTTTAAGTAGAATCCTTTTCAGAGAAGCGATTAAAAATCCGTGGAGCTTATTAATCAGAAAAGCACGCGAGGCTGAACGAGTCACGTCAGCCGAGAATTAACGACTTGGCAGGATTATTTGTTCGCCACCTTCGCTTTGGGGCGGCTTTAAAAGAGACTCTTCTCGGCAAGAGGATCTTTTGCCCGACTTAAACCCTCCTCCTCGATTAATGCCTGCCCTTCTTATTCTTGGTGGGTGATGAACTGTTTCCATAATTGGAAGGGGGTGCGTTAACATTTCATTTCGAGATTTAAATATGCCCGCTTACAGAAGTTAGTCGAGGGGAGGTCAGCGAAAGTCGGATGAGTGCTGGGCTTGGAAATTACGCTCAACTGTACGGTAGACGTTATAAGTTCAGTGAATATGGTTATAATTTACTTTTATCTATATTGTATATTAGTGGACTTCAAACTGTGTTACATGGAACCCTGGGAACAAAGTCATACGTAGTAGGTCACAATAAATACAAGAGTCAGAATAAAAAAAAAGAGAAAGAAGAAATAAAAATATGTATGCAAAATGGATTCACGTTCTCTATGAAATTTGTAGAGAAAGCTTATCCTATTAATTAAAACTGAAATTTTTTTATATATATAACAACTTTATTTTGCAACACTTCTAAAGCTTTATTATAATATAACGTACCACGAGATAATTTTATACTCGTTAGTCAGCACAATGTCTAGCAAAACTAAACAGTTTTCTAATGGAAAATGCACCTTTTCACATCTGTGGTAAACAAAACCTATAATGAAGGAAAAGGAACAACACACATATCAGCAGTTGATGTTAAAACCTAAATTTAAGAAAGAACAGCTCCTAAATTTTAGGTTGCAAATTACATGGGATTTCTCACATTTTAACGTCATTCAAAATATTGTACTTAAGTGAATTATAATTATCAACGTAAGTGGCTACAAAAACAAAGTATAAAAATAAATTAAAACTCAGAATATATGTAATGCAATCGCACTTAGTCGCAATAGACCTAGACTGCGACAGTTCGTATGAAAAAAAGCAAGCACATGCCTTAGTTATTAAAAATATAATGCAGGATAGGTGACACTTGAATAATAAATTAATATTATTAATAAGTAGATTATATTAAAAAAATAGATTAGAATTTTTTAACAATAAATTAATATGTTCATCTACTTTAAATATTAATTTGAGATATGTTTTTCGAAGTACTTGTACGGAATGGGGTTCCACGAAAACACTTTCTAGTTCTAGAGGTTCCACGAAAGAACCTTGAAGTTCTAGAGGTTACGTGAGTTGAAAAACTTTGAAGACCACAACTGCGTATCAAGCATGTTCGAATTAACGGTTCATGACTAATATTTGTGAGGCTCAATCTACATAGGAATATATATAGTAAATCCGATATTGAAAAGAATATTTTAACTTAATTTTCATAATTTCTAAATTTTCTAATTTTTTCTATAATTTTTCTCCCCCCCCCCATTTTTCCTATAAATTTTTTTAAAACTAAAAGCTTTTATTAACACTTTCATTTTAGTTTTTTAAAAGATTAAGGTGAACATAGGTAGAAACGTGATAAATGGAGTATTTTTCCTGAGACAAGCTTGCTTGGGAACTAAACACTGGGGCTTCGTGTCAGATTGACCTCTGACCGGAGCATCTGCTCATGAACCTCAGCGCCCAAGGTCTTGAAAACTGAGATGAGCACAAAAGGCCTTGGCCCTCAAGGACTGTCGCGCCACTCAGTTTAGTTTTAGTTTTAAATTTAAAAAATAATCTGCTTAATATGGAAAAAATAACTAGGTGTACCAGACTTATGTGGCATAAAACATCATTATAAACAAAAAGAGCCTTACATGAATCCCAAAGAACAAAGGTAAAGTAAAAAAATTAAACAAAAAACCCCTCTTAACAACACAACTACATTTAGAGCGACCCATATGAACCAATATCTTAACATCATGGGCCTCGCCCTTTTAAACCATGGTCAAGTAACGAAGACACCTGAGCTTGTGTGGTATCCCCTTCTCCGAATTTCCACATCACGCCAATGGGAGAACTGAGTATTGGCAGATTTAAAGTGCATCAGCCTCTCTAGACGGCGGGTTTTCAGTAGGACTGGGGCACGAACTCATGACATGCCAGCATCGAGTCCGTGACAATGGCTACCATGGCCACGTGCGACCCACGTGAATTTTAATTGTAATGGGAAATAAATTTGATAACCTCGCTGTGTATGAAATGCTCGGTCGTTGCTGGAGATAGGCATTGTTTGTTATTATGTTGATGCTTCATTGTTTGTTATGAACAAATATTAAATCCTTTAGGAGAAGCAAACTAAAGATATAAATGTTGTTGTTGTCGAGTCCTTCCCGAAGGGGAGGAATGAATAAAAATAAATATAAATAAACATACAAAGCTGGAAAATACTGATTGACAGATGAAATAATTAAAAAGATAAAGATTCTGCGAGTTTTTTTTCTGGAAAAGCTCAAAGTAAAAAAAATCACTTTTATGCAAAAATTCCAAACCATAAATACCAATTAAATTTCAATAACAGTCTTACTTTTTTAAACTAATTTTGCAGATTAAAATTTTACATGTATAAACAGTAGCGCACACAGGAATTTTTCAAGGAGGGAGGGGGGGTTCAAGGTCGAAAGTCTACTGTTCTCGTACCATGCTTCAATACACAGCACAACATATTCTTTACATTTTTTAAAATTTTGTCGATTTTTGGAAACAAGAATCAGTAAAAAATTAATTAATAAATAAATGATTAATTAGCATTAATTAATAAAATTAAAAAAAACAAGTAGTTAATTTTTTACGCACTATATACATAGAATTATAATCAATCGAAAAAAATCAAGGGCTTTAGGAGGGGGGGTCAAAAAAAAAACAAAGGCCCCTCTTGTGTATAGACTATTTTTAAAGCTAATATTAGAATTGAAGAATCACTGGCGAATAAAAACCTAATAATCGTGTTTAAGATAAAAATTCTTCAAAATAGAATGCAGAATGTGATTCTAATGCAGAAAAATTCACCAAGTCAGTGTTTCATGATTAACATATTCTTCCACTTACACTAATTTATATCTCTTGAAACAAGCACCTCAAACAACTCCACTCCGCACAAAAACACCATCAGACTCACCTTGGCGTGTTCTCGGGTAATACAGAAATCGGAAAGAAATTTCTCTCCCAAACGTCAATACCATCTCCGCAATGGAACGATACCTTCCGATCCTCCAAATCATAAACAAGAGAAGAAATTTTTCTCCAATACCACTAAAAGAAAAACTGTTCAAACAGGGGGAAAAGTCCTTACGATAAATAATCTTCTTTCCAAAAGAAATTTCTTCCTCTTTACCCATTTCGGGAGAACGGGGTCCCCCGGAACACAACGCGAATGGCACTTAAATACAAATTTTTTTTCTTCTTTTCCACTCGTAGTGGAAATAAAGAAATGGAGGTGTGAAAATCGTCCGTCTCCCATCAGAAAAGAGGGGCCCGAAGACCGTTATTACCCAATCAACGTAACGACAGAGGACCTCTTCGAAGCACCCCTTTTTCTCTTACCCAAAATCCGAAGCGGGATTTTTCGAGGGGCCGGTAACCAACTAACTTTGATAAGGGTCTTTTAAATGAAGGTAATGTTCCTTAATAAGTGATTCTAAGGGAATGGAGTGATAGAGTGAGAGTATCATTAATGTCGGACTATTAAGCTGCACGAAAGCTATTGGCGACGGACCTCGTCATTTTGAACCATAGTTAAATGACTAGGACGACACTTGAGCTGGGAAACCCCTCTCCAAACCACCACACCAAGAGATGACGTTTGAGCCTCCACAGATTTAACGTGCATTGGCCCCCTACACAGCGGGCTTCAGGCTCGAACCCATGACAAGCCAACTACGAGTCCGTTATCTTGACCACTAGGCAACTACGGTCACGCAACATAAGGGGATGGAGAGAGTGAGTGATTGTAAAGTTTAAAGGCGCAAGAGCCAGTCTAGGCTAAGCTGCGTCAAACATTTGTCTTAAACAAAAGGGATGGAAGCAGTGGCGCACACAAGGCAGGTGTCCTGGAGGTACGGACACCCCCCAAAGCCCTTGAGTTTTTTTTCGATTGATGATAATCCTATACATATATATAACGGAAAGTTTTATTAAGTACTTGTAATTAACAATTTATTTTATTATTTAATGCTAATTATTAATTCAATAATTTATTTTTTACTGTTTTTGTTAACAAAGTCAACAAAATCAGAAGAATCAATTGGTGTCTTAAGGTATGATGCGAGTTCGGAGACTTTCGACCATGGACTCCCCCCTTGAAAAAATTTTGTGTGGATGAAAGGTACTGGATGGAAGGTATTAATCAAGTTGAGGAAAACGCGGAAAATAATCTTAAAACTCTTTCTAAAATTTAAACAGCGGAAAAATTAAACAAAAGTATGATTTCCATTTATTAACAAATTAAATTTTCTCATATCTTTCTAATAAAATAATTTTTGGAACTTTGCTTTTAAACTGGTAATGATTAGTTTAAAAGAAAGGGGAGGGGGGAAAGAAACAAACACTTACAGCATTTCTCAAAATCAATTCCTTTAAAAGAGTATTCTTTTAATCAATAGACATTGGAAATATTTTCGTAATTGTATTAACATTGTTAGTTATAGTAATTCTTCTATTTAATTGTTTTTACTATGAATATTGTTTTAAGAAAAATCTCAGCTTACACATTGCTATGAAAAATTATTACTCAAGTACTAATATAAGTGAGTAAGTGTGAGTTATATTGACGTGGAACCTCGTAATTTTGAACCACGGTTAAGTGACGAAGTCGACACTCGAGCTGCCTCCCCCTCTGCAAACTACCACACCACTTGATGGGAGGACTTTCAGACACAGAAGATTTAACGTGCATTAGCTCTTCTACAAGGCGGGATCTTAGTGGCTCTAGGCCCGAATTCATGACACGTCGACCATCAGCTAGTGACTATAACTAGATACAATTTAAGAGAGAGAAATGAAGAAACAAAGAAATTATTGCTCAATTACTTACACAAAAATAAAACCTGAAAATAGAAAACTACGAGGGGGGAGGGGAGAAGGCAGCTAGATTTTCCACCGCAAGTAAAAACTCCTGTTTAATTTCAATGACAGAAACCGACGAAATATCTTCAAAATAAAATAAACCACTGGAGCTTGCAAAATCATTTTTTTCACAATATTAATACAAGAGGGAATAAAAAAAAAGGAAAAACGAATAAAATTGCTCGACGCGTCGTCACTGCTGCTCGTAGAAGGCCCCTAAAAGAGAGAGGCAGCAAAAAATTGAGAAAGGCCGAAGCACTATTCCATTTGTCCATTGGCTTTGTGGCCTAGGCGTTTTCTCCTTTAATGTGAAATCCATTAAGAATGGTTGTTTTTGGCAGTTCGCCCCTCGCACCGGTGTTGATGGAAGAAGATGCCGCATCTTCTTCCCGTTGCCCCGGGCAACCAAACAGGAGTGGCAGCTCGTCTAAATACGGGATGCCCGTAGACGGGAGATAATGCTGAAAGAACTCAATGGATAGACCTTGTATCGGTACACCAACAAGCCCATTTCTTAGGTCTCCTCCACTATTTTTTCCTATTATTATTTATTTTTAAAGAAAGAAAGAAATTCTTTTATTTTATGGTTCTTTTTCTTTTCTCTGGGATAAACGAACTACATCTTTACTCCTGGGAAGAGAAAAATAGCGCCAAGAGTTTGTTTTCCTGTTTGTTTTTTCTCTCTCTCTCTTCTCCCGTTTTTATATCCCAGTACTTTTGTTTGTATAGGTATATGGGAAAGAAAAGTTTTCTTAAGAGAGACGGGGTGGGTAAGGATGAAACAAAGAGGTGTTTTAGGATCCTTAAGAGGATTTTATCCCGTGGTTCAGGGTGTTCTGCTTTAGTCTCGCGGATTCGAGTAAAGCAGGAGGGCATGAAAATGTCAAATGATTCTTTTTTTGTGGAGAGACGCTTCTTTCAATGGAGGAGGGGGAGGAAGAATGTTTTTATATCCGTGATGAAATGGAAATGAAGATCTACGATGCATTTTATTCCGTAATATATAAGCGCGCGTTTAAAAAAAACGCTCCCGTGTGAAATAAGATAGCAGACGCTCTATTTCGAATCGAACAAGTATATTGTATACAGTAGTGCAAATTTTCTGCAACTCAAAAGAAAAGAATTATTAAAAAAACTATTCCATTAAATCTCTTCGATATTTAATTTTCGGAAAGATATTGCAATATCAGTAAACAATTAAACAATACATTAAATTTTCAGGATGTTGAACATGTCAAAAATTAGTGAAACATATGTGCAAAGAATTATTTCTCAAATCCATTATCATTCCTTTTTGAGTAAAAAAAAAAAACACTTAAGGGAAGGAATATTATAAGCAATTAAATTCTATAAATTCCATCATATAAAGGGAAAGAATTTCATAAGCAATTAAATCAATAGAAAAACGCAAGCATAACTCTTTATATAAAATGTTTATAAAGTCCCATAATTCAATACGATCAATATTTAAAGAAGAAACAAAAATGTATTTGGGGCAAAGAAACTATGCTAGAAATGAAAACCTTTTAAAATCTAATTTATTTTAATCTTTTTAATAGCTGATAATTTAAGAGGGCAAAGTACCCTGTAATATTTATTTTATCTATACATTTATATGAAAATGTGCTTACATGCACACTATTTTAACACATATGAAATATGTATTTCAGAAGAAAAGCACCATTTTTTGCAAACAATTATTCTAAATTTTGTGAACTTATTAAATATTTTTAAATCTCCACGACTTCTACAAATATTAACATTTTTGAACTATCTCAAAATTCTGTTCATGCAATTGTTATTATGAGTGACACTTTTATTTTTTTAAATTTTTTGTTTTGTTTTAAAAACAATAAAATACCAAATGAATTTTTAAATAATAACTATTCGCATAAATCCCTATTCTATGCGAAGAATTATTCAACATATTATACGAAACAACCAAAAAATACATTACATTTTTAAAATATGTTATAGATAAAGCCTCAGCATTTTAAATACACGTTTATCCTGAAAAATAAAAACCCGAGAAAAAGCCCTTTAAAGTTTCAAATGGCAGTGAAGAAATTGAAAGAACCAAATGCAGATCTCGTGAGTTCCAGTTAAGGTTTTTTTCGACATACTGCTAAAACAGTTAAATAACTGGCTAAATAAATTAGCTAGAGCTGCAAAATTTTGTACACATATTTAGAAATGTCGCACAGTTAAATTGTGGTATTAAAAAAGAAATCGATATTTTTGTCATTTTAAGGATACTGCGTCGCCTTATTGATATTCACTATACTAGAAGAGAGGGTAAAATTAAATCTTGCGACATACTGAATTCTTTTAAAAAAATGAGAACATTATTTTTAAATAGTGTTTTTCAATATTAATTTTTAAACTTCAAGCCTTCTCAAATGAAATTGTGAAAGTATAGATATTGGTGTCATTTAAAATGGAAAATTATTTCCTTTTATTTGTGTTGTTAATCGATAAATTGTTTAAAGTTTAAAAAATAAAGAACTTTCTCATAAATGATAAGACTTGAAATAACCGTAAGAATGCCAATTAATCCGGATTGAATAAAATATTCCTCGTAATATGGGGAAAATATTTGAAAAACATATATTTAATGAACGTAGTGAATAACGTTACATAAGAACATTCAGTTAATTTTTATATGCATATATTCAGATGCGGCAATAAAGATAAAACATACATAAATAGCTATTTTTTATGGATTTTATGAGCAACGGCAACAAAGCATGTATTCCATTTATAACCATGACGTTTTCACTTCTCCTCACACCACTAGAAATACATACTAATGAAATGTGCTAAGAATATTTTAAGAGAACAATCCTGACGCAAGAAAACAAGCGATAAAAATCACAAGATCATTTCGAGACCACAAGTGTCAAAAAGATTTACTTCTTCCGAAAGGCGTTCTTATGTGCTATGTCAAGGGATATACGGATTGGCAAAAGGGGAATTAAAGAAAAAGAAAGAAAAACGAATAAAATTCCAAAATAAAAAATAAAAATAGAAAAAAAAAAAACAGTGAGAAAGAGAACGGAAAAATAAAAGAATACCAAAAAGAGAGAGAAAAAAAGTAAAAGAGTGAGAACAATCTTTAATTGGAAGCGTCAACGACGGCGGGAAAAAGTATATATATATTATATATATATAAGGGAATGACAATGAAAAATATATATATAAAAAAAGAGGGAAAAAAGGGAAAAAACAAGAGACGCGTTTGGGATAATTGAGTTGGCTCGAGGTGTGTGACACGCAGTAGCCATCCAAAATCTTTGACGCTTTTTGTCCTGAAGCCACGTCAAAAAACAATGAAAAACCAACATAACAAAGAAAATTAAAAAAAAAAAAAAGAACGAACAAAAACGGGAGAAGAAAAAGGAGTGAAGAAACAGTTAAAAGAAAGAGAATAAAAGCAACGGGAGATGAGAAGAAGAAAAAAAATTCGGGAAATTCGAGAGAACTACATTAGCATTCGGTACGCCACAAGCATTGCTTTAGACGCCTAATTTGTTTAATGTGATTAGGACCCGCGATGGTCTTTGCAGCTAACGCAATTACACCGTTCTTAGCGGTCAAAGTGGCGAAACAAAGGCCCAAGAAAGGGATTTTTTTTTCTTATTTTGTTTTAATTCCTCTTTTTCTTCTATAATTTCGCGAGCTTTTTCCAGAATTCTTCCTTTTGTTTTGTTATTAGGAACGCTTAAAGATGCTGAATATTCATCCATCCTTCCCTACCCCCCCCCCTCGCCTCATCCCCCCGCAGCATTTTACTCGAGAAAATTGTATTACCGAATCCTAAATATGCTTACGACATTTTCAATAGTAGTTCTCAAATAGGCACGTGTCAATGGACTATTTTTTCCACTCCTTCTTAATTCACACTTACCATGCTCCGTATAAATTATGGCACTAGAAAGGGACGTGAATAATTTGAGCAGCTTTCGGTATTTAAACCCACTTAAGCGGTGCATTGTTTCAAGAATTCGGTAAAGGTTATGAAGTCCGATGGCTGTTCGCAGTTGGTTAATTATGGTAATGAACCCAATTTCGGTCTTATAATTTAAATGCTTTCATTTGTCGGAATGAGCGCTAATTCGGCGAAATGTCTTTTTCTAGTAATTAAGTTTTTTCCCCTCCTCCTCTTCCTTTCTTTTCGCAAAATTTGAGAAGAGAAGAGTGATGGGGATAAAACAATTAGAGAGTTAATGAATGATTATAAATGATCCCCTTTTCACAAGCTGAAATTAAAATGTGCCAATTTCTTCTCTTGCATGGCGTTTATCATGAAATATTGAACTACACTCGTATCGGGTGTATAAAATCATTTTCCGATTAGAAAGTCCATTAATTATAATTTATATATATAATGACTCACTAAAAAGTTAAAACAGTATTTTTTAAAATGCATTTCTTCCATTCTAGGCTGCTGGTGAAAGCAAAGATCCCTCTTAAGGATGCGCGCGATTTGTCGAATTTCAATCTACTGCTGTGCAATGGTCTACAAGCAACAGATCACGATCTATAATCACAATCAAGTGACTAGGGTGAACCTATACAAGAGAACTTCTATATTTTGAGCCGTAATTAAATTAATGAGCAGCAATCAACGTTATTCCAGAAGGATTATCCGAGTTGGGAACAAAATTATCAAAAATGTTGGATCTTAAAGGCTGTCTTGGCTCCATGTTAAAGAATGGGATCCAAATTCTAAATATTATTTCATAAATAAAAGTACTAAACATTAAAATTATGTTCTGGTTTTGCTATCCTATAATGAGTAATATATTTTATCACTCTGCTCAGTGGCGCACACAGGAATTTTTTAAGGGGGCGAAAGGGGGTTGGGGTCTAGGGTCGAAAGCTCACCATTCTCGTATCGTGCACCAATACAACGCCCAACATATTCTTTTGATTTTTTCGAGAACAAAAACCAGTAAAAAATTAATTGTTGAATAAATAATTAATATTAATTAATAAAATTATTTATTAGTAACAAATACTTAAATTTTACGTACTATATATACTGGGTTACAATCAATAAAAAAATCAAGGGCAATCTGCTAATTTTATTTTTAAAAAAATCTGATCCATTTTTTTCAGGTATAAAACGAGTTTCGTAATTTTTCTCTTATACCGTAATGCTAATTGAGTTATTTCTTTACATGTTAAGTGAAAAAAAAAACTAATTATCTATGTAATAGTTTGAAATTTTAAATGCTATATTATAAACAGATATATAAATTATGACATTATAAATTTTCGTGTAAATTGAGACATTTTTCTGTTTGAAAATGCGTAACGCGTTTATTTCAAGCTCTCGTACATTTGGCGAAAATAGTCTTAATGGAAGAGGTTTTCTCCAACACCAGTACATTGTCCTCTTAAATGCAAATTCACGAAAACTAATTAGACACGGAAAATAAAATATAAAGAAAAGCATATTCGATGTTCAAACACAAACTCACGAAATATAATCTTATATAAAAGCTCTGCGTAGGCATACAATATTGCATGCCTGCATTATTGGGTGGCAAAGATTCAATTTTTACGTAGCAGAGAATTTTACTACTTAAAGACACATTAATCAATGTTAGTCAGTGTCGGCCTCAAGATTAACGAGCGCCATGCATTAATTTAATCGTCATTTTAAAAGCGTATGAATGAAAATGCCATTAGTGTTTTAGTTTTATATCTCGGTGAAGAATAGTAACAATTGAAATGCAGAGTTCAGATTTCACTCTTACAGTCAAAAATATCCCAGATTTTTAAACTATTAACCAACACGTCGTATTCCCCAGAATTTTTCACACAATTTAGGAGATACTGCAGACTGCCTTTAAAAGCGGAGATTTATCGATTTAATAAATAGCACAAATGGTTAGTTCACATATAAATTGAATAAATACTTAGAATATATACTTGATAGAAAATATTCTTTTGAAATACAAATATACATGTGACGCACACAACGAGGGAAGGGGTCCTCAGGTCCAAACCCTCCCCCCCAAAGCCCTCGATTTTTCCCCCGATTGATTATAACCTATGCATATAGTACGTAAAATTTAATTATTTGTTATTAATAATAAATTTTATTAATTGATGCTAATTATTTTTTTTATTGAGAACATTTATAAACCCCCGTGCACCACAAAGTATCACACGGGCGCGGCTTACAGAAGTTAGCATGAAGCACACACCACAAAGGAATTTTAAAATCATGAAGGATTACAATACAAACATCCATACTCTCTGCGGGATTCGAACCCAGGCCCTACGGCACAGCAGTCAGCGTCACTAATCACTATACTGGATGGGCGGCAATGCCAATTATTCATTCAATAATTAATTTTTCGCAGTTTTTTTGTTTCCGAAAAAATAAAAAGAATATGTTGGGTGGCGTATTGGAGCACAATACGAGAATAGTAGATTTTTGAAGCTGCCTTCCTCACCCCCTTGAAAAATTCCTAAGTGCGGTACTGATGTAATGTTCTAAAACAAGAATGATTTCTACAGAGGGGGGTTTTTAATTAGATAGTTTAATCAATGTCGCACAAAAAAAAAAAAAACCCGAGGACAATTGGCGACAAATCTTGCAATTTTGAGCGTCGATCACGTGATGAGGACAACACCTGGCAACTCCCTCTCCTATCTACCAAACCAACGGGAGGACTTTGAGCTCCGTATTAGCGTACATCGGCCCTTCTATACGGCGGGTATTCAGCGGCACCAGAGCTCGAACCCGCGATACGCCGGCTACAAGTGTACATTATAGATCCAAACCTTATCGTAAACTGCGCAAATTTCAATTGACATAAGCTTAATTGTTATGACTGCATCACAATTAGTGTGATTTAGTGTAATAGCGTAAACAAATCAGAATTCTGCATTGAAGCAGTGATTATTGAAAATATATAATATTGTACGTTAATAATTTGTAAATATAATTTATTTTTAATGGGTTGCATATTAGCAGCTAAGTCTTTGCAGACATGGCAAGTTCCCAAATGTAAGAACCGTTTCAGTGGTGGTACCATCTAGTGGCGGATCTCGAGAGTACCAGAACCAGATTGGTACTCAAGGGATCTTTTACATGCCACACGATCAGATGACATATTTTCGCATCCAGAAAACCTATTGATTTTTGCCGAGATCGAACCCGTAACCCTTGGATTACGAAGCACGCACGTTACCTCTAAGATACCGAGCCAACAAATTTGAAAATATTAGTACATACTTTATTTTTTTACAGAATATACTATTAACACACAAGTAATAAATACATAGTTTGCTAGCCACCAAGACCACTAGGTAATCACGGCCATCTAGAGGTCATGGATACAAAGAAAACCCATGATGGTCAAGAAAAGCATAAACAAACTTCTACGTGTCTTAAAGTAGTCATGAACAGTCCCTACGTATAAATATATACTCGTCATAAATTTCACGAAAATCTTAAATCAAGGTGTAAGTTATGTATAGAAAAAGCCCTGCCATTAAAATGATGGAAAACGCAACAAGTAAAACTTTTATTTTCCCGGGCATAATCTTCTCATTCCCCACTCAACACAAATCGAATCGATATAATACATATATAGAAGAAAGAACAAAAGAAAAAAAAGAGAAGGAATTGGTGTGTGTGGGGGGAGAGAAATCCGAAATAAAAAAAGGGGAGGGGGAGTCTACAAAAAAGCCTGGAATGAAATAAAGCGAGGCAAGCCTCCTTAAAAGGATGATTTCATCAAGAAACGAAGACGAAGAAGAGAAAAGGAACGCATTATCTGATTGATAGATGGCGATAAAATACAATTCGCCTTGACAGTTGCTCAATCCCCCCGCCACCCCCGCACCTCTTTTCCATTCGCGGCACAGAAGAATGGTCGCGAATAAAAGTCGCAGTCGAACAAAAGGGAGAGAAAAAGGTCCCCCGGAATAATAACAATAATAATAAAAAAAGAGAGGGAAGAGAGGAAAAAGTTCACAATAGAAATAACAAGCGTCGGAATTATAAACAACGGGATAACAAGGATGATGGGGATGCGGAAGATGACGGGATTCTCAGAGGAGAAAATGAGAGAAAATCGGTAGCAAGAAAGGAATCTCTTACATTATTGTCTTTGGCACGGGTTCGAGTATTGCATCTTTTGATACTCTTCATTTATTGGCAGAAAATATGGAGTTAGGGTGTTTGAAAGAAAATTTAAAAAATATATATTGAAGCATGAGATTATTTCAAGAAATGAAAACCCTTTTTTTAGGCTAAAAAATAAAATAAAAGTTAAATATAGTTAAATTTTACTAAAATCTAAAATATTTTCCAAAATCTTTGGATTTCAGCAGAGAAATTAAAAGGCTAAATACTTTTTACACCACCTTGTACGAAACATTGAATCAACAAAAAAGTCATAATGAAAGAAAAAAACAACTGAATATTCATTTTTATTTACATAATAGTTTGATTTGATTCTTAATTTACGCCTCACTGTAAAAAAGCCCGAAGGCTATATAGGCGACGGAGCTCTTACTTTTTAACCAGTCAAGTGACGAAGACGACACCAGAGCTGGGACGCTACTCTTCTAACTTCTACACCAAGCAAACGTGAGGAATTTGAACCATGACGGAGTTAACGTGCATTTGCTTCTCTATACGGCGGGTCTTCAGTCACACTAGGGCTCGAACCCATGGCCATTGTCTACAAATTCGTGATCATAACCACTAGGCTACCGCGGCCACAGGCGGGTCTTCAGTGGCACTAGGTTTCGAACTAAGAACTAGTGGAACTGGGTTTCGAACTAGGAACTGGTGGCACTAGGTTTCGAACTAGGAATTAGTGGCACTAGGTTTCGAACTAGGAACTAGTGGCACTAGGTTTCGAACTAGGAATTAGTGGGTTTCGAACTAGGAACTAGGTTCAAATCTACGACGTTGGTGACGAGATAGTGACCAAGACAACTCGGCTATCTCGGTTACACAGAATAGGTGAGAGGAGCTGAAATTATTCTTCCGTAAACTAAAAACAAATAAAAAATTAATGCAATAAAGTATTACATGAAATATTAGATTATAATTATATTTGGCAATAATTTTATCTTCACGTTTTTACTTCCCTCTACTTAATCTAAAATTGCTCATTTATTTAAAGAACACATTAAAAGTTTTCATAAATTACCCTAGTTTCAGTTAAATACGTATTTCGGAAGGTAAATTAAATGGATATATAATATCAAAAAAATTTTAATAAGTGCAGAATGCACTTGAAACATATTTGCTGATTACTGCACAAAAAAACAACAAAGCAACAATTCATAGTATAAAACAATTTTGTATGCTATACAAGTTCCCTTTTCATGCATACAACCAAACAAAATTATTAATAACATTAAATGTATAAAAAAAAGGAAGACAGGAAAAATTTACATTTTAAAAAAGCACCTGCAAAATCCTTCTGTTGTGTAACATATTTTGAGGGGGGCAGCACACTTTTCGTCACCAAAAAGTGCAAAATCGTACCCCATCAAAAAGTATATACACTAAAAAAAAGAATACCCGGCGTTTATGGCGCTGGCACATAGGAATTCTCGTCGATTTCCCCTTCTTGTCATGTGCGGCGGTTAATGTGACAGGCCTCACAAAAGCAGGGGCTTGACAGCCCGGTCAGCCCACCCTCTGCGAGCGAGGGGCTGACAAATTACTCGAGCACAAAAGTAGCCCCGAATATCGCGCAGCACGACTCTGCCGACGTCGGGGCGCCGCCGAGCACAAATCAGGTCGCTTGCAATCCAACGGTAATTAATCCATGTCGCAATTGACGCTTCCATGTCTCACTCCCTACCCCCACACATATAAAGGGATTTTTTTTCCTCTCTCTTTCCCCTTATTCCCACCACCTGATTGTCTTTTTTTTCCAACACATATTTCTTGTGCTCTTTTTTTCTCCTTTCTGATATGTGTGTGTTTTTTCAATTCCTAGATGACTGAGATAGGTTAAAAATTTAGAGGAAGCGGTAGAAGGAAGCGTTTTTGAGAATCATGCAAAATGCATTTTTTGGAGGGAGGGAAGTTAATGGGGGGAATATAAATATGTTTTACACGATTAAACTTCTTAACCTTAAGAAAGAAATTTTTTTTTGAAAAAAAAAAAAAACAACAACTAATGACATCAATTAGAATGAAGTGTGAACGTATACAAATTTTATCAGTTTAAATAATAACTCAGTTTTATGAATTCAAAAGGCATTTATTGCTCACAAAATTTTTTTAAAGCTCATGAGAGTAGGAGTCAAATATTATTTAAAAACTATCCTTTTTTTATGAATTTTCCCCAGTGTTTTTTTTTTCGTGGGATAATAAATTTCTTATATATAGTTATACTTTTCTTTAGTTAAAGCTTTTTTAACTGAACAGATAATAAATTCTCCCGTTTGCTTGTAATTGCTTATCGAGCTTCTTACATCGAAATTATATGGGGAAAAAGT
Organism: Trichonephila clavata; assembly: GCA_019973975.1. Taxonomy (NCBI): domain Eukaryota; kingdom Metazoa; phylum Arthropoda; class Arachnida; order Araneae; family Nephilidae; genus Trichonephila; species Trichonephila clavata. The sequence continues at coordinate 151,788 of BMAO01028365.1, forward strand.
AAATAAGGTAGAGTAAAATAAAAGAACTGCGGATTACATGAAATGTGCAAGATAAACGCAAGAAAATTAATTAAACAGAAAACATATGAAAACAAACTGATTTATTTAACAAATATAAAAATTTTCAACTTCACAAAACCATAAATATTGTAAAGATATAACATTAAAATAAAGAAGTCAGGTAATATTAAATTATAGTGTTATAATATAACACGATAAAGAAGATGGTATATTGATGTAAAATCTTCAGATAATATTACGAGGAATATATAAATTATTGTAAAACTTCCTGTAAAATAAGTTATACACAATAACACTATAAGTCAGGGGTTCCTAAACCTATTTCCGCGGGCGTCAATGTGCCCGTGAAGCTATTTTTGTGCGACCGCGATTGTCCACTATATACTATATCAGGGGTGGGCATTAAGACACACACACACAATCGCGATCGACCGACGAGACATTTTGGGGTGACCGCCTTTATTTAAAAAAAAATATCTAAGATGTGCGTACTAAAAAAACGCATTTGTGGAACACCGATGCCAACTGATCTGGAGACTGGGTGGGCCGCAACACCTTGAAAAAGTTAGAAGTAGCCCGTATCCGGAAAAATCTGCCCACCCCTGTACTATATCAACCGTAGCCAACCCGCGGCTCGTCACGATTCTGTTTCGGTTTATATATATATTTATGAGAATCGTTGTTCTCAACAATGAACACAAGTAAATCAACAATCAGACCTCGACTTAACGATAGCAATCTCGAAAATGCTATAAGATAGTTAATATCATCTTATACGCCTGACTTTGAAAAATTAGTGGGCCACATGCAATGGCAAAAATCTAATTAAATGTAACTATTTTGAATCTTTTTGTCACTTTTTTACTGTAGGATATGGTTTGTGATGCTTATGATTGCAATAAAATAAAGAAGTATTAAGAATCGTTATACTTTTTTTGGAACTGCACCCGCCAGCAATTTTCTGTTTGTCATATGTACCCAGACAGGGAATAAGGTTAAGAACCGCTGCTATAAGTGAATCAGTTTTTTTGAAGTTGGACTATAAAGCAACACGAGGGCTATTGGCGAAGGACATCGTAATTTTGAGCCTCGGTCAAGAGACGAAGACGGACATCTAAGCTGCCCCCTCAGTCTGAACCACCAGACCAACGGCTAAATACTGAACCTCCACAGATTTAACGTGCATCGGTCAACTGTACTCGACGAGTCTTCGATGGAACTAGGGCTCGAACTCATGACACGCCAGCCACAAGTTCGTAACCATAACCAGTAAGCTACCACGGCCACAAATAAAACTACAAGACGATTAACCCATGATTGTGACTTCAAAATAAATCAAATAAAAAAATATTCATAGATAGAGAAAAATTTTAATCTTACTTCAACATCGGACAATAAACCACGACAACAATTTCTCTTTGTTAACTTAAAAAAGCAACACATTTGGGGAAGTTAGAAGGGAGGGGAAGAGAAAGACCACCGAGTGGACGAACACACTGTTACAACCCCAAAGCATCCATAACACAAGACAAGAGTAGGATTTAGAAAGCCTTAATCGACGAACCCTAAAAGAGGGGAATTCCGCTCTTCATCCTTCTAAGCCGAGATATAAGTTGTCATCGACATCAGGAACGGCCAAGTTATCGGGCGAGAAAAAGTCGCGTGACAACAAGGCAACCCGACACTCGGCAGGTTGACGACGATCACTTGACCCTCCCCGCAACCTCCAAATTCTCTTTCTCTCTCCAGCACCTTATCTCTATCTTCTTTTCCATTTTTCCTGCTCTTTTTTCTTCTTGTTGTTCTGGCAGTGGTAAGAAAAGATAACCTTTTTCCTCCCCCCCCCTCCATTCTTCCCGTGACCGGACCCGATGTCCAAGGTCCAGCAGGAACGTCATTTGTCAGGTTCACGTCGACATCCGAGATAGTGTTGCGGGTGTTAAAGGATAGAGATTCGCGTGAAGAAGAGGGGGACTATCGATGTCAAATTTGATGAGGCTTGGCGGGTTTAAGAGTGTAGAAATTTGTCCCAGGATAGAAAAGAGAGTGATGAGGAAGATAGTAGTAAAGACTGAAAAAAAAGTTTTTAACGAATCGTTTTAAAGATATACCAGAGAACATAGATTGTGTTTCATAGGATAGTCACGACATATGTATTTATCTCTACAGATAAAAAACATTGCATATATCTTTTAACGCGAATTAAAGAATCATAAGCTGATTTATTTTGTCTACATGATTCACTAATGTAATTAAAAGATTTTTTAATGAAGATAAAAAAACATTGGAAAAACTAATTTAGAAAATATTTACACATTGATAAAGATAATGGTTTTAAATGGAAATGGAATTCTGTTACATTACTTCACGGTAATAAAACGACTATTTTTTAAAATATCATATTGAAGTCTAGTAAAGCTTAAAGTAAATTAATATATCGAAAGTTTAAAAAAAAAATTAATAGTCCTATGACAGAAAATTTTTTCAATAGTATTGTTAAAAATATTTAGCTAGTTTCTGTAAAATTTTTTATCAAATAAGTTTAAAATAAAATTACAACAAAAATAATGCAAGTATTATATAAAGAAATGACTTAAACGAATGATAAATAAGGTATATAATGTAATAGTTCACTTAAATTTCCTCTCGAGGGATTTTATTTCAAAATGGTCTTCAGCCCTCCAAGACTACGATAGTTCGATAGTTAATTTTTAATTTTACAAACCTTAAAACTGAAACGCTGGCGTTTTAAAAACAGGATGATGCAATCTTGTGTCACCCACGTATTCGGACGAATCAGAAAAGACTTTACCAGGAATCATGATTCTACCAGGTTCCAGCTAACCAAAACTATAAAGAGTTGAGATCTCAGAAGTGAAAAAATAATTAAACTGCCACAAATAAATTAATTCCATTCCAAAAAGTCATATTACAAGTTAAAAATACCCCACGTAAAGTCAAATAATTAAGAAAAACATTCAATTATATTCAAGATAATTACTTTTTCAATTCCTACTATTCTCTCTCTCTATATATATATTTATCTTTTTCAAATTTTCAATCGTTAATAAAATACTTTCTATTTATTCAATCAAGCTCAAATAAATTTTTTAAAACTTGTACTGGATGACACTTGATGTTTTTACAGTTTTTTTTCAAATATTAATTCATTAATTAAATGAAATTAATTACCGGTTTTCGACGTCAACTTAGATTTGTCTCCATTGTTGTAACAATGTAACTGTTAAAACAATGACAAAAGTTTGCGTCGAAAACCGGTTTTTAAGCCAAACCGGACGTGCATTGTTACAACAATATAGACAAATCAAGCTCTTTTTTCAATTCCTACTATTAGTTCACACACACATTCTCTCTTTATATATAGTTCAAGTTTTCAATCTTAATAAAGTACTTTCTATTCATCCATTCAAAGTAAGAATACTTGTTAATTTTCCTAATATATTAACAATGAACAACAGCAAAATAATCGGATATCTAACTTAGTGTGAAAAATAAGAGCTATATGAAAAGTTAAATGAGATGAATCTCCATAATGTGGAGAAACTGAATTCATGTTCCCCTGACTACAATGTTTCAAACTTTCCTCTATCTTTTCTTATAAAATAATACTCCAAAACATGCTTAAATTTTTCATGAGCAACGATATCATTAGCCTCGTCATTATGATTTTCCAGAAAATGTTTCCGTGCATATGGATGAATACAAGTGTCCAAAGAGGTACGGAAGAGCATAAAAACTCGCCAAGGGGTTGGCTCAAGTGCTATCGTATCTGAATCATTAAATAACTCCACAGCAAAAACACCAAGCCCCAACCAACCAGTATGGGGATATGGGGCGATTCATTAAAAAAACATAGAAAAAAGGATAATTTTACGAGTTCCCTGACACAAAACGATACACGGGTAACAACCCAGGGGAGACGTTATGTTTTATTTATTAAAAAAAGAAAGGGAAGGCGAAAATGTCTTTTATTTTACCAAATACAACGGATCTTTTTATTATATTAACTGCGATCTGCCTCCAGAACACACCGAAATGCAAATGTAATAGCCTTGGAGAGAGTCGGGCTCCCAGCAAAAGTGACACTATCTCTTCCGCTGCGTAAAATAGCGCATTTGTTTCTCTTTTCCCCAGTACAAAACAGGCAAATGAGCAGAGCGTTAAAAGGCTGCTCATAAATCCCAGGTATCAGTATCTGTGTTTCGAAGCAAATTCTCTCCAGGGCTGTTTGCAAAAGACTACTCCGTACAACACGTTTCACGGCGTGGTTCAGGTGTAAGGCCGGATAACTGGTATCCCAGGGGCTCGCGAGTGCTAACGTCTGCCATTGAACAACAAAGAGGGCGGCTGAGCAGTGTTAGGTTTCCATGTCATGAATCAAGCAACCCCTCCCTCCTTGCTTCCTAGCCTTCCCCCTTCCTATACAGCCTTTACGGAACTATAAATAATGCAGATAACAAGGACTGGCTTTAATGAAGAGAGGACTAACGGCACACTTGCATCGTGGCGATTTCTTTCTTCTTTATATTATTATTTTTTTTCTTTCCCTTTCCTATCATTATTATTTCAGGAATTTTTTATCGCCTTCTTTTTTTCTTCTTCTTATTTTACATTCTTCATTGCTCTTCTTTTGCCTAATTGATATCGTCAGTAGCCTCGCCAGAAAGACGGTCGTTTTTAATCCCGCGGAAGGAGAGAGAAAATTTTGCGGGCGGTGCGAGAGGGGTGGTATGCTGTTATGGATGAAAGGCTATATTGGAAGGCGAAGAATGAGCAGTGGGGTAGAGTTAGGGTGAGGTCCATTGTTTCCCAGATGCTGATGAAGTGCCCCATTAGGGGCCGGGGGAGCACAGAGAGAGAGAGAGACGCGAACCACTTTAGCCGCATCTCAAGTTGCTGCTGCCGTGGCGTCCATAACTATTGGCGGCCCACCGCCCTACGTCCTAATGGGCCAGCCATTACCAAAGAGCGCTAACTTTATTTATGAACGTTCATTAACACAGCCATTATCACAATCGGAGCCTCTGAAGAGGTGGCCATTGTGTGCAGTACCTTACTCCCCGATACGGGCCTTCTCCCCTTCACAGCTGACAAATATCACGTGACCCTCTGCCGCTGATGAGGCAAACCGGTCCGGGGCAATTTGCCACCCTCCCCCCTCTAATTTTTTTTCCACCTTCATCCAAGATCTCCCTTTCCCCTTTGCACCTCCTCTCTAGTAATTAGAAGTAAAGGCAGAAGTTCTTTTCATTGTCTTCTTACCTTTCTACTTTTTATGCAACATACAAAATAAAAGGACGGATAAAGGAAGGCAGTTAAAAAAAAATGAATTTTTCAGGTGCTTTTATTTTAGCACCTTATTCTTCAACCAATTTCGGCAGTTTTTGCACAACCTTCATTCTCCATAAAGGAGCTCTTACTTAAATTACGTGAACATTTTCTCCGTCCACTTTTTTTTCTTCCACTCACACCATCGCATCTGAAGTTGAGGTCTTTTTAAAACGAGCAAACGCGTTTCTTATGTATGTGGAAGAGCAGCGAACTTATAAAGGTCCTCTTTTGCCGATGTTTTATCACTAATTGGAGATCTTAAGCAATTATTTATGATTTCGCGAGGATCTTAAGGTAAAAATTCGCCTGACACCAATTTCTTCTTGGCGTGGTCTTTTTTTTTCTTTCTGTCCTTCGTTTCTTAAGAAGCGTCCAAAGTCGTTACAATCATTTTTGCCTTCCGCTTTTCAGACGCGTTCAGATAACTTAGTTTAGGGTCCAGTTCTTGAGACGAAAGAGTGAAAAAAAAATAATAACAACAACAACAAAGGATGTAAGATGTTTTTAAAAGTTCTTTCAATAGCTGAAAAGAGCCCACTCTGATAATTATCTTTGTCGTTAAAATTATAGAAGCTTTATCTTCATAACTTTTTCTTCCCGTTTTTTTAACATCATCATGAAATTTAGTTTCTTTTTGTTTAATAAAAGTCACGCAGGAAGCTTTTTTAAACGAGAGCTTTGACAGCTTTTATAGTTTTAAGAGTTGGTTCTTGAAGTCAAGATTTTAAATCTGTAAATTTAAGTAGCGCTTAAGATAATGCTTTCAGCGATAAAAAAATAATAAATAAATCAGGTATGGTGAGTAATGTAGTTATAAAAGTTACGAAGTAATTTAATTATATTTTCTTCAGACATTATGAATTTCAACATTCTAAAGATCAAAATTAAAAATTACGTGTATAAAAAAAAAAGAAAATAACTCTTAATTTAGTTTCCTGTCTCACCATACGCAGATATTTTATTCTTAAATTAATAAAAATTAAAATTCCTTTTTTGAAAAACATAAATGAAGACAGAGAATTTGAGAAGAGAGTTAAAAAACTCACCACTATAAAAAAATAGGCTTCTACTCTTACAACCAGCAACCGAAAAGTAAATAGTGAGAGATGAACGAGAGAAAAAACAATTATGTATATTTCATTTTAAAAAATATAATATTAAAAAAGAAGGGAGAGTGGTTGACAGCTGAAATATGATAAACTACAGAAAACAGAAAAGAGTTTGTAGGAATTGTGCTGTTATTCGCAAGGATCATTCAAATCATACTTGTCATGTAATATATAAATCTAGCCTCACCCAGGAAACAGGAAGAAGTCAAAATGCTTCAATAAAAATAGAAAAGAATGGCGATGATTGGATGGAATTTGGCAATGAATAATTGCCAAATTCTCAAATGAGTCACAAAATATTTAGCAATCATACTTTAGACACAGCCCCTTTAAATAACAGCTTCTTTTATTATTGCGCCCAATTACGTTAAGTTAACAGTTCATTCTTCGTAAGGATCTGATTGAAAATCATGGGCTAAGGGATTGAATACTTAAATACTACCCTCATACCAAATGAAAACTATGAAACATACTGGATTATGAATGTTGAGAGATATAAGGTTATTTTCTGACACCCACTTACATAGAAAATAAACGGATCGAATCTGTTTCAACAGCCATTCAATCAGAAATATTATTTAAGTGGCGATTTAAAGGAAAAGTTTTCCTTTTCGGTTTGTGATAAATTTCATCACTCAAGTAATGAATAAATCTTTTGCTTTCTCAGAATCGAAAGAAAAATATTTCACAATCGGGTATGTTGTTCGATCATTGCTGAAAGGCCCCACACCCTCAATTACCACAAGTCGAGTTTTTGTAACAAATTTATATCTTTCAAAGCAGCGTGAGTAAGTGCGGAAAGGCGAATTAATCTGATTCATGACTCATTATTCCCGACACCCGCCATACCATTAATCTAAGGAAATAACACAGAAAGGATAACAACTGAGGAGGAGAAGGGGTGGGGAAAAAAAGCAAGAATCGGTTTTCCTCAGCAATGAGGGAGGGAAAAAATAGCTTGCTAAGGATTATACCACTTGTTAGATCAGAAAAATGAATCCCAGCATGATCTTAATGAGTATGTTTGTTTGGCTTGGCTCTTCACTTTTTAGAAACGCAATTCCACAAAAGAAAAAGGAAAAAAAGTGTAAATTCTTTCATCCTCTCTCTTTGGCTGTTTTAGAATCCTGGTTTGAGATCGGCCAACAACCCTCCCTATCACAATATTTACCCGCTGGTGATATATAGCAGTGCGGACGGGTGCTTGGCGCCAACCTCTTCACGCTCTTTTCCAGCAACGGCAGAAGATACAAAAACACAAATCCAGCGGAACACCCCTCTCAGCCGCGTACCTTCCGAATTTTACGTCGCACATTTCAAGCGACGGCTATTTTTGTTTCTTTTTTTATTCACTCTTCCAAGAGAGTGACAAGAACACGAACGTCGCCGCTGTTGGGGAACCAACAGCACCAAAGGGGTTCGAGGGTTGTGAACAAGATCTGGAGAATGGTAATAAAATTTTGAGTGAACAACTTTTCAATAGTGAAAGCGAATAAATTTGCTAGCATGAAAATAACAATTCGAAGAGCGAAGCTCATCATAAAAATATCGCTTCGATTTTTAAAAAAAATTCTTGAAATTCTTATCATTATGCTGTTGCATTTATGATACAGTCGACTCTCGATAGTTCAAACCTTCGATAATACGAACTCTCGATAATTGGAAGTATATGCTCAGTTCCCTGAAAAACTCGTGATATTTCGAATTAAAACAATACGTTTAGATACACTCAAAAATTCGAAGTAAAATCTGTGGCTGGCCTGACTACAACACGTTATAATTCGAAGCTATCTTATAAAACTCTCGACAATTCGAACACTCACTATCATATGCAGTCCTGTAATAAAGAGGTTGGAGCTTTCTAGATTTGCGTTGTGTTGTCTGCTACCCCTTCTTAGTGTTTTTAGGTTCCTCAGGCAAAAAGACACTTTTATTGATTTCATTCCTTTAAGTGGACGATAAACCAACCGCACCTGTTGTCAGCCGTCCGTATCTTTCGTTTAACACGTGGCCTTTCTACACATGTGTTCAGAAAGGATGGTCCGCTAATGTGAAGAAGAGATGCGTAGATTGTGTATGGATGTATTCCTTTAATACCGGACTTTTAACTTCTGTAAAATATTTATACTATATAATATGTACTTTTTAAAAATACTTTAAAATAATTTTATTCATATGTACAATTGTTTTATAACATAATTTCAAATTTAAATGTGTTAGAAAAAAATTCTCTTCGTGTATTTTGGGAATTTTTTTTCTACCCTCTAGATAATTCGCCAACTCTTGATTATTCGAGGTTTTTCATTGGTCCCTTCAACTTCGAATTATCGAGAGGCGACTGTAGTACCTAATGAAGTTAGAACGGTAAATTAACATCCATGTTTGATTTCTCGAATGCCAAGCTTAGCTTAATGTTAAAGAATAGTACCCGAATTCGAAATTCTATTGATAAAAAAGTATTCCAGCTTTGATATTACATTCTTGCATCAGAGAGAGAATATATATATTTTATCACAATACTCAATTTTTATTTGAGTTGAATTATTTTTTCCCCTTTACCGTAATGCTAAATGAAATGATGCTTTGCAAGTTAAAATTAAAAAAAATGGTTATTCATAGAATATTTTGAAATTTAAAGAGGGCAGTATTATTAACAAATGTATGAATTAAATGATGCAAAATTTATAAAAACTGAAGCATTTTATTGTTTGGAAACGTGCACCGCGTTTAGTTCAGGCTTTCGTACTAAGATATTTAAATGAATTTTAAATAAGACTTAATCTGAATTTTTACGTTTTGCACTAATTCCAAGAACTAGTTAGCTTAACTAGTTAGATATGAAAAATAGTAATTTTAAAGGGAAAAGCATTTTTAAAAAACGATGGAAATTAAAGTAATATAATTAGAAACAATTTAAAAAACATTTTCTAATTTCAACAATATTTATAATAATTTAATGATTCTTCTTTCATGTTTATGTATAACAAGAAACACCCCGATAAGATAGATTAAATTTAATTATCACAGATTTTCAGTAGATTCTTTGAATTTACAGCAAAAATGGGTTTTGAACACAAATATTTCTACAAAGTGTTAAAGGGTTTTTTTTTTAAATGAAAATTATACATAAGACAACAAATTTACTTAAACCATGAGTAAAATAATTTTTAAAAATGTTAGAGGTTTCAACTTTGTGAATGTAGTCATCAAATTAATACGATTTATTACGGAATAATACACCAAAAAGTTCAAATTACATTATTTGTAGTCAGTAGCGCACCCAAAAATTTTTCAAGGAGGGAGTCCATGGTCGAAAATCCCCCAACTCGTATTATACCTCAAGACAACATCAATTGATTCTTCTTTTTTCGTTAACAAAAAACAGTAAAAAATAAAGTATTGAATTAATAATTAGCATTAATTAATAAAATAATTTGTTAATTACAAGTACTTAATTAAATTTTACTTTATATATATATATAGGATTATCAATCGAAAAAACTGAAGGGCTTTGGGAGGGGGGGGGGTCCGGATTCCCAGGACACCCCTCTTGTGTGCGCCACTGTTTGTAGTACATCTTGCATGCAAGATCTTTATAAATACTACAAGTTTCGAATACTTGTACAGCACAATGTATTTATTTAACAGTTTCCTACTTTTTCGTAAAGTCATAATATATAACCGATTATATCTGATTGTGTTTAATGTCTAACCAATAAGTAGCATCAACATAAATTTTAAACTTTATACTGTAAAGACAAGCACCAAGTCTTGAACATTTGTAACCACTCAGAGCTATTCCGACCAGCAAGCAGCAGGAAATAATTTGAAGTAGATTCCCTTTCTAATTATGCATCTTGAGTGTGAGAGAGATTGAAGGAAGAGACAGAGAGAGGGAAAAAAAAGAGACTGGAAACTAAAAATAAGCCCGTCACCTTCTGATTTAAGAATAGGCGGCTTTGGGAAGAGGAAGAGTTTTTCCAAAGACGCGAATTCGGGTAGAAGTCTAATGATAAACACACGTGAATCAAGAGCCGCCGGGATTTAAACGGTCGGCGGCGAATGCGAATTTGCAAAGGAGCTAAAAAGTTATTCCACCTCTTTGGATACAAAGTAAAAACAAGCGTCATGATTTAAAGGAATGAGCCTGGAACGATGTATTTCAGGAGAGATTTAAGGAGTTTGGGAGTGAAGCGGTTGAGGTGAGTTCAGTCAAAAGCAAATTCTTAAGAATTTAGAAGAGGAAAAAACTGCATTTCAGAGATTCACTTTGAAGCAAATTAAATTATTGGCTATTTTTAATGTTTCGCGATCCCTTTCAACTCGCTTATTTATTTCGGGTAGGCCTCGAGGTTAATAACTTTTCTCAAAAGAAAATATGAAATATATTTACTTTATTCATTGTAGTTTTCCATTAATTACAAAAATAAATTAATTATTTATCACAAATACATTACATTCAGGGACATTTTAAGATTTTTTGAGGCTCTGGGCCTCTATTCAAAGTAGGCCTTACCCGAGACCTTTAAAGTAGACCATGTACAGTATCAGTAGCGCACACAAAATATTTTTCAAGGGGGGGGAGTCCAAGGTCGAAAGTCCCCTAACTCGAATCATACCTCAAGACAACACCAATTGATTCTTCTGATTTTATCGATTTTGTTAACAAAAAACAGTAAAAAATAAATTATTGAATTAATAATTAGCATTAATTAATAAAATAAATTGTTAATTACAAGTACTCAATTAAATTTTACGTTATATATATATAGGGTTATCAATCGAAAAAACCTCTAGAGCTTTGGGGGGTGACCGGACACCTAGGACACCCCCCTTGTGTGCGTCACTGTACAGTATGCAATGTCAAATACTCGTACAAATGGTAATTTAAAAGAAAGAAATGTGCATGGCTCACAATCTCACAAACCAGCTCGAACAACGGCAGTATTTCAACTAAATGATTTGATTGATTGCTTATGGTATAAGGCCTATGCATGGACAATGGTCATCACATAACGGTCATGCCATTGTTGCTAGATCACATGTGGTTTGAAATTCCCTGTTTTCGGAGAATATGTACGGGAAAACATTCGAACATTAAAATTATTCAGATCATGATCTTATTAAGGATGAATCAGAACGAAATGAGGCCTCCATCCAGGGTGAGGCCATGGGCTAGGGCCCAGTTGGTCCATGCTTTAAGATGCCCCTGATTACATTTTAAAATATTCTTGCAATTACAAATGAGTGATTGATTAACCGATTATTTATTAACATCGTACTTTGAACCTATTGGTGACAAGCCTCGAAACTTTGAAATATAATCAAATGACGAGGCCTACACTAGAGCTGGCACCTTACTCCGGTGTTTTTCAAAAAGGCCAACACAAGAACTTTGAACCACGGCAAATTTAACATGTTTTAGATCCCTACAAGCACTTAAGGCAACACGAGGGCTATTGGCGTGAGTGAGTGAATATTAACGTCATACTGTTCAGCTACACGAGGGCTTTTGGCGACGGACCTCGTCCTTTTGAAACATGGTCAAGTGACGCGGACGACACCTGAGCTGGCACCCCCTCTCCTAACTACCACACCACACCAACGGGAGGACGTTTGAGCTCTCGACAGATTTAACGTGCATGAGGACTATTGGTAACGGACCTCTTAATTTTCAGACGCGGTCACGTGAGGAGGACGATATCTGAACCGACACTTCACTCTCCGAACTTCCACACCATATTGTGAGGACTTTGAGCCATGACAGGTTTAACGTGCATCAGTCCTACTACTTGGCGGTTTTCAGATGCATCAAGACTCGAACCCGCGACGTGACAACGCCAATCACGAGTTCGTGACCATTACCATTAGGCTATAGCGGTCACTCAATTTAAATATATTCCATGAAAATATAAAAAAAATAACATGAATTAAATGAAAGACACGATATAAGAGTATATCCAACCCAATAATTCAACCATAATTCAACCTAACGTTTATAACCCCTCTAAATTAAAACATAAGGTACTTGTAGAGTTAAAATAATCCAACAAGACATCCAATAAGCACCAATAAAACAAAACAAAATTATTTCCAGACAATCGATGTAAGGGGGTTACAAAACATGTCCCTCGGGGTGTGTTCTTTAAATTTCAAGCATTAAAACTGGACACAACAGCAGCTGCTTTAAGAGAATCGATCTAGAACAAGAGAATTCTTCATTAACCTTTTCCTTTTCTCTTCCAAGTTGTAATATTTTTCAAACAAACGTGAATCATATCTATAACAAAATGGCGGACTGACACGAAATCGTGACAGAAGCAGTTTATTCCGCCGGTGTGAGTTAAGAGGGCTCGGGCGGGTGGCAATAATTTCCTTATTATCGAAATACCAGGGCCGTCAGGCTTAATCTGTTGATTGCATGTCAAACATGAAGAACGGTAGGCGACGTACTTTTGAGTGACAAACGTCATGAATACATGCATTTACAGAGAGGATGTGTGTGTGCATTAGCGTATTAAAGAGAGGAAGATCGCTCGGGGAGAATTTTGGGGGTCGGTTTGATTGACGTGCAGGATTTGGGGAGGGGGTTGGGCACGCCGTTATGGCCAAAATTGAAAAGTTCTTTCCAAGTACGTAAATTTATTAGACGGTTTTAGCTATAAGATAAATATTTGAAAACAGCAGACGACATTCTTGTAGAATAAATTAATTCGAAAAAAAGAAATATTTTTCTCTCTCTCAGAGGAATCCAAATAACACTTTAATAAACGAAGAAAATTTAATTTTAGTACAAGATTTCTGCATTAATTTGTATTTCACAAATATAACGTTAAGATTATTAAAGTTTTAAAAAGAAAAAAATTCTCATTACTTATTATCACAAAATATCAAAAACGCAACAAAACGTGACCGCGGGAGCTTAGTGGTGTCACAAGTTCGAGCCTCGCACCACTGAAGACACGCTGTGTAGAGGTTGATACACGTTGAATCTGTCGAAGCTCAAAGTCCTCCCTTTAGCGAGGCGTGGATGTTCAGAGTCCTCGTCCCTTGACCGTGGTTCAAAATTACGAGGCCAATATTCAAATCAATTTAAGTGCATTTAGTAGTAATTAAAATTCTATAAATATCTGGAAGAAAAAAACAATACCGTAATATATGGGTGACCGCGGGAGCTTAGCGGTCATGGTGTCACGAGTTGGAGCCTTGTACCACTGAAGACACGCTGTGTAGAGAGGTTGATGTTTATTGTTGAAAGTTATTGTTACCAATAAATCCAGGAAAAGACAATTTCTAGGACTCGAGATCATTATTATTATTATTATGTTATAACACCACACACACGCAGCAATATATTCACCAAACGAGGAGTGGAAGTTCTAAGAGTCCTCGCCCCTTGACCATGATTTAAAATTACGAGGTCCATCGCCAATAAGCCTCGTGTTGCTTTATACACTGCTACGTTAATAAATATTCTCGTAATTTTCAAGTCAATTCAAGTGCATTTAGTAGTAATAAAATTTCAATAAAAATCTGGAGGAAAAAACGATTATTATCCCCCCCCCCTTTAAAAAGCTATGAAACCAATTAAATGCTTATTTCTCAACTTTAACAAAATATTTAATTTAAATGCAAGTTTTTCAGTTTTAGGAACCCCCGAAAAACTCCCCACAATCTCTTTTAAATACCTCCCCTTAAAGTAATAACAATGGCTAGTTCCATACAAAATACAAAAACATTTCTTTTATTTAAAAAAAAAAAATCGGATTTCAAACGTATGTTTAAAAAAATGTTACCAAATTTTCCTTTAGAAAGAGATAGAAAGTCAAACTGCCTGTCTATTTATAAAGCGAAACACCACAAATCAGACAGAAAAAAAAGGGGGGCACATCTCTATGACAGACCGAAAAACAGATCACACGTATTTCCAGAACATCAAGAATCATAACGCTTCCCACCCCTGGAAAATTCTCCAGAGCGACGGACCATGTAATCCCACAGGTAAAAACTTCATCTCCAGTCAGCATCCGGGATTATAAGAGGCAGAGCCCACCCCATATCCCTAGGGCAGTATCCAAGAGCCTCGTCATATAAATATATTTCGCACTTTCTTCAGCAAGCATTCCTCCTTTTCTCGAAGGCAAGAGGTATTGCAGATTTCATTTCCTCGCAGACGGTACTTTCCAGGGCCACACTAAAAAGAGTGCGAGCAGTAAGAAAAAAAAAGATTCTTTTATGGAATGGTATCTTGTGTTGGAGAAAAGTATTGGCATTTTCGTGAAATTCGGGTTTAAAGCAATAAGATGAGAAATTGCTCTCTGTATTGTGTTGAAACAGTGGCTGAGGAATTTAATTTTTATTGAATTTCAATGTGAATTTTATCGTCCTAGGCAAGATAACTTTAACTACATTTATCAATTATGATTAAAGTTTTAAAATTATCGGGTTTTACTTATGTCGCAATACGAGGGTTGAACAGTAGTTCTGAATCAACAACTAAACGAAAAAAATGTCACTTGTGTAGACAGCCTCTTTAAAAACTTCCGAATCATGCGAATTAACCCAAACAGGACCTTAAGGTTCCTAAGAGTAAATATTAGTACGGAACTGTTTTAGTTTGTTTACACGCACAATACATAAAAATCATAAGAGAAATACATAACAATGTGTAGTTTTCTCAGGCATTTATCTTCATTTCTCAATGTACATTTGTGACGGATCTATACGCGTCCTTATACTAATCCTCTTGGGAATTCTTTGGGGCTAACAAAAATAATCAATCTTCTCCTAAGAAGAAGGGCGTGATATGCAAATTAAGTTTATTATATACAGTCCAAGTTCGCGAGTTAAAAGGGTTAGTGAGTTAGAAAGTGAAGAAGGATAGATAGTAGAAAGTTAGAAGGTTAGTTAACTAAATGTGACAAGAGAGATACAAGGTGAAGAATACCGCAAAAGGTTAGAAAGGCCTCGTGAGAGATTAAAGACAGGATGTTGATATTGATAAATTAAAACCTTAATTGATTAGAAGACAGCCTACAGTTCAGGTATTGTTACCTTCCTATTACGTCTGATATTTAAAGTATTACAGAGGTTAAGCGGCCAATAGTTATATGTCTACCGTGTAAAGTAATATTGAGGTAGAAGCACTATTATTATAAAGTGGTTTATTAGATGCATTCTCCCAAAACGCGACTCTCGTCCCCTCCCTCTGTTGACTGATTGGAACATCCTATTTATTGTGTTATGTTGAATTGTGTTTGAGTCGATTAAAGTGCTAAATAAAATAATTGGAAATTATCACGTCGAATCATCCTTCACTTTCTTCCACACCTTTAGCTGGCTCACAGGGTAGAAGGGAAGGAGGGTTACTACACACTTTATTATTACCTAAAATTATATAGTAATGCCTCACGCTACCCGACTTATGCGAACTCGGAGCTACAAGATTTTCGAATCTCTCTGATTCACTTTTTATATGAGAGGAAAAAATGATGAAACTGGTAAAGTGATTAAAGAATTTGTCGATCTTGTCAGGCAAATAAACTTAGAAGTGGTTGGTGGTGACGTTCAAGAACTGCTAGATTCCCATAATCAGGAGCTGTCAGTTGATGAGCTCGTAGAAATGTATGAGCAAGATATTGAGGAAATTGAGCCATTAGACCCAGTTCAATCATAAGATTGAATAACGATTGGGAATTTGACAGAAGGCCTCAGATTAATTAAAAGAGGGTTACAAATTTTAGAAAATATAGACACCAGTAATGAAGAACAAAAAAATTATTAGCATGCTACATTTTGTGAGAGAAAAAAATAATCTACTTTGTTAGATTTTATAAGAGCTACCTTCTTCATCAAAATAACCTCCGCTTGCGGATTTTGTATTTATGTTACCCAGGATTTTCTAAATATTTATATTCTTTTGTCTCAGGCTCTAAATAAAAATAATTTATACCTATTTATATGCAAAATCATACCTTAATTTACGCGGTTAATTCTCAGTCCAACCAATCGCATAAGTTTGGGGCTCTACTGTACCGAATAACATTAAACATGTGAGAAAACACAGTAATATATATACGCAAAAAACTGAAATAAGTAAGATTAAGAAAACAACCCGCAATGTTTTTATCATTGACGGTAAATGATTTGAAAGCTCTTCCTCCCCCCCCCATCTAAAACACTCTTGTTTATGTAATTACATTGGGCATGCGTTATGCTTTGACATTCTGCATAAAAAATACAAATATGTTTACAATTAAATATGACCAATCACCAATGTAGAAAAATATTTCCTTTAATCGTGAAAGGGTTAAAACGAGGAAAGGAAAAAATGATTAGATAATAAAGTCAAAAGGAAGGGGGAAACTTTATCAATTAAAAAAGCAGCCAGAAGAGTGTTTTGAATAATATTTGCATATAAATGTTTAATCAAAATAAAAGATAATAACTTCCTTTAATTAAAATTAAATACTATTTAATTATGTATTTGCTTCTACTTTTTTTTGTTTTTTGAAATGTACTAGAGAATTGATGGGAATATCTTCCAACCGTCTGCAATCTTATTCAATGGGTACATCCCAAAACATATATGTGCTTGTAATAATATGCAAAACAATATTTAAAAAATAGCATATAAAATTCTCAGATTAAATAGACACCCTTAAATGCCACTAACTCATTCCAATTTTGTTTAAATAACTGTATTTTAAACTGAATTTTAAATCGTAATAAATATATTAATATTTAATCGTAATAAATAATCGTAATTAATATTCTCCAAGACACTAAAAATTTAAAATAGCCAAAATGTTCTACAATAAGATCAAGTAAAATAATTTCTTGATTTAATAAAAATGCTAGTGAAAAAAAGATATTATTTAGTTGAAGAAAAGTGTTGTTATCAGCGAACTTGTATTTTTCATTGCACAATGGTTTCTAAATATGTTACCAGAGGCGCACACAGGAATATTTTAAAGAGAGGGGTGGGGGGTCCAGGGTCGAAAGTCCACCCTTTTCGTATCATGCTCCAATGCGTCGCATAACATATTTTTTTTATTTTGTCAATTTTCGGGAACACACACAAAAACAATTAGAATAAATTAAAATTAATTATTATTAATGAATACTTAATTAAATTTTACGTACTATTTGCATAGGAAAATAATCAATCGAAAAAAAATAAAGGGCTTTGGGGGGAGGGTCCGGACCCGGACCCCCCCCCCCCTCATGTGCACCAATGTACGTAACATATCACATACTTTAAAACGCAAATATTTTAACAAATTAAAAATACTCTACATGACATACGAAAACCTTCTATAAAGCCATAATATATATTTTTTAAATAAAAAATTAAGCATGTATTGTGGTATTAAAACATGCTAATTAGCGGTACCTTAAAAAGGAAGTAGGTTTTTGCCCAAATCATAACAAGAGGTTAACAAAATATTAAGATTGAGAAAACGTTTTTCCCCTTATCACAATATTTAAATTAACCGAATTACTGTGGAAAAATACTCCAACTCCTATGCATGTTACAAACCAAAAATTAATTAATATCCCAAAAAAAACTTTAAAAAAAAACCGAATACAAATATCGCTATTTCTGGTACACGAAATAAGTCTTCCATTAAAATTCCACCAAACATTAACAGCCATTCGAAAGACAATCCATCTCTCTCTCCAGAACATCATTTTGGTACTTCGTTTGACATGCCGAGGTTCGAGCAACAAAACGCATTATATGAGATTTTCAAATTTGGATAAGAGAGCGAAGAGGGGAAAAAAATACGTGTAAGAACACTTTAAAGAAGAACCTTCCGGTCAAATATTTTCCCCACACGAAAGAGGGAAAAAAGATGAATGATAGAATTTCTCCCCTGCCATCAAAGTGGCTAAAGTAAAAATCACTCTCGCTACTCAACTCGCGCCTCTTATTTCCTTGCATTTTGATGGCTTTCGAGTTGAACCAATCGTCGTACTCAACATTCACTTCGTACCCTTCCCATCGACGATCTTTTACTTTTGTTGTAAAAAAGGGGGGCTCTAGATTGAGGGAGGATTCGCCCTCCTTGGCGAGGAGGGGTATTGTTTTGAGAGAGTAATAAAACTGGATAATTTAACTTGTGGAGTTTTTATGAGTTTAAAAAAAAGGGGGGGGGGAGATGAAGCAGAAAGAAAGTGGATTTTTATGGAGTGTGAAGAACGAGTTGAATATATATATTTTAAGGGAATTCAAAATAAATTTATTTTTTGATATTTTGTGAATGCAAGGGCAAACACAAACGTATTCCAAATTTATATTTAATTTTATGGAGTGAGTGAGAGAATATTAACGTCGCGCTGATTAGCAACACGAGGACTTTTGGCGACGGTCCGCGTAATTTTGAACCATGGTCAAGTGACGCGGACGACACCTGAGCTGGCACCCCCCTCTCCTAACTACCACACCAACTGGAGGACGTTTGAGCTCTCGACAGATTTAACGTGCATCGCGCCCCTACACGGC
Organism: Trichonephila clavata; assembly: GCA_019973975.1. NCBI lineage: Eukaryota > Metazoa > Arthropoda > Arachnida > Araneae > Nephilidae > Trichonephila > Trichonephila clavata. The sequence continues at coordinate 170,778 of BMAO01028365.1, forward strand.
GGATCTTTAGTGGCACTAGGATCGAACTCATGACACGCTAGCCATGATCCGATGCCTAGACCACTCGGCCACCGCAGCCACTTAATTTTATGGAAAGAGGAATTTGGCTTCTTTTAACTCAATATATTCAAATCAGTTTTTTGTAATGCTCTTCTTTAAGTGTGAGTGAGCGAATGTTTGAAACGACGCACTGTAAAACAACACAAGGGCTTTTGGCGACGGACCTCGAAATTTTGAATCATGATCAATTGACGAGAACGACCCCACTCTTTTCCACACCACACCAATAGATGGACTTTAACTCAGGACTGATTTAACATGCATAATCCCCTCTACACGGTGGGTCTTTAGTGGCACTGGGGCTCGAACTCATGACCCATCAGCCACGATTCTGGAACCATAAGCTCTAAGCTACCACAGGCTAACTTTTTTTTTCTTTTAGAAAAATTAATATTTAAAAGTTGAAAAATAAAACTTAGATAAGAAATTTTAAAAACTGGTAGGTAATACAACTTCCAAGTATTATCGATTACATTTCGTAATGCTTAACGTAAGGGTTTTACTAACAGTACTGGGGACTCAGTTTTACATACTTAGTAATACTGCTGTTGGAACTGCTACCCACTAAGATAATATAAAATATATTTTCTTTACTCTTGCCATTAAACAGAGGAGGTGAGGGACAAATGAAATATTAATGTTATCTTCCACATGCCCCTTAAAACAAAAATACAGTTTCAAACGGTTATTCTGACGCTTAAAAAGTATACATTTTCGATAAATTACTTTTGAAAAGTGTAAACATTATTGTCAGATTTGTATGGAATTTTGGTTAAATTGCATTTTTGAAAGAAATGGCTAGTTAAAAAAATTGACAGAAACGTCAGGCCGTCTTCCGTATGATCACCTGTTTGTCAACAGCGTAATTTATTTTAGATGCAAGAAGTAATGTCGAAATTATCCCAATCCAACTTCCTTGCATTTACCAAAATGCAGTCGAACCTCTATTTTGCGAATTTCTTTACTTTGTGAACTTTTTGCCCCGAAGAAAGCTCGTTATGCTGAAAATTCGTTTAACACAGGTTCATCTTTTTAACTTCGCTAAATAGAGGTCTGGCTGTGCATTTAAAACGTCAAAGCGGATATTCATATTATATATCTAATCGAAATCTCAAGATTTCTCTATATCCGAAGACGGCAAACTTTCAGCTGTGGCGTGACAAACCAATCTATCAATATCATTCAGCGTGCTACAGTAAAAAATTTTTTAAACAATTCGATTCCCGCGATAATGCTTGCAGAATTTATGAATCGATGTCAGTAATTTAGATTCACAGTTTCATCATATATTAATTTTGTGCATCAATTAAAAATATTTATAAACACAAAAATAAATAGCATGAAATATAACTATTTTTTCAACAAAAATATAAAAAATTAACGTTGTACATATATTATGTATTTTTAAACATGTTTATTAAAATAAGAAATAGACAACGTAAAATATAACCATTTCCCTTCATTACAGTTAAATAAAAATTTTAATGCGAATTTAGTGCTTGCATTGCTCTACTTTCAAATCGCAAAATCAGGGGATAATGTGTAACTTTCAATTTGACACGATTCTGAGCATTCAATTGTTAAACAATTTCTGTGCGTACTTCGTGCGTGTGCGTTTTTCTATGAGGAAAGACTTTTTATTTTGATATGTAGAACCAATAGCGGAAAGTGCATGCAATTTTCTCCCTTTCGACAATTAAATCTCTCCAGCAATGCAGTGGCGCGCACAAGGGTTCCAGCCCCCTCCCCCCCAAAAAAAGCCCTCGAGTTTTTTTCGATTGAAGATAATCCTGTATATGTATATAACATAAAATTTAATTAAGTACTTGTAATTAACAATTTATTTTATTAATTAATGCTAATCAAGAATTCAATAATTTATTTTTTACTGTTTTTTGTTAACAAAATCAGAAGAATCAATTGGTATTGTCTTGAGGTATGATACGAGTTGGGGGACTTTCGACCATGAAAAAATTTTGTTTGCGCTACTGCTGCAGCAATGACATTCAATAATTTACAAAATAACCGTAAATTTATCTATAGAAGTTATCTTTCAGATTTTTTCGTAATGCCGTAAGTATCCATAATTCCGAAGATGTTTGTCAAATAAGGTCCATTACAAATTTGTCAGTTTTCCTCCACTTAAAAATAGATAAATTTGTCAAGTAGTGCAGAGTGCCACAGAGAATTGTATCGGCACGCGTGCCATAGGTTGCCGACCCCCTGCTCTGTATCTATTTTATACCAAAAATATTATTTTTGAAGTACATTCGATATTGAATGGAATTGGCCTAACCGAAAGAATTCCAGCCAACACTTTTCCTTCACGAGTTGGTAAAGGGAAAAGATTAGCCCTAATGTCTGATCTCTCTTTCCCACACAAGAGAGAAAAAACCCTTCAACCATTCTTCTGCACAACCCCCCTCGCCCCCGAACTGAACTGAAGAGGGCGCTGGCGCATTAAGGACCGCAAGTCGATTCCTGGCCCCCGCGATCAATATTAATTGTCAGTAATGGGAGAAGAGAGGCGAGCGTAATTTCATTGCTGCACACACGCATATGCTGTCAGGAAGCAAAAAGGGATAACTTTCGATAAATTCCGGCTCGAGCTCACCCCCACTTTTCCCTTTTTCTTACCATTTTCTTCTTTTATTTTGTATGAAGGGGAAGGACCACTTTTTGCGAGATTCACACCGTTCACAATAATGCTTTTCTTTCGCTTCGAAATTCTAGGAAGTTCTTCTTTTTCCCTTTATTGTTATTATTTCTTTCTCTTTCTTTTTTTTTCTTCCCCTTTCCATTCGAGGACGATATTGCTTCTTGAAGTTATTGGTCGATGCCCAGGGAAAAGATATCGGCTGAGAAAAAGAATGAGATGGAACTGAAGTGAAGAGCCTAGCGCGCGACTTGACGAGATGTTGGGAGATTAAATTTTCGCATATATTCGTATATCGTTTTTTCGAAATTGGAGGTGGGAAAAATACAGAGGAATTTTTCAGCAAGTTGTAAAAGTAAGTGTATCAAACATTACCCGAGAGGAGGGGGGGGGGGCTTAACGATAATTCGATTTCTTTTTCAAAGCAGGAGGAAAATTTACTGAAGTATAATTTTTATTCTATAATAAAAACTTTATTTTATAACATTTAACACTTCATTTTGAAAAATGGAACTAAAGTAATGGAATTTCTTATATTGTTTATAGCTTATTTCATTACATATCCACAAACGTTTACAGACTAACCTTTATAACACTTAAAAATCAATTAATTCCAATTTTTAAAAAAAATATTTTTTTCATGTTGCTTAAGCAACAGAGCTCCAATTCCTCTCAACTACACCGATTACTAGAAATTACATTGCTACTTTCAATTATTCTAAGGCCTTATTTTTAAAATAAGTAATTCCAAAATAATTCAGTAATTGAAAAAACAAATTAGGGCATTAATTTCTGTGTGTTGCTTCCCATAGTTAAGTAAAAAGATACAACCCTTTTTAAGATGAATTGTAATCACGTATGGTACAGATTCTAATATTATAGTAAATTATTAGTGCAGAGTGTTGGAGTAAAGAGGAAAAATTCGGTTTGGGTTCCATGAAGCTTCGAAAGCAGTGTAAAACGTTTTAAATAAGGCTACACGAAGACAACACATTTCATAAACAAAAAATAATCTAAAAGGAACATCGGGCGGTTTTCTAAACGACCACGTTTTTTCCTCACCTGACCTCTACTGAAGATATCTAGTTGCTAGGTCTGCTGTTTTGGTATGTCAGTTACAGTTATTATAAAAAAGTATGAATGAAACTGCTATTTATCTTGTAATGCAGAAAAATATTTAATGTAAGGATTTAGGCTAATATTTAGTTTTTTATACACTAAAGCAGGGGTTCTTAAAACTGTGGTCAGCAGACCCCTCGGGATTCGCAGAGTCTCTCACGTAACGTTGAAATTTCTCTCTTTTACAGACTCTGAAAGGCCTCGTGGGAAAATCGAAAGATGTGCCATACTAGACTAGATCACTAAATCTTACCCCGTTTAAAAACTGTTCTGGAACGTGTATTTTGATCAAGAATATTAAGTCGGGGAGGGATGTTCAAAAACTTGGGGGTCCGCGATGTCTCGCTGATACATTAAGGGGGACCGCGGCGTTCGAAAGTTTAAGAACCGCTGCACTAAAGTATAATTAGAGTCAGTTAAAATATCGACAGACGTATCAAAAGATCTTATAAGCAAGTAATATAAAAATTTTATTTTTTAAAGTCAATTCTTACTTCGTTAGAAAAACGTACTGGCGCCATCTGTAGCAGCCACTTGTAACTTCGGCAAATATAACGCAGAATAAATTAAAAATTAAAATTTAATTAATAAAATAATATTTGAAAAAAACCAAAAACATTAAGTGTCCCATTAAAAAGATATACTAAAAATCTCAAGCTCTTCAAAAAACCAAGTAAAATCTTTATGAAACTTATATAGTGAGAAATTATCTTTATAATTACATCTGATAAATTTATCTTCGAGTAAGCAATTGTTTCGCAAACTTCTGTCTGGCACAGAAAAATGAATACAACGTAAAACAACACAGTCAATAATACAATTGATGACTATTATGATATATATAAAAACAGAACACAAGAAAGATCTCATCATTATTTCACACTTGAAACATAAAAAAAATTGCGTAGATAAGATGAAAATAATCCTGCGAATGAAAGTGATTTCTGTAAAGCGAACAGCTCGTGAACCTATTTTCCACCTCTTCAAGAATTTTGATTTTATTTTTATAATAAGGATATAATACAAGAAACAAATATTGAGAAAGAGCGAAGTATAGGGGGAAAAAAGAAAAAGTATGTACGTTTTGAAAGAAATGGGTTTCACACGTGCAGGATGAGGGGATGGGAGATAAGATAGGGGGATACGGGGAAGGAATCTATCCAAAAACTGATCCCTCTTTCTCACACCCGCTCAATTCACAGAAGTCAGGTCTGATGGTATTTGACCTCTGATATGACAATACTACAACATTGCCAACATAGGGATTCTGAAGCCAGATGAGGAACTTCAGCCAAGAGGGCCTTTTCACACAGAAATGGGATAAGATAGAGCCATAAATCGTACAGAAAGCTTATGTATGGTAAGGATGATGGGACTGATATTTTTTTACTGTATAGGAAATGTTTGACTTTATGCTGTCAAAATATCTTCCAGTGGCTGATTCGTTAAAGTTAACTGCTATTTTCAGTACTGGGATAACGCGACATAACAAAAAAAAAGACTAAATATTAAATATCAGACGGCAGGATACAAACATACAATCGAATTATGTAATAACAGCAAAATTCATACGTAATTTGTTGACAGAAAACAGTGAGTGGATTATAAATTTAGTATATGAGATAATTGAAAGAGAATAGGATGCTTTTCAAAAGCTTCTGTTAACATATTTATCGCCAAATCAATCAAGACATTTGTAACGAAATGAAATTATGCAGTGAATGTTGTAATGATCTCACCTGAGCGCCTAAAGGTGTCTGAGAATTAGAAGGAAGACTAGCCATATTTCAAAAACAATCCGATTTATTCACAAAATTAAACACAACTCAGATTCAGTCAAACAGGTGATAAGAGATGTACCCAATTAATAAATCTGAAGACAATTAACGAGGTACGCGAGCTATGAGAATACTTTAAGGTTTAAAACACTTAATTCAATACCTCTGACTTCTTCGCTATTTAATCTCCAGTGCCAATTCGTCACCTTAAGTAATTCAAGTATCAAATATTACATATCCGCGATTCAAATTTAAATTGATTAATCTCTGCTCCCCCCGTTAGCAGTTTATCCTATCTCTCTCTAACCTGATTCACGTTTTTTTCTTCGAGGAGGAGTTTTATAATAAAATAATTTTTAAAGACCAGAAATTTCCCAAGAGGATTATTAGTGAAAAGGTCGCGGATAGAACCATCAGAGTGTTTATTAACGTCGAACTATAAGGCAGCACAATGACTATTGGCAACGGACCACTAATAATCCTTTAATTTTGTATCATGATCAAGTGACGAGCTCGATGCCTGAACTGACACCCCCTCTAGAAACTTACACACCAGGCCAACGGTCTCACCATGGCGGGTCCTCTAGCGGAACGAGGGCTCGAACTCAAGCCATGCCAGCCTCAAGTCTGTGACCACAACATTAGACATCCCCGATCACATGAAATAAAGGAAAGAAAGAAACCCGACTGAAATCATGGAAATAAATACCTTCTATGTATGTCAAAATTCTACGTGTTAGATAGTTTTATTTAAATACACGATAAATTCAATTCAATAATTAAATTGAATTATTTCTTAATGCTATAAGCTAATAAATATATTACTCAGAAAATTGGGATGCAAATGAAATAACAGAATTTGCTGCGATTTCAAAACAATTTTATTAATAATATTACAATTTTAATGATGAATATTTTAAATAGATTTATACAGTAATAAAACAGATAAAAAGTCTAAATGAGGTGGAAAAAGGAAACAAACAAACATTCTCTGTACTGCGTGCACTGGCGGAAGAGCAATTACAAACATAATAAACAAGAAACGAATCAAAATGACAAACTTACATTAGCCATCAAAAACATATCAGCAATGCAAATATGTGGAGCTCAAATTTAAGGGGGGGGGGATATTTTCCCCTTTGCCTCAAGCTGTAATAACTATGCAGGGGAAAAAAAGAAAATGTTGCATTTAAAATCCCAATTCTTTTTCCGTCCAATCCAAGTTTCCCATCCTCTCACCCTACTTTTAATTGAGAGTAATTCTTACTTCTCAGCGATTTGTCACGGAATAGTTCACAAGTAAACTTTTATGGCTTCGAGATAATGATTCTCTGTTTTAAGAACTTCATTTTTAAGATGCAGCTCACTGCTTGGAGAGGGGAAAAAACCCACACGGGGGAGGGGGATATCTGCACACAAACATAATTCCGGAAGAATAAGCAAGTTATTACTTCTCAAAGCATTTCATTAGCATTTTTTTTAATAAATATTTTTTTCTCCCTTACTTCAGTTACTTTATTTAAAAGTAAAGGAGAAAAAAAAAATTCTTAGAACAAGCCTGGATGATTTTTTTCCCTCTGAATTTTTTCTCCCTTTTTTTCTTTTTTACCATTTTTACTATTCTTCCAGCTTTTTTTTTTTTAAATACTGCGACATCTTTAAATTCGTAAGTCGCTGTTTTTGTTTCGGACTACGGATCTTAAGATATATCACGGATGGTTGATAAAGACAAGTAAAAATGATAGGACGGGAGTGTGGGGGGGATAGAGAGGCTGTAAAGTCAGGGGCGGACGTAATCTGGGGGAAAGCGAAAATTAAAATATAAAGAAAACTTAAGATTAAAAAAAGAAAAAAAAGGAACGAAAGATATAAAGAAAAAAATAGCACAGTTCAGTAATGAATACTTTATGAAAGTCTCCTTTTCATTAAAAATGAAGAAAATAATAATAAAAAAAAGAAGGAAATAATAATAAAATAAAAAGAAAGAGAAGGCATTCAAGCAAACTAGTCATATTGATTCGCAACCGTAGCCACAACTCCACGAGGGGTCATGGATATCTGATTTTTTTTTTCTCAAAATTTTTTCTTCTTTTTATGTAATTCCGATTATATGTACTTTTTTCAGCCTTTAATTCCGACTTCACTCCCGCTCTTTTCTCATTTAATTTACGGTTGATGAAACACAAGAGCCTAGCAATTGAACGAAATGGAAGACCAGGAAAAAGGGAAAGGGGGGCACGGAAAGGGAGAATACCCAACGGAATAAAATTAAGAATCCAGTTTAGAAAAGATACTAGGACCCCAAAACCGCGTTATTATTATTATCCCCCCCCCTCCTCCTTAAGAATTTTTTTTTCTCTCTCTTCATTTTCTATCCTAGTTTTCTTTATTTTTACTTTTTAACTTGTTTGGCGGCTGGTTTTTAAAGACACTAGAAAACAGAAAAGAATGTATTTATAGATAAACAGTGCAAAAAATCAGAAGAAAATAGAAAAAGAAAAAAGCTCTTCCCAGTAAAGAAATAATTGCGTCAATTTCCTTTTTACAAATCAGCATACCAGAACCCATTAAAATTAATGATTTTCTTTCAGGTGGAGTTAAGACGCCGATAACAGATAACCGGAGATGGTTCATTTTTTATTGATTACATTACCCTCAACTGAAAGAAAAATCGTAATTTTGCCTCGAATGCTAATTTTTTTTCTCCCTATTCATTTACTTCAAATGTCATCTGACTTTAATGGGTAAGAAAACCGACACATAGCTTTAGGAAAACATACTGTGTTTTTCATTTTAATGTTTGATGTTTTTTTTTTTATCTACCTTTTTAAGAAAGTACATTTCTCCAAAGTGGGAGGGGAAAAAAAGGGTAAAAACTCTACAGCAAAAAATGTTAACGAATGCGAGGTATTTGAAATTTCTAATTAAAATCGTCCGAAAAGGAAAGTTATCACGTTAATTAAAAAGTAATTATGAGAGAAGGATAGAAAAGGTGGAATGTTACGAATGCAACTTTATTGCACAAAAAATGACGTAAAAGACGTGGTTGAAGAGGTAGTTGGAGAGAGGATGGAGAAGGTAAGCCATAATTACCACTATCTGTATTCTTTAAGCAAAAAGGATGTCCTTCAGAAACAATAAAGATGCAAAGGTTTTAAATAATTGAGATTTCAAGATACAGCTATAAGACAGACGTATGTGTTTTTTTAAAAAGTTTACAATGATATACATGTTTTTTTTTAAAGTGTTGATTTGTATTTTTTAAGAAACTACTTTAAAAAAAATCTATTCAGAGATTAAAAGAAGTCTGAGGAATGAAATTAGATTTAAAAAAATTAAACTTTATACGAGACTTTCTAAATACACAAGAATTAAAACTATCACTAAGTGACACAAATACACTGTGACGTTCCCACCACACAGCTGCGAGTATGGTCTTCACACGTGCATTGACACCTGGACCCTTAAAAATATTGTTCAGCTTGTCTTGAACATCACCCCGGCAACCTTTAACACCACAAGGAACCCTCTATTCCACAACATACCAGATGCAAACCGAGAATGAAAAAAGCCGCCTGCGATATTCCCGAATCCTAGAGAGGGCCGAGAGTGAAAGGAGAGAGGCAGTGAAAACTTCGCTGAGAACAGATGCCAACTAAACTCCGCCCTCACAAAACAACAGAACTGGACTCTAATAATCTAAATACTAAGTTAATAACTTCAATGTAAATCTGTAAATAATAGCTGTGACTTAATTAAACTTAAATTTTAACTAACCAATATCACGCTACCGTTATTTGTCTCAAACGTCACCACACAGTCAATGCGATAAGTTATATTTAAATGTCTATTTATCAAAGTCGTCAGGAGAGGAGATGGATAAATTATAGCTTAAGAAAACTAAAAAACACGCATTTATAGTTAATCGAATTAAAAAGCAAAAACAAATGAATAATTCTTAAAATAATAAAATGATTAACGAGAAAATTAATGACATTGTGGTAAAACCATAGGGTGCTTGGTACTATATTTTTACACTAACTCTACATTTCGGAATAGAACTAGTAAGAGATTATAACAATTGATATCGAGCACCACACGCTTTTACCACAATTTTTTTCATTTCTTACTTCAATCTACAATAGAAGCGTGTTTTTTTTTAGTTTTTTAAACTATCATTTATTTATTGATAAATTAACCTTTTTTTTTTTTTCTTGTATTTGTTTTCCCATGAACATTTTCGCTTTAGGATTGTAACTTAATCTTTTAGTCACTAAATATGGAAATGAGAAATCGTTAATACTGACGATCCTGATCCGGACAATGAAACGAAATTATTTAATTATTGTACTGTCATCGGTTCTTGACAAGTGTGATATACTTCTACACAGTGGCGCACACAGGAATTTTTCAAAGGTTCAGGGTCGAAAGTCCACTATTCTTGTATCATGCTCCAATACACTGCTCAACATATTCCTTTGACTTTGTCGATTTTTGGGAACAAAAAACAGTAAAAAATTAATTGTTGAATAAATAATTAGCATTCATTAATAAAATTAATTATTGATAATTATCGGGGGAAAAATCAAGGGCTTTGGGGAGGGGTCTGGACTCGAGGACTCCCCTCTGGTACATGCTAGCTACGGCTTGCGAAATCGTTCTATTCAGTACACAAGGAAATAATCTACAACCATCGCGCGTGTGTGCCTGATACTTTGACATTTTAAATAAATACATGAAACGGTAAAAAAAAAAAAAAAAAAATACTTCTAAACGTTTTCTCATTAAAAAGAAAAGGATGGGTTCTTAATAATTCAAGATAAAAATAAATAGGAATATTTAATCAAGACCCAAAAAGACAAAAATTAAAAATAATAAACTCTACCAAACACACACGCGTTTTGTTCGTAATGGCACTTTGGGCTCCACCAGCCCATGTCTATATTAGGCTCTCGAATGACTTGAAAAGACCAAACGCTCTGTTCAAAAGACGGCGACAAAAATATGCTTGCATAAACAATTTCAGACTGTCACGGACCATCACGTACAATAAAAAATTAATAACCAGTACCAGGATAGAAGTTTCACGCATTCAGCTGATGCCAATAGAGAAAAAAAATACAGCGAGGCAAGTTGATATGCATATGGTTCTTCGTTAATCTCTCTCTTCTCTCGGGTGACCCCTTGCTTTTTCCACGTACGAGCGACATATGGCTCTTCTCTGGTATATCGTGTTACAGAGAAGGATGCACAAGTGGTGCGCCGAAGAGATTTTGTTTATCAAATCAGTAGATTGCCATGCAGTCGTGGCAGTCTCGTGCCACTTGGTTCAAAGGAGAGAACATCTTGAAATACAAGATCCATGTTCAGCTGATACAATCGTGAGCATTTTGAAAGGACATGTATTGAAATGATGGGATCAATCTGTTAGAGACAAATTTGATTTTGTGTGGATTCGTTTAAGTTATTTCGGGCCACGGATAATTTCAAATTAGTAAAAATAGAACAAAACCCAAGATAGTTAGTTATAGTTATATATAAATTACATACTTTAAGAAGTATTCAGATGTCTGTAAAATATAACTGTAATTCATAATTTATCTTGTTTAAATTATATTTTAAGAGAATTACTCTAAAACTAAATGCCCGACAAAACCATGGATATATGATTTTATTAAAGATTTTCTATATCTAGGAATATTCAAAACAGGTACCCAAAAGAACTTTTATTTCAATAATTTCTTAAAATTCAAGATTTAAATCGTATTTTATATTAAAGCAGTAATTTGAAATAGTTTAAATATTTGTAACTTATTTTTACAATGGTAGAGTTCTTGATTTAAATTTACAAAAGTCATTTTCAAAATTATTGATGAATATTGAGTGTAAAATGATGTAATTTGAGATTGTCATTCTTTATTATATATATACAAAAGAAATTTAGATAATATATCAAAAACAAGAACAAAGAACATAACAATTCACGTAATAAAATTATGAAAGAAATAAATGAAAATCGAATCAATAAGAGAAATACGAAAAAGAACCTAGCTCGTCAAAAAACTATTTCGGACTCAGGACTGAATAAGTGGGGTTAAATAAATATACATAAAGGAGAAAAACGACCCATTCACTCATCGCGAAAACTCTAGAATTATTAAACCTACAGACTTGAAATTTGGCAGGAATGTTTCTTTTATGAACAAAAGGGGTATTGCAAAAATCGACCCCCAAGGGGGTTTGCAAGGGGTTACGAAAGCGAAGGGTTTGGCAAGCATGTTTATTTTGTTGAGTAAAGTTGCACTAGAAATGGGTTTTGCGGAAATATACTTTGAGGGAAGGGGTTAAGGGAGCCATAAAAAGATAATTCTACTTCAGTTTTAGAAATTCAAATATATATACCCAGTTAAGCGAGAGGTTAACGGCTTTTAAATATGTTTTTGTGTCAATTGAATGCATGAAGATCCACAAACAAGCATTCTAATACAGGTACTAAAATAAAAAATCTACTGGTTTGATTTCAAAAATGAGTAGCAACATTTGCTCAATTTAACAATTTTAAGTTCATCAACCAAGTTGAAACCACTTAAGGCGGGAGAAAGCTTGACAGTTGCTAAAGAATAAAAAAAGGACAATTGCCCTTAACTATCCAAATAGCTTTCTGAAAAATGAAAAAAGCACAAGCACGGAAAAAAGTACATCAGCCAGCCTCAAGAGTATAGTAATTCAACACCAGCTAAAGTCTGATCTAATCTATCCAAAAAGCATGGCATGGCTAACGAGGGACCTTTGTCGCCAAGCATTCGTTAGCAGGGGGTGGTTAGGAAAAAAAAGAAAGCGCAAAGGGTGACACTCGATCCATCAAGGGTGGGGTCAGGGTTCATTACCTCTCCACCCTGACCTCCCGGATGACATAAATCGTCCGGCAAGCTAGTCGCCCACTACCTCCCTCTTTTAAAATCATCACAAAAAAATGTCAAAGCAGATTTTTTTTCGGGGGGGGGGAGAGGAAAGAAGGAGTCGAAATAAATCGGTTTTTAAGATAGGCTTTGCGGTTTTATTTAGGGTAATGAATCGAGAAAAAAATGAAATGACAGTGGATAGGACTAGAGCTTTACATGAAATGAAACAGGCGTGAAGCAGTTAGCAATAGTCCAGAAGCGGAGATAATGCAGTGACACAAAAATTATTCATTATTTCTATAGCAATGCCTGAAACACGATCAATAGCACATAACGAAACTTTCATTAAAAGTTCAAAAAATTCCAAAACAAATTTAATGCAAAATATTTGGGTGGCTTTAGAAGCACAGCATGGCTGAATATTTTTTCAGGCAACATTTGACAACTTATTGAGCCAATAACACGTCAAGTTGCTGCATTTCACCGGGGAAATAAATGTCCCTTACAACATTTAGGAGTTATTCCATGACTTTTGACACTTAAGTGTATGTTTTGCAATAATTTGAATATCCCTCGACAATTAAAATTAACTGGTGCACAAAACGTAAAGAGCAGAAAGCTTTTCTAATGAAATGACGTGCACAAATGTTCCAGATCGACAAAAATAATACCACAAGACATAAAAATAAGTAAAAAGTAAATAAAGCTTTGTGAAAAAAAATATAAAGGATAAAAGGGAATTTTATTGAAAAGTTAATTTTGAATGTAATTAGTCAGAGTACCGAAACGTCCATGTGTGATAGGTATTTGACAAGAAAAATCGAGCTTATTATAAGATATGATTACTCCTGACAAGAAGGTAGGATTTACATCGTCTATCTATACTATGTACCAAGTTTTAGACGAGCTTTTAAGGTAGTGCTGGTTATGTGCTACTAAATGTTTTCGTAAGTCAAAGTCTACATGTGTTCTGTTGGATTTATATCACAAGACCTTTTACGGACAATCTATTTGTTGAATATCTTCACTCTCAAACAGTGTTTCGACAGACCCTGAGAGGACTTCCAACTCCTCTAAAAAGACTCACAAAAGGAAGATGAAACTTTGGTACAATAGCGAGCCTTAGTGATTAAACTTCTTTGAGAGATGTGAAAGTCAGTACGGGTACCAAGCATGGCACTTCCCCAAACGAGAACATTGCTACCTCCAAACACATTCCTTTCAATGATGTTGGAGGGATAGTGTGTTTTCCGACTCCTCTAGAGAAAATATATCTAGAGTCGCTTGTCAGATTAAATTTGCTGACATTCGTAAAGAGTACTTGACTCCATTGCTGATTTGTTCAGTTTTCATACTTTGGACACCACAGAAAACACCGTCTCCGACGAACTACCTTTAATGGCTCGCAGCATACGAGTCATTGTGCAAATAGACCACAACTGTGTAGCCTCCTGGCTTGGCGATATCGGTAATCCAGTAGACAGTGGAATGTGTCTTGACCTTTTTTTACTGCATGATAATAAGCCGGTTGTCCGTTGACGTGGTTGTTCATATACAACCAGAACTGAACTCTAGAACAGATTCTCCTGTACTTAAAAATGCTTTGCAAATTCGAGAAACGATGCTATGAGCAATTTTGAAGCTCCACCAGTCACACTTCGACTTTCCTACCTCTTTCCAATTATTTGACCTCAGGTAAGGAAGGACAATCCAGATATTGTCTGCAGAGTAGCATGTTGTATGACACTGATGCAGTAACTTAAATTGATCTAGAAGTGCAATAGCTTTCATAGAAATGTTGAACGTACATTGCCAGCGTGTTTTGCACCTTTCCAACATTCGCTCAGTACGTCAAATTGCATATATATTCTTATACATGTCCTACTGTAACTGATCTTAGTTGGTCATTTGATTAGTTTCGGTTCATCTTGCCAGTTCATTCCCCTAATATACTAATTTCTCAGTTTCATCTGTAGTTTTTGCACACCAATACACACTAACATGTCTCCCCCCCCCCCAGCAAGGACATCAATAAATATATTTATATAAATTATTTTCCTGTCATATCAATTCAGAACATCAATCCTTACATCAGTTACATCCCACACACATTTCATTATAGTTTCTTTACATTTAAAAATTTAAATTAGACAAACACTTCCGAAAGCAGAAAAATATTAAAACAATTCATACAAGGCTAAAAATAATCACCTTTTCAGAGGGAAAAAAAAAGGAAAAGAAAATTCTTCCAAACCCTAGTGGGTTGCTTTCAAAAACAAAAAGGAAAGAGCAGGGGGAAAAAACAAGTTGTGTGTTACCGAAACGGGCCGGAATAGAGATCTCTGGAAAAATGAAACAAAATTCCAAAGGGAGGTGAGTGGGTGCTTGTGGTGTATAATCGTTTGCCAGAGAACATCCATCGTATGCATGGCGTGCTTCTGGTAAAGACATCACCGGGTAACAGGCCAATGATTAATTTGGGAGGTTGGCCGTTAGGGGTGGGAGGCGAAGCGATTGCTATACATCATCCTGCCGATGACGGCCCACCTGTGAGATGACGCTGGATTTTTAGCCCGGTATCGACCCACAAACAGATGATGCCGCCTGCCTCCGATACTCCTCCAGAGAGAGAAAGAGAATCGCTTTTTTTTGGCATTTTTTCCCCTGTTTTTTCCCTCTTTGCTCTCTCTCCTGAGAATGGATCTCAAATTTTGGCGCGGAAGATTAACGCATACGACAGTTCGAAGTCAATATCTTTTATTCACAAATGATGTTAAACAATTATAAGTCCTCAGATGCAACGGCTGTAGTTGGTGGATTATAAGATGATCCAAGTTCTATTAATTTTAATATTATAAACAGTTTGTGAGGTAAAATTTAATTTTATAGTTCGTCCCAAAGTGATCCGGAAGACATGGAATTTCATATTGGAATTATTTAAATTACTTATTGAATGATTTAAATGTGTTGGATAAGCCAGAAAAAAATAAGTTTAATAAATGCACAACAAATGCCAGATATTGATGTACCAAGTTTGTATAAAATATTATATTTAGGAACTGATTCCACAAACAGATTAAAATATACTGGATATAAATAAATAGTCTATAACCAGATTTAAAATTATATAAAGTGTGTGCTACGCTTTTCACTTAAAAGTTTCAAAAGATCAAAATAATAAAGCAAATACGTGATATGTTATGATTCAGCCTTGTTTTTCCAATAACTGCTTTGTGTTGACTCGAAAATCGATGAATTAATACATATGAATTTTGAATTTGAGAAGATGAATATGACAGACGTTATTTCTTGAAATAAATCAGGCGCATGTTACCTTTATAAGTTAAACACTGGCTAGTATCCCTTTTTTCTTAAGTATTTCTTATATGTTTTTGGTAAACAGACTACAATTAATTCCCCTGCAGAAAAACAAATACCAAAAGATACTTTCTTTTAACCATTACTTCGAAAAACCAAAAGCCCCTTTTCTTCCAAAAACAATGATTAAGAAGAGAAAGAAAAAAGGGGAAAAAAACCAAAAAACTTTTAAAAATTACCTTCTTGAGCTTGAAGAAAGTGAAAGAAAAAAAAAGTTCAATTTGTACTTAACAACCAAGAGACCTTTACGCGGGTTAAGATTTAAAAAAAGAAAGAAAAAGAAAGAAAAAAAAAAGGAGAAGGGAACGCTCCTCCAAATCTCAAATTAAGTACCATCAGGTGAAAAATAAACAAAACAAAAACACAACACCATCAGCCAAAAGAAAATAAAGAAAAAAAAATAAAGAGGATCACAAAAGAAGTGGAGGGAGAAAAAAGTTTCCTGCCATCCTAACTCCACCATCTTCTAATCCTGAGTGTGTGGCCCCCCTTTTCCCGAAGTTCCAGACTCTCACACAAAAGCCCATATCCGGGAGATTTCGGGAGTTAACAGCCGGAGCCAGGGCCTCGTAATCCGGAATTTACGACCACGGCAGAAGGACTTATAAGGCGGAGGGCATACCTGCTCGGCCGTTGGCTGGGACATTAAGTAGGGCTTAATTGGGCGGCAATAGCCCCGGCGGCTTTCTCACTTTGATTAGTGCGCCCTGGCTATAGATATATCTATATATAGCTTGGGGCTATCTCTGAGCGCGCTAATTACGCTCTGCCAATACCCTTCGCAAAGAGGGGGCCGTGGAAACACATTCTGGTCGATATGGGCTTCTGGCTTATATGGGATTCCCTGACGTTCGTTGGGTTAACCCTAGCCAGGGAGATCAACTGTATTAGAGTCTCATTCAGGAGGGTCGTTAGGAACCATTGCTGTCCTCCATGCTATCCTCGTTTTAAAAGAGGGCTTCAGAGATATTAAAATTTCTTCGAATAGAAAAAGGCCGAAATTCCGCGCATATTTCCCCATTTTGAAAGCGCGTGTGGTACTTGGAATAGGGTCTTTGTTCAGGAACGCTGGAAGTTGAATAGTTCCTACTAAAAAGAGAGTAGTGAATCTATAGCTTCAACATTGGCAGAAAGAGAGTATAGTTAAACTTAAATTTTAATATGATTGATAAATAATAAATTATAAAGGGATGATTTTTCCCAAAGCCGAATTATTATATTACTTTAAAAAGTAAATTTAACAAAGGAAAGAAAAAAAAAAGCCATTTTTGCTTTTCCAGTTTAGTTAAAATAAATGCAATCAAGTTGGTATTAAATTTATGTCCACGATTTACTTTTGCTTTAAAAAAATTTTGAAGTAAACTATATGAGGCACTATTAAAAAGACCGAATTGACTTAAATGTTTAAAATTTCATTCGATAGATTTTGAAACGAATTTAATTTAGTTGAATAAATCTTACTTCATAAAATACACAATTTGTAACTTCATCTTGAACAGAATTTTCAATTACGACCATCAATTGGGGAAAAAGCCCCCACTGGTTGAATTTTTAATTGTAATTATAAACATTGCACTGGGTAAATTGTACAAAAAAATTAAACTTTTTAGTGTGTCTTATTAAAAGAAAACGAAAAAAATAATGCATATTATATATATACATACATACAAATTAGGAGTATATAACAAATTTGATTGCGATTTGTATGCCTTAAATGATTTATTAGTGAAATTTTTGTTCTAAATCTAAAAGTTTGCTATAGATAAATGCCTTTATTCTACTTTATCCAGTACTGTCTTGAGAAATTTTTGCTTATTCTTTAACATCAATTGGAATAATAGCAAATGAGTTTATTACTAATAATATCAGATTTTTTTAAAAAAAATATTAAAAAAATCTAAATAAAATTTTTAAAAAAATAACTAACTTACAGGCCACACAAATGAAAATAACACAATTCCTCTACCTTATTAAAGGCAGCTGGTTTCACCACAAATTGTTTTGGAATCTTACCTGCAAAAGAAAACTCAATGAGTAAAAAAAAAAAATGATGCAATATATAATTAATAGCAATAAAAAAAATACCAATCTGAAATTTATTTTAGATTTATAGTAATGATTATTAATTATTATTATGAGATTATAATACTAACAATATTATATAACTACTAAAATAAAGAAAAAATTCATATTTCGTCTACTATATATTTTCAAAATATTGAACATGAGTCAATTGAATCTAGTTTTGCAATTACAGTAGGGGAAAAAAATTCATAAAGGGATTTCAAATGAACAGAATCTGGGGGAACTCAGAACAGAACCCAAATTGGGGGCCGGAAGGAATGAACAAAATAAGTAATGATAAAAAAAAAAGTCTTTTTGATTCCCTTGTATCATAAAAAGCAGGAAATAACTTGTCGTTTTCACAAAATATTTAATAAGCTACTTTTAAATTTGCCATAAATTTTCGCAAAAATAGCATTAGTAATCATAGAAAAAATAAAAGTCCTACTGGCAATAAACAAGACAAATATTATATATTGAAATTAAAATTGAAAAGTATCAACATTCAGAGATATAAGAGTATTTATAAATAAAATAATTTTTAATGCCCATGCGCAAAAATACTTTTCTAGCCAATAATATAAAGCAACATAAAAAAAAATTCAATTAAATTATCGGAAATATGAAAGTTATATAGTGACACATCAGCCACTCTCTGAAAGTAGATAATAAAAGGTTTTAAGCAAAGTATCATTTTTAATCAAGAGGCAGAGGATGGTTAAATTGAATTACATAAAATTTACTCATGTTTTCAAACAGAGTTATATTACAGTACTTTTTATACACTAGGATTATTTAACAATTATTAAATTTTGTCAACATTGATAGTTTCTTTTTTTACTTCTGTGATCTCTATTTTTGAAATTTTTTAACACAATGCAAAATGCATCCTAAACAAGAGGTTTTAAATTAAATCCTAATCTTTACACCAAATGTAGAAAGATTCAAGCGTAAATATATAAAAGTACAATCAGCATTAAAGTAAATAAATAAGTTAACTTTATAATATTCCTACATCGCTCACATTAATCGAAAAGAATCCACCAAAATGAAATAACCAAACAACAACACCAATTCGAAACACCCTTACGCCAATACCAGAACCATTTACAATGAAAAGAGAATTTTATTCATTTATTAGATCTTATTTTTTTATTTACTTTTTGAACACAGCATCCCCATGCTGAGGTTTAGTGCGAAATAGAGATGCTGCCCCCACTTTTTTTTTCTATTTTTTTTTTATCTTTTCGCCTTTAAAACATCGGCAAGAGCAAATAAAAAGCATTTCAATAGATATAATAGAAGGGTATAAGACTGATACGTGCACCAACAGGGGGGTGGAGGAAGAAGAAAATCTGTTCGAAACGGCAAGTACCATCAGTGACTTGCCACTTTGGCTGGCAGATCGGTTGAGGAGCATTTTCTCCAATACGGGGGAAAAGAGAGAGGGAAAAAACGGGCCACCCTCTTCTCTCCCTGGAAGAGAAGGAGGGTGTGGTGATGTATGTAGCCATCAGAAATCGTTTGTAAATTCCATCATGGAATTCCCAAATGCGTTCTTGATTCTCTGATCTTCATTCTCTCTCTTTTTCATCCCCCTCTTCCAATACTATCTTTTTTCTTTCTCTTTCGCTCTCTGCGCATCCATCTACAGGGCGAAGAGCGAAAAATAATAAATATCGCGCGTGTGCGATACACATGCTTCTATGCAAGCATTTTGGCATAAGGCAGTGTGCAGAAATCGGTAGGGTTTTCGTTCTCTCGCAACCCCTCCCCTTCTTCGATAAAATGGAAATCACGGGATATCTGGATGTACGTCGAAAATTCTGGGGTCTCTCGTTGAGGCAAATATTTATCAACAATCTCATTCCTTCAGCTCACCAAAACCACCCATACAAGAGGCTTCCACACTGGGATATCTTATACAGCGAAATGGAGAAATGTAACACTTAAAAATGTGGATTAATGTTAGCGGAGTCGATTAAAATTTATA
The DNA here is from genome assembly GCA_019973975.1 of Trichonephila clavata. Classification (NCBI taxonomy): domain Eukaryota; kingdom Metazoa; phylum Arthropoda; class Arachnida; order Araneae; family Nephilidae; genus Trichonephila; species Trichonephila clavata. The sequence continues at coordinate 190,728 of BMAO01028365.1, forward strand.
AAAAAAAGATTTTTAAAAAATGCGAGGGGGATTTCCCTAAAGTTATGAAGGAAATTCTGTAACAGAAAACGATTTTTTATCACGTCATAAGTTGTTGAACAAAAACTTTAATTTGTGGCAAATGAATTTACAATATACTGCAAGTGTAAGAAAAATCATTTTAATTTATGTACTTTATAATACAATAGAGCGCAAACTTTACTTAAAATTACACTATTTCTTCCATCATTTGAGTAAACCGAATTTTTTACAGTAAATTTGAATTCCAAATACATATGAAATGTATAATGAATATATTCAAAGAAATTTTAAAACAGTTGAAAAATAATCATTGAGCAAGTTATTTCTACAATTGCATAAATTTAGATTTTAGATCGCAGAAAATCCTTAAACTGTCTTTTTAAAAGTCAATTTCTGAGCATTCTTTAAAATTACGCAGCTCGGAAAACAGTTTTCAAAACAAAAATAAGAATGCTATCTATTATTTTCATAACAAAAATGATAAATTTACATTTCATTCGATTCGATCTACTATTAAAGAAAAACTAAAAGAAAAAAAGTTTCAACTAATTGTAAAAATGTACAGACCTTTTCTTAATACACAGGAATCAAGGAATAAAACTTTATATAAAAATTAGCCCAGAAAGTCTTAGCCAGCAAATAATAAAACTTACGAGTTTAAAAAGATATTCATAATATTATCTGGAGTTAGTGAGTATTTATTATGGTCCTACTATAAAGCAACATGAAGGCTATTGGCGACGGACCTTGCAATTTTTACCATGGTCAAATGACCAAAACAACATCTGAGCCACGGTACCCACCTCCAAACTTCCACAAAACGCCACCATGTGGACTTAAAGCCTCGTCAGATTTAACGTGCATTAGCCACTTTACACGGCAGGGTCTTCAGTGGCACCAGAGCTCGAACTCGTGACACGCTGGCCACGAGTCTGTAAATATAATTGCTAAGCTACCGTGGCCACACGTAAATTTCGCTTTAGGGATGTTATAAAAATAATAGCTAACGTCAATATCAGACATTCAATCAAATGATGATTATTGATGAAAAAATATTAAGATTTAATTAAATTTAATAAAGTAAAAAATTGAAAATTAAAAATATAAAAACAGGTTCTAAGAAAACACTTAATCAATTTGGACGTCACATAGAAACTATTAAGCTCCCTTAATATATATTTTTTAAAAGAACTGTCCCAACTTTCATCAATCCATTTTAACAATGCACTGCGTTTATCATATCTTTCTATTTAAATAATCCCAAGAAATAACAGATTCACATAAATAACACCAAGAAAACAATTTTCAGAAAGCAAGATAAACACAATACATTTATATAAAACAAATGCAAAAAATCTCATCCCTCCCCCTCTCTAAATATAACATTAAAAAGATGAAATTACACCATTATAGAAGCAAGACACAGGAATCTTCCTCCTACATACTCAATACATTTTCTATGTAGCTGGACTGTTGAATATTCCGCGACATATTTTTTCATTATTTCTCCCCTCTCTCCCTGCGAATCTGCTCTTTTCCTGGAGTTCCCGAATTTCCCTAGTGGACCTCTCGCGTTAGGACTACGAGCGTTTGGGGAATACAAGTTGATACGTACAGACTAAAAAAGAAGTAGCACAGGACAAAAGTTTCTTTTTTCTTTTTCTTTTTTAGTCTAAATGATCCAGCCCATATTTCAGAATAGCCATTATGTTGGGTTTGTAATGCTCTTTTCATGCGGCCAGAGAGGGTACAGAAGATTTTTTTCCCCTTTTGTTCTTTCCGAAGAACAAAAATCGGAAAGGGATTGAAGCAGAGGGGTGGATATATACACAGAGATGGATAAAATAAAATAAAGAAAAAAGGGGAAAAAATGGTAAAAGCCGGGGAAATATAAGTACGAATAGGACGACAGTACGATTTCAGAGAGGGATAAAGCTTGTTTTCAGTTTGCTTATCTATTTATTGTCTCTGGAAGGCTTTATCGGTTGTTTTACTCCGGAGTAAGGACTTTAAGCCGATCAGAATAGCGAATGATGATCTTGTAAACTGGTTTAGATGGAATATCTTTATCTTTCTTTCTCTTTTTTCCCTCTGATGCTGAATTTAATAAATAAAACATTTCGAGAACTCGTGACATGGGGAGAAAAAAGCAACAAGATGGAAGGACAAAAGCAGAAGCGGATCAAATGAGATATGCATTTTTATAAAATCTGCCCAACTGGAGGCGGGAAGGCATTAAGGTTAAATTTTAAATGGAGGGTTGATTGAGAAGACCAGATGTAACATAAATAAAAAAAAAAGAGACTAGTTTATTTAGAAGAGGGATAAAGATACGAATCCCCTTAAATAAAATACATTTTTTTTCTAAATATACTTATTTGCCTAGATCCCACAAATCAAAACAAAAAATAAAGGACATGCTTACTCTTCGTGTAGATTATCATACATTAATTTGTGCCTTTTTTGCTTTATACAGGGAATCCCGAAACTAAACGTCAAGTGGGCATGGAGTGAAAGAGGGGGTCATATCAGTCATGGGAGAGTGACGGATCTTTACGCATCCTTCCACTGACCCTCTTGGGAAATCTTTGGGCTATCAAGCACAACAACCCTTTTGGAAGAAGAAACCCTGATATGCAGATTAGGTCAACTATACATGGTATAGGTTTGCCAGCTAGTGAGTGAGATAGAGGAGAATAGATAAATAGACGGAGTTGCCTGGAGATTGAAATATTGAGAAGCTGACGACGGGAGGGGCTTTAAATAGTTAAAATATATTTAAGGGACGATTGGTCACATAGCTACACTAGAAATCAAATATTAGAGTAGTGGATTGATCCATAAAAGGTTGATCAAGTTAATAGAAGTATTCTCAGAATTCGCGCCTCTCGTAGGAAAATTCCCTCTGTTCTTTATAGGAACATTTCATCCTATTTGATTAATTGAATTATGTCTGTGATAATTAATGTGCTGAATAAACAGTTAAAAAGTATTATATCGAGTCGTCCTTCACCTTCTTCCACACCTCTAGCCGGGTTCAAGAGTAGGTCTAGAATGTCACAGGGGGAATCCATAAAACTTGGTTAAGTGTTGATTGGCATATTTTTGAAAATTTGGAAAATTAGCATCGTCCATCACACATTATTAGTTACTATGATCACAAATTTCCCAATTTTACAGTGATTTCTCATTAGCGTCATCTTATATAGTCATATTATTAATCAAACTAAGCCGGGTAAAAACTGTGTTGATTTCGTTAAAACCAACGTAGTTCATTTGAGTCGGGGTTTGAGAAAATGATGTCACCTAAATTTGACTTTCTATAATAAGAAAAATACTATATACAATAACAAGTTCCTCAAAAAATGGTCCATTTAGTTAAGATTCCAAAATGTTACAACACTCGTTCCTTTCTATCCATAACAATCACAAACAATTTTTTTTTTATTTGCAAAACATCTTCATTTTAAAAAATATCTCTGTGTTAAAAATATTTCACATCAGTAGGTACTGTCAGGGATGTCTTAAGATTCTTTGAGGCCCTGGGCCCCTATGCAAAAGTAGGCCCTACATGAGATTTTTAAAAGTGGACAGTATACAGCCTGCATTGCCGTTCAAACGGTAATTTGAAACAAATAAATGTTCACGACTCACAATCTCAAAAACATAAGTACAAACTGGCTCGACCAATGGCTGCATTTCGACTAAATGAGTTGAATGATTGTTTATAGCATTAGTCCTAGCCGTAGACATGGACAAAGGTCATAACATAATAATACAGGCTTACCACTTTTTGCCAATTGACATGCAGTTTGAAATTCCCTGTAATAATATTTGACATCAAAATTATCCGGATTGTGATCTTACTAAGATGGAGTCGAGAACGAAAGGAGGCCCGGTCTCAGTTGGCCCATGCCTTTAGGCGTCCCTGGGTACTGTGGCTACAAATTTCACAATTTTACAGTGGTTTTTTCATTTCCATTTTCATTTTTTTATTCCCCTGTGTATTTTGATTGGACAGTATACACAGATTTTAATTTAAAACATTACTTTCTGGTTCCCTTGTATCTAAATACTAGATATTTGATCGACTGAAACCGCTACGTAAGCATGCGTGCCACTTTTTAATCCTATTATTACAAAACGAACTTTTTAAAACTTTTCTTTTTTTAATTAATGTAATTTGATACTTTGCATACAGAATAATACTAACAATCTATATCGTAACACTAATTTTAAACCCACTTGAACAATAAATGTTTAAAAGAAATAAAAGAAAAATAGAGCAGAAAAATCATAAACAATTAAAAAACTTAATGTGTACATCAAACTTTCGTCATCAAGTCATTTATCTATTCAGCAATTAAAAAACAACCCATCGAGCTGGAGGAGCACGTACTCACAGGAAACACCAAGTCTCGTCCGCCTCTACGTTTTTGATGGGAAAGTTATGTCAGTGGTTATAGGATATAAAATTTTTACGAGAGCAGCAAAACGTTTTATGAGAAATAAATGAATGATATATTGGTTTATTTTCGGCAATGAACCACACAATATGACTCTGTTGGGTCGCGAGTCACTCTCATAGTCTTAGGAACTTTTTCCCTCTCTTTATCATCGCGCCTTTGTTAGCCTAAAAGCGTCAGTTATAGTGGATGGCGGTTTAAAAGGCAGACACTCCATCACGGCATACTTCCTTGTAAAATAATAAAATGGCTTTTGCTATGTGATGAGCAGTTTTATTAGGGGATTCAAATGAGAGATAACGTCGCGGTTCATGATGACCCGAAATAAAGATTATGAGTCGCAACATTGTAATTAGATTTTTCCCCTGCCATCATGTTTTAAGTCTCGTATTGTTTTGGAGGACCTTTTAGGTCTTCTGTAGCAACTTTAATTGCACACACTTATGGAGTTAAGAAACACTAAAAGCAAGCCACAGCAAAATTAATGATATCAGAAGCAATGTAAGTATGCATTTAAATGTATTTATTTCGGATGTGATATGAGCCTCGAATGCTGACACATTAAATTATACTAAGTAAAGAAATTTTTTTAAAAAAAATATTTCGGTAAATGGTTCTGGTTTCATTTTGAAGCCTGGATATCTCCAGTAATATCGTTAATCAAGTTAGAAATGTTATATATAGGAATGTAAGAAGAGAAATATATCTCCAGCAAAGTTTTGTTAACTGTTTGAGTAAAATAAATAAAATAGTGAATTTAATTTACAAGCGATAGACTCAAAATAAAAGGGGAACAATGCAAAGTATTGCTTATTTTCGGTTAAGAAGGAACATGGATTAAAGTGACAAATCTTTTTAAACAATATTTCAAATCTCCCATCTCTCGGTTGCATAAATATTAATAAAAATCATATTCTTTTAAAACCAAATAATTGCTTTTTACATAAATATTCAGATATTTAAAAAGGGATTTGCCCTATAGAAGTACATAAACAGATGTGCTACCTTGTGTCTATTACTGCACTCTCCAAAGGAAACGTTTCATACAAAGTAAAATGCACTAAAAATACCAGAAAATGCATTTAAAAAATACATTTTCAACACATACTATTATTCCTACAAATAAAACAAGTGTGCTTGAATAATAATGAATATTTTCTATACGTAGATTTTTATTAGAGCAGAGCTTTTAGAAATCTAATATATATGTACTGAAAACAACTTCATAAAGTCTAATATAACATAAGAGCATATCTAATTAAAAATCAAGCCTCAGATTGCATTTTCAAATGTTAGACAAATTATATTGGGTATCGAAATCTTAGTTTTAAATAAGATACACTTTTTCCATAAAACTCTTGCTCTTCATGCGGCCCTTTTTTTATTAAAATAAATACAACGTCGTGCATTACTGTTTATGCCCCACGTAATTCTTATTATATCAGAAAATATCCATATCATGTGAATGATCTATATATCTTTAAATTATCAAAAATGAATTTTAAAAAAAATCTTAAAAACTTTTAAAAAAAAAACAATTGTGGGACAGCAGCCTTTGATCATGACAGCAGTGAAGTCTTAAGACTTCTTAAGGCCTTGAGCTCAAATGCAAAAGTAGGCCCTACTAGAACAGAGCCGATATAAGTTCATTTCGGGCCCTGGGCGCAAAAGATCCAAAGGCCCCCTAAGCACTAGCAGATCGAAAATTATAACCAAAAATTTGGTTATCCGGACCCGGGGCCCTGGGCGCCCAGTGGATAAACCGGAACTGAGACTCTTTCTAACAGATAGTATACATAACACACGTTGTCAAATACTCGTGCAAACGGTAACCCGTCTCAAATAAATGTACGTTACCCATAATCTCACAAACCTAAATATCAACCGACTGCCACCTTTTAAATAAAGGATTAACGATGTCGTTGGCACACACAAGGGGGAGGTGTCCCCGAGTCCGGACACTCCATAGCCCTTGATTTTTCCCCCGATGAATTATAACCGGGTTATACATAGTTCGTGAAATTTAATTAAATATTTGTTATTAATGACTAATTTTATTAATTAATGCTAATTATTTATTCAATAATTAACTTCTTACTGCTTTTCCCCCGAAAATCGACAAAATCAAAATGATATATTGGGTGGCGTATTGGAGCATGATACGAGAAGGGTGGACTTTCGACCTTGGACCCCCTTGTGTGTGCCTGTGACGATGGTACATGGTGGTGGTCAGTTGGCTTGCAGTTCGAAGTTCCAAGCTTTTCGGAGAATATGTCCAGGAACACTTAACGATTAAAATTTTTCGGGTTATGATCTTATTGAACACGAGTCGAGCCTGCCTCTTCCCCAAGGTCGAAGTTCTGGTCTCAGCAAGGCCCATAGGCCTTAAAACAGCCTTGCATGAAAGTTTATTAAATTTGATCATTATTATTTATCACAAGTTTATAAAAAAAAGCAAGAAAATAAAATCGAATTAAAAGGACAAGAACCACAGTCATCATATTAACAAGATGTAAGAAACGTATGAATAGTCAGCCAAGAAGCGATTTTATAAAAACCTCTCTTAATAAACTAATAAATTAAGAAGTGAACATTAATAAAATTAAAGATTATCTCATTTAATACATACTACTTCACACAGATGGGAAAACGTTTTTAAGATCCAGTATGAATATGTGCTTCCAAAAATTTATTTAAATGACAAGAGACCCAAGAAAGAGTCAAAATGTTCCAAAATTTCATTACCATCCAACAAAGGACAGCAATCTATAGACATGAGCCAAGTGAAGAATTCCTTTCCATCAAAATCCACCCGATTCAGAAACTCCCCAACACAACCAAATCACAAAATTAACACGCCGTTCCCAAATCCCAGTCGCGGTGAACGCCCCCGTGAAGAGAGAAAAATTAGAATTTATCTCAATCGTAGCAACAATGGTTGCGCGTCTGAGGCTCTAATTTATTTATGGCGCTTTCACACCTATAAGGCAAAACGCAGCACGCATGACTGGGAGGTTGTCAATTTACCATTAGGCGAGTTAAATAGCTCCCTCATTAGACATCGCGAAATGTCTACCTGCGGCGGAACCTACGCGGTAACCATGACAACCGGCATCTTTAAGCGATATTTAACGGCAGCTACTTGTTGATTCCTATAATGACCACGGGGTGGCCCTCCTCAACCACGTGACCTCATAGCAGAGTTTAAAAGTCGTTAAGGTATCGGATGACTGAGGTGGAGGCTGTTCTCCCATTTTTGACACACTGAATATTAAGTTGCCGCCACGTTAACATTAAGGAAATAGTTTCTTGGAGGAGCACCCCAGATTGTGAAAGTAATTGCAAACTGAAGTGAGCTCATTTGGGGGGAAGTGGGAAAAGAGGACTGAAACTACTTTTCAAGCGTTTTGTGATACATCCCCATACTAGTATATCCCCGACTATATCAGTTTACTTTTTACTATAACCCCTCAGTCTATATATAGTGGTCTTAATATTTTTGTACAAGTTTTATATTGGGGTATATTGCTCTTCTGCGATAAAAAAATGTTAAAAAAACAGCAGATGGAATTTCTTTTTCCTTACAGTTTCCAGAGCAAATGTAAAACAAGTAATATAAATTTTTTTTTAGTTAATTCCTACTTCGATCAACAAAAAAAATTATTTTACTTACTTTTTTATTAAATAGTTACAATTAATATAAATATGTATATACATATGACAGAATCACAACATTAAGTGGAAATTCATTTTTATTAAAGAACCGTAATGTCAGTCAAAATAATCGTGTATATAAAATTTCAGTTCAACTGTTCAGCTTTGAAACTGAGGGGGGAAAAATCTTTTAAAGGTTTGACCCAAGTCGCTAAAAATTAAGCCAACGTGGTTGTATCTGTAATTCTTTAAATAATTAATTTCAGTCAATAATTTTAATTAATTATAATTAAATTATCGCATTGTTACCTAAAACAATAGTGTATAGAAAATTTCAGCTCAAAAGAACGCCTTAAAATGTGAGAAAAAAACCTTTTTTAAGTTTTGACACGCCAAAATGGTTGCTAAGCCACCTCTTTGAATAATTAGTGTGTAACCATCCAAAATAAGTGTGTATATAAAATTTCAGCTCAAAGGAGTGCTTTAAAATGCGAGATAAAGATTGCTTACTTTATATGCAAGATTGAAAATTTGAACAAGATAAATATAAAGAGAGTGTGAGCTAATAAATAGTAGGAATTGAAACAGACAAATTGCTCATAAAAACATGGAAGGCTAAATTTATACCTAAGTTTCAGTTTTCAGTAAACAATATGAGAATATATAAACATACGTTTCACTGCATATTTCATGATGATGTATGACTATATATTATTTATAAGTTATTGATATCTAAGACCTATGATTAAGCTTCCATATGCATTGAAAAATATTCTTATAGTACTCGCTTTATGATTCAAAGACAAGGATAGATTAAGAAACGAAAGTAAAATGATCTTTTACGACCCCCTGCACAGATGATTTCCGCACAACCCATCTATACACAACAAAATAAACATGCTTGCCAAATTTAGAGTCTGTAGATCTAATAGTTAACAAATGGGGATTTGTATTTATTACACCCCCGCAACCTACCTTGGGAGAGGATTTCTCTCTGCAAGACCCATTCTTAAAGGATCTCTACTATATAAATGAAACATGCTTGCTAAGACTGTAGGTTTAATAGTTTAAAAGCAAGAATTTTTACTATAAGCTCCCTTAAAATATTTCAACTTCCATTCGGTGTCGATTTCCTTAAAACCCGTTTTCAGCTGATCTCTATTCAACAAAAGAAAAATGCTTACTAAATTTCAAGTATTGTAGTCTAATAGTTCCGAAAATCTAGCGATTAGAGAGCGAGTCACTTACTTAAAAATACATATACAGATATACATTTTTTCCAATTGGGTAGCAAAGAAACGAAACACAAAGGTTTTATTTGTTAAAGAATTGCGCGCGCGCACACACACACACCAATCTATTTTGCAGCATTCAAAACACACCGCTGAAGTAAGACTAATCAACTTTGATAAGAAGCAACTATACCAATCACAGCTTAGGCAATTCTAAAACGCGTTTGAACACCACGAATTCATGTCCTCTTAGCAACATCAAAATTACTAAATATAATTGACACAAAATCTCAATTTACAGACAGGGGGAAAAAAGAATACAGTGGAAAGCATTACCAACCAGGATTATATATAAATACAAAACCCGCAAATGTTCGGGAAAAAAAAACGGTCAAACATTGCAACGCGGTCACAAACATTCTCAGAAAACCTAACCAGAAAGAAACAGAAATTAATCAAGTAAAACAGGAGGAGGAAAATAAAAAAGAACATCGGGGTGGAATGGAAACAAGGAGGGGGAGATGAAATGAAAATATCAACGAAATCTAGGAAGGAAACAGCAGTAAAGAAAAGAGCGTGGAGGAGAAAAAATTAATAAACAAAAAAAAGATGCTACTTACTTTTACTGGAGAGCACACATGGTGAGTTAAAAACTGGCACCTCGTTAGCCATACAGCTGTGAAAGTGTAACTGGATATCCTCGGTGTCCAGAGAAGTTTGAAAAGGGCCAGGCGCCGAACTGGGGGTGTCAAAAGCAATAGAACGTGGCACGAAGAGAAAGGGAGGAGAGGAAAGCAAAAAAATCGTCTGAAGGGTGGGAGGGCATGTGTGAGGAGATTCAGACTCATCTATCACAACCCCTCGACTTCAAGGAGGAAGGGGAAAAAATCCCGTTGAAGACTGGAAGAACTAGACTACATCTCTAAGTGAGATGCCCGATACACGAGATTTCGTGCTGCAGGCGATATCATGTAACCACAGTGTAAATACTAATTTTCGGAAAGAAATAATTAGTGCTAAATTTTTCAAGACATTTTGACTATTTTTTTAGGAATATCTTAATATAAATAAGAAAAAAAGTGAAATAAAACTATAACGCTTATTATTTCCCCCACCATCGCCTTTAGTTCCCCCCTACAAATTTGGAAGAGAAAAATCTCCTGAAGTAATAACTTGTTCAAAATTTTTTTAAATGACTGAGTTCTGAATAATTTTAAAGAAATCACAATTATTTCTCGAATTATAACGTATTGTATTAAAGTAACTTGAAATAATAAAGTAATTAACTAAGTATAAAGTAATTAAAGTAACCTAAAAGATCATTTTCAAACATACAAAACGTTTAATCGTGGATAAATTAAATGCATAAATGGACATTAAGGCTGATAAAAAGTTCAGAAAAAATCTTGAAACTTGGGAAAAACCGCAAAAGGCAAAACAATAACTATCTTTATAGCAATAAAACATTAGTTATGAACTTAGTAAACAAATTTTGAGTTTAAACATTTTATGTCAAAGCTTTAATATTCTACTAGATGTAAAAAAAATATAAAAAAAACTGCTATTATCATTTATTAAATTTCCGTTTACACGTATGTTATTAATTTTATAACATATATGTAAAGAGAAATTACTAAAAGAAACTTTATGAAGTAATTTGAATATTCATCATAGTAATCTAAAGAGTAGTAAAGCCTCTTTTAGAAAATTTCAAGGGCGTAGCTACCACCGTATCAATGACAAAGGGCTCCCAAGCTAAGAGACTCAACATGTGTAAGCAAACAATTGTAAAATTTGAAGTACCACCAAAAAATTTTGATACAAGTTTCACTCAGGAATAGCAACTAGTGAGAAATTTCAAATAAAGAATATGTACAAGTATTAATATATATAAAAAAAACCTTTAAAGAAAAAACAGTACTTTTCTAGTCGTATTTGTTATAAGTGCTTGATAAATAATTTTTTAAAAAAAAGAGAGCGTGCATTGAAATATTTACACAATAACAATGATAAGATGAGAAGAGAATAGGTACAACAAGCCAATTTTTATTTTCCCTCTCCATGTGTCCTTGTCACTACAGTTGTTGAGGCGCTTATGTCTCAAGTACAAACCACTATTAATCTTTTCGCAGAATACCAACCAGAAATGATGAAAGTTCCCTCAGATGATGAAGAATAGCTCGGAATACATTTAGAGTTTCAATCTTACTGTAATCATTTAGATGTAATATTTAATTTTTTAAATCAATTCCTTTCTGCCTGAAAATACCTTTGAGGTTTAACATATTAAAAGATCCAAAGTAAAAATTCAAGAAGAACATGAAAGCCCCAGATAAGGAAAACAAAAATGTGCAAGGAGATGGGTAAGAAAAACAACAAACAAGGGGCAAAGGAAAGAATGCTTGTAATAATGGATAGGATCCATTAAACCACGATTAAAACAAACTAAACGTGTTTCCAGGAGGCAGAGCCTTTTTAGTAAAAGGATTGTTACCAGCAGACAAGCAATTAGTCTTCTAGAGAGAAAACGTTGATTTCATACTGTAGTGAAGAGGAGTGCCAACAAGAGAATTTCGGGAGTGAAAAGAAATGTATGGGAAGAAAAAAGGAAATAAAAAAAAGGAAGGAAAGAAACTGGAGCAAAGAAGGAAAGAAACTTCTTTTTCCCATTTTTCTATCGGGGCAGGCGCAAGAAAACGAGCCTTCCTTTTTGTTCCGGTATAAGAAAAGAAGACATAAAAGCAAAAGAAGAAAGAAAATAAAAATTCCACTGTCAAAAGCGAAAAAGCATCGAGTGTGGAGAGCCAGGGCATCATCGCTGGCAGCATTAATGTCCCCAAAATGACGATCTACATGCATATGATTATATTGCCGATCAATGGGGGGTGGGGAAGTGCCACACAGAAAGGGCACACACATCCCTCCCTACAAAGGAAAAACTCCTTCCACTCCCCCACATACTCAACGACTCGCTACATATTTTCCGCAGATCGACTTCAAGTGATTATGTTCCAAAGCGCTGGTGAAAAGTTTTTGCTCCATCGTAGCAGTCCGCTTAATGGCATATTGATTACTGAAGAGTTAACTGCTTTTCACCGCTGCTTTCGGATTGGGAAGAGGGGGGCACGCAAGGAGAGGTGTATGTGTGTGTATGCATACACGAACGAGGGTGTGGGTGGGAAAAAAGAGGGGGATGCATTGCTTTTTATAGTGTGATTGAACGAGCTACTGCTGGCTGGCCCACCTCATGAAAGTTAAGTAGATAGTTTCTAATACCCCGGCCTTGTCCTCACCTCTTCCTTCTTTCTTGCAGGAAAAAAAACACTTGGAATTCTTACGCGAATTTCTATTCCTCTCTACACACACCCTTGGGTGAGGTTTTCTGCTGGTCTCTTCCTTTTTATTCGAACTAACGGTCCCCCTTTCTTCCGCCGTACACTCTATTCCTATCAGATGACGAGTGCAAACCAGGAGTAAAAGCTGAATCAATGAGCATGTGCCTCGTGAAACAACCCATTGAGATTATTTATTTTGGACATTTGTTCCTTAAATTAAATATATTTTTGAATAAATTCACTTATAATTAAAAAAAAAGAAACAGTGAAGCATAAATTAAATATATATTTAAGTCAGTTCACTTATAAAGGGGGGGGGGAATTGGGAAGTAAAGGAGAAAAGATAATTGTTAAATAAATGAGAATTTCTTACTCTAAAAAATATAAGATTATGAAAGGATTAAAAAGAGATGTTGATAGATTATTCAGATGAAAAGCTATAACATTTTATGAATACTATAAAGTTTGTTTATTGCCTGAACATTGTTTATTTAAAAGAAATGTGCTCACTTTATTCGTTTAAATCTTATATCTGAGCTGCATTCTTTAAAAATAAATAGATACCTTCAGTACCGTATACAAAAAATTTTCAATGGGGGGGGGGGGGGGGTTCCATGGTTGAAAGTCCCCCATCTCGTATCATACCTTAAGATAACACCAATTGATTGTTCTGATTTTGTCGATTTTGTTTACAAAAACAGTAAAAAATAAATTGTTAATTACAAGAACTTAATTAAATTTTCTGTTTATATATATAGGATTATCAATCGAAAAAACTCAAGGGCTTTGGAAGGTGTCCGGAGCCCTAGGACACCCCCCAGGACGCACACATCTTTGTGCGCGCCACTGGAAGTTTTCTTTCAATATCACTTTTTCATAAATAAAAAAAATTTAATACTATGCACACGTGTAAAATAATGCCAAAAAAGTTTATATCGCTTAAAATAGTCTTAAGGCAACCATTGTATTATTAATGGATGCAAATGTAATCAAGTAATACAGATAAATTACCAATCTTCCATTAAAATTTCGAAAAATATTTCAAATAAAAAAAAACATCTTTTTCCTATTATATATAAAGTTCAATTTATATATATATAAAGTTTCTAGTTTGTGGGCATGCGCAGAGAGTCAGCTTTTCCTCCCAAGAACGAGTCGTGTCGATTGAAGGGCCTCAAATGAATCTGTTGCCGCTGGGGAATGTATTGGGGGGTGGGGATGGAACGAGATGCTGAAGAAGACAAGTGAAGAAAAGAGAAGAGAGGTCAGATAGAGAGGAAAAATAAAGGATATATAGAGATGCATGGGGGTGGGTAGGTAGAAAAGATTCAAGTAAGGAGGGCTCCTGCATTGGACATCGAGTGGCGAGCGAAAGAAATTGAAAGAGGGTGAATCGGAATGGAATAGGGGATGTAGACGGATGCAGAGATGTTCCAGGATGAGGTACCATGAAGCACATAAGATGGGGGACTGGAAAGGAATTCAAAAAGCAGACGAAGAGGAGCTCCTGTTAGAGGGATGGGAAGTGACGGAAATGACAAAATGTGAAGAAGTCACAGACAAGGGTTTTGAAAACGTAAGTTGCAAGTACTAGATTGTCTTATATCTTCTTTTTTGTGTAAAGAAAGGAATATGCAAATGATTAGTATAAACCTATTTGTCCCGAAAGTCGAGTCTACTCGATTTCTGTATGCACTAGTTTCGAATTCCCGGAGAAAATATGCATGTAGAGCCAGAGCATTTATAATAAATATGCAATCGAAAAACATTGATTTAAAAAAAAAAAACAATACTTGACTTCAGCCTCAAATTAAAATGACTTTGATGAATAAGAAATTAATTATTAGCACGCAAATAACTTTCAATGTAGTAATCATATAAGGCTATTCATAATTCCTGCCACAGTTTCGAAGTGTTATAGTAAGAAATACAGCAAACTAAAACAAAGCAAGGAAAAATAAATAAATAAAAAATAAAAGAATACAGAAACAATTCAAGTTTTATTTACATACTTTATAGTAGTTATATCTGTGTACCCCTATAAATTATGTAAATTATGCCGTATATTAGTTACACGGCACACCATCAATAAGATAGTCCAGTTCCAGCAAGGACACTATCAACGTTATCCACAGCACGTGTTATCCTTTTATGCAGTTCTGTTGCATCAAGTACACAAAAGGGGTACGAAAGCCCATAATACAAACATCTATGTTTTTCGATAACACAGAAAGGATAGCACATGCTATCAATAACATTGACATCATCCCTTTTTAGCACGGCACCATATAGGCGATACCAATTAACGCAGGTAATTTTGGCACCCCTAGAGGGAGGCACTTGAGTCATTGACGATGCAAACCTGTTCTAGGATTTAGTTTTGCCGAGAGCTCCCAAGCCAAACAGCCACTCTAGGATCTTTTACATGTCGTATAATCAAACGACATAGCCGTTGTCGATTTTCTGCATCTAAGGGCCGGGGTCGAACCGCAACCTTCCTTAGGTGCAGAAGACCAGCGATAAACCAACCACGCCACCCAGCCGGTATTTAAATAAAACCTGAATTGTTTCTGTATGCCTTTCAAATGTTCTTTTTTTTACTATATTCAGCTTTGTTTTTTTACTATAACGCTTCGAAATCCGGTAGGGAATTATGAATAATCCTGAATGAATAAGACATTAGAAATATAACTCATGTAGAGTAATGATAATTGCAAACATCCATATAACGTCATACTGTAGCATGAGGGCCATTCCTATGTTATTCCTTGCCAGGGACGTCTTAAGACTCTTTGAGGCCCTGGGCCCCTCTTGCAAAAGTAGGTCCTACCCGAGATCTTTAAAAGTAGACAGCATGCATTGTCGTTCAAACAATAATTTGAAACAAATAAATCACGACTCAGAATCCCAAAAATATAGGCTCAAACCGGCTCAACCAATGGCCGCATTTCAACTAAACAAGTTGAATGATTGTTTATGGCATCATCACATAATAATACATACTTACTACTTTTGTAAGTTGACATACAGTTAGAAATTCTCTGTTTTTCGGAGAATATGTATCGGTATAATATTTGACCATTAGAATTGTCCGGATCATAATCTTATTAAGACAGAGTCCAAAACAGAACGAGGCCCCCACCGAGGGTGTGGCCCGCGGACCGGGCCCAGTTGGCTCATGCCTTAAAACGTCCCAGTTCCTTGCAAATACAGAACTTGCTTATACAGAACATAAACCAAAAATAACATACGGAATAAAGTATACAAGTGGAATAACTTATAGTGGTTCCTTATAGTGTATTTTCAAGAAAATTTGAAAAGCACGATTTTCTTCCAACACACATCCAGAAATGCCTCAGTTACTTTTGCTTACAAAGCTACCAGAAGCTTTATTGCACAGAGGAAATAAAAATGCTATCAAATTAGATGTCCCCTTCCAAGTTCAATGGAAAAACCAATAACGTGTAAAAATGAAAATCTATACACATTATAAACTAACAAGCACATAATGTAACGTGAAAACATTAAACATTGCTGGACGAAATGAGGATTTGTAGCGAAGAAGCGAAGATGAAAAGCACTAACTGTTTTCCACAAAAAAAGAAGGATGGGAAGTGCAGTTAACTGTCAAGAGTGTATGGTCTTGCTGATTGGTGTTATCAACGAGGCACAGCTGATGAATGGCGACCTCAACATGGTTTGCTCTTCGACCGTCACGTAAGCCACCTTCCTTCTTCATTATTTATTCATCTCATTGGTTTATGCGACTATGGCTTCAAAGGGCGAATAGGCCACTTATGTCACACGAAATAGTTCGGACACAAAGTGCTATGATAGCAATGGAAGGAGTGGGATATATGGAATTTAATTATAAATAGACGAAAAAATACAATCAGTTGGGAAGAAAGGACCGCAAACATAGCAATAAAGCACATCATTTTACTCTCCAGAGAAACCAAAATTCTTGTAACTCATTTAAGGTATGCGTCTACCTTAAAATTGCAAATTTTGCCAAAAATTGAATTTTTTAAAAAATTTTATTTTATAGGTCATCATTAGTTTTATAAAAATACCAAGTTTATGATTTTCCGTTTGCTAGAACAAAAACTACAAGTGTTTTAGAAAGAGAAGATGCCATTACTTTAAGCAAGATGTCCTACTTCAGCAAGCCAATTTCATTTAATAAAAAACTTTTTAATAATACTTATAAACAAATTAAATACGGCAAAGAAATATTTGCATTTGTATCATTTAAGTAATTATTTTATTTGGGACGTATAAATTAAAAGAAGTGTTTCTTTGCGTATGATTTCACATAATACCATTCCTTGAATCTATCTTCGCCAAATGTACAAGAACCGGAACTAAAGGCGGAACACATTTTCAGGCAGAAAATGCGTTTAATTTTCATGAAAATTGCAAAATTATATAATTCATACATCTCTTTATAACAGCATTCTTAAAATTTCAAAATATTCCATAGATGATTAATATTTTTTTATACTTAAAGGGATATCTCATTTAGTATTGCAGTATAAGAGAAAAAAATGCGAAACAAATTTTATACCTGAAAAAATAAATCAACGTAGGGAAAATTGAGAAGTAGGATGCTATCTATAGGATAGCGAAGCAAAAGCATAATATTTTATTGTTTCAATATTTTTATATCTGAAAAATATTTCTAATTCGGATCCTATTCTATAACATTAAGTGACGACAGTCTTAATCAAAAAAGTGATTACATGCAGATTTATATAGGGGAAAAAAACACGAGCCTTACACACAGTAGCCGGATATGATGTGTAACATCTGACATGTTATCGTGTTAAATTCGCCATAGCAACTTAAATCCTGAAAAAGGTGAATCGAGTATGATTGGAAATAATTTTCTATGGAATAATTATATCTTTAATGAAAATTTTATTTAATTAACACAAGGAGCGATGCAACTTTTTATCAAAAATAATTATTCTTGTTCAATTTGGGGAAGAGCGGTAATGATAACTAAAATATGACACATATACCTGTGATTTCAAAGTATTTAAAAACCGTTGAAAAATAGTGTCAACAACAGTACCACTGTTAGTTGTCGAAACATTTCGATTTGTGTTCATTTCGAGCTTGAGTTCATCATTCAAAAAAGCTACGAGTGGCTCGGCTTCTAGCAAACTGAAATTAACTTTACAATCACCACTCAAAATCATGGGAAGCGAGTGATAGTTTTTTTTTAAAGATCAGAACCACCTACGGTAAATGGTAAAAGTACAAAATGCAGGAACCGTTTGCAGGAAATTTTGAACCGTTTGACTCGAAGAAATGTATACGACCACTGTTTGTCCATTTTCAAAGAAACATTTTGCCGCACATATGTCCCCAATATCTTGACTAACAATACCCAGTCCACTTGTTTGACGATAAGTAATATCCATATGAGGAGCCATAACGTGTGAAGTGTTCTGTTTTGTACGCAGCAATCGAAGTCAGGTATCGAAACACGTTCGTCAGTATCTAACCACGTCTCTGCCAACATGAGTAATGTACAATTTTGTGAAATAATGTCTAAATCTGTTTGCTGAGCCCTCAGACTTCGACAATTGAGTGTAAGGATAGCAAGTTTATCCTTGGTGAAATCTAATAAAACATGTTGGTATGTGCGAAGTGGATTTAGAGTCAAGCGCAAACGAAACCGAGTTTCTTAATTAGAATCTTTTGAAATGCTAAATTTAATAACATAAAAAAGGCTGGAGGCTTAATGGCTACTAGAGTTGGACCCCACGTGGATATATCTTACAAGATCCAGCTAAAGGACTTAGCTTTTTCTCTGGTCCTAAAGCGAGAAAACAAAACAAAAACAAAGATCCCACGGCCTAGACTACATGAGGGGATGAAGAGAAATGAAGGGGAGAAAAAACCAGTGAAGAGAGACCACCAAGTGGGCTGATTGGTCAAATTAAATAGAGTGCGCTTCCACAACTTCCTGTTACACATTTCCGTCCCTTTTCACGAAATCACTCCTAGAAATCTCCAGCAAACGAGAGGAAAGATGTTACACATCAATAAATAAGTTAAATGCAACTTCTTATTTCAGAGCCACGCATACCTAATTTAGTTTTTTAAAAAATAATGAACATACTTCCCCCCGGGAAAAAAATGATTAACACTAACAAAGATCATAAATACACAAAAACAACAAACAATAAATTTTTAAAATTGACGATTAGTTTAAACACTAAACGTTCTATGTGAAAACGGGCAAGGAAAACAAATTACATTCCATTTCGTAACGCTGCATTTTCAGCCACATCCACACTTACATAACCTTATGTACGTAAGAGACACTAGGGATTTTCAAAAGGTTACTGTAAATACAAGAAAACTTAAAGCAGTGGATTTGAATCTAGTCATCCAAACATCCCGATCGTATTAGCAGCACAAAAAGAGGGAGGAGGTATAAAAAGTTTTAAAAAAAATCGAGTAAATAATATCCCTTTGACCCGACCTCACTCCCACTCCTAAAAATTGTCTCAACAGTCTCAAAATCCAGGGTGACATGACAGATGGTGTGCAAGTGCTTCCAAAAGAGGCGGGGGTGCAGCTCGCGGGGTTGTTCAGAAAGAGGGGAAGAGGCTTCTGAGAAACTTTTTGAAAAATGGAAGACAACAGCTGCGGTATGATCAGGGAGGTTTCGGAATTTTCCGCTTGTCTGAAAGGATTAAGCAGTCCGGAATCCCTTCAATGGGATTTGTTTATAAACTAGCAAGGATGTGTCAAGGATTTCTTTTTCTTCCTTTTAAGAAGAATCAGTAGTGGGGTGAGAGTGATTGAAAAGAAAACTAAGCATTATTAAAACAGCTGAGCAGACAGGAAATGTGTGTGTGTGTGTGCTAGATTTTTAACATTAGTTTCCAAGTCGATATACAGTCCTAACAGTAGTCTACTTTGAGGTTACGCTAGGCGTAATTAATCTAGAAAACAAATTGAAGGGGGGGGGGACTCTTTAAGCTAAATGTGTGAAATATTTGTATATATTCTTGTCAAATGCCCGTTTTTTCATTGAAATTATAGTGCGTTTTAAACAGTGCGCTAAAAAAGCCATTTATATTATAAATTGTCTACGTCTTGCATGTTTAAATGAATTCATTTAAAATTATGGAATGATCAAATTCAAATATTCAAGGATATGAGCATCATCTCTAATTTCGTGTAATGAATTATCATTGAAATATTATTGATTTTACGTTGCAGCATAAAAGGATATATATGCATTTTAATGCACACTTCTAAAAGCTTCATTTTAGATGAACAAGCCTCATGTTACCAAAACACCGGCTTCATGAAAGAAGAACAAAATGAAATTGCGGTAATTTAATTTTATATCTGATTTGAATTATGATAATGATTTAAAATAAACACATGATGTACATAATCTAGGATATAGATCAAGGGTGGCATATTGTAGCACGGTGGAATTATGACTGTGACACACGAAGACTTGCTGAAAAATTAAAAATAAATTTAAAAGATAATTATAAATAACCATTTTTTACAATTTAATTTTGAAAAAGGTTTGTCTCAGACAAAAAAAACCCTCAAAATTTGGATCAAAATATGTCTGTGAATAAATGTTTAATGCAATGAACATAATAAAATAAGTATCACTTAAAACTAGTTGATATGCTATGACAACTATAATATCCTAATTTTGTTAGCATCTGCAAAAGCTAATCCTAATATAACTTGGTAAAAATAAAATGTAATTTAAAAGCCACATTAAGTAGGTACTGAGCATTTAGTAATAATTTTGAATTATGTGTTTCAAGTTACTTGTTTTTATTTTATACCTAAACTATCTGATTGAACTTGTAAAAAGTTTATTAACAATAAAATCCAGGTTCGCTCTTTCGTCTCATTTATTATATTACTTTTAAATTTCGACAACATAGACCTTCATTAAGAAAATGTTCTGTTTGCGTAAAAATCTCGTAATGAGCTTATATATAAAAAAAATTCTCAGTTTTCTATACTTGTTTGCTGGAAAAGTTGGAAGTGGGACTCATAATTATTTTTTTATCAAATAGTGGTACTCTTCTCAAAAAGGTTGGCCACCAGTGATATAGATAGTTAAAGAATTTTGAGACCTCCAGAATTCTTTATACTGAAAACAGAAGAGGAGAAGAAAAAAGGATATACGAGTTTGTTTTTAATATTTACGTTGGATCTTTAGAGAAACACCAGGGAAAAAATAAATCCTCTATGAATCAAACCTAACTAATTTTCCCCCAAATAACAGGATTAATATATAGATAATAATCAAACATCAACCTTTAGTAGTGAACACTGCTACATTTAAAAAAAGTATATAGGTGGCAACAATGAAACATTGAATAAAGGAAAAAATCTGAAAACTAAAGAATAAAATGGGAGGAAAAAAACCCCGCTGCGTTAAAAATTATTATTAAGTATTTGCAACAACATTTGTTTAGGAAAACCAATCTCAAATAAGGATCTTATGTTTTGAAAGTAGCAAATACATCACATCCATTACAACTAAATTTATGTCCAAGCACTAAATCGGATTTTGACACCGCACCACCCACTTTACAAGCATGCAGAACACACAAGGTAAAGAGAAACAAGGCATAGGAAGAGAAAGAACGACCGTGGAGGGAGAAGAAAAAAAAGAGTCAACAGACTGAAAATTAATGTTTCAGGAATCAAAGGACCTAAACCATGATGTGCGAGCGGCATGTAGAAGAAGATTGATTTGATTTTGAAGGGGGCACGACTAAAGGGGTGGGGAGAGGGTAGGAATTGCGCAAAACGAAAGATAGTGTGACGAGAGGGGGGGATAATGTTTCGAAACAGACAGATGTGGAAGTCGCACGTAACTGCATGATGGATGGAGATTCTAAGAGGCTGCGGCTCAAGAGGGGATGCCGGAGAAGGTGATTCGAGCCAGCTGTCAGAGAAGAGATGTTGCGTCTCTTAACCACCAGACAATTGAAAAATTCTTTTAACATACTCTCTGCCGACACCCTCTTTTGACTCCTTTTTATCCGTGGCGCGATTATGTAACAATTTTTTTCCCTCCTCCTTCCCCTTAAAAGCCCTCCCAAACATCCTCATCCGTTACTCTTTTTTTCTTCCCCCTTCCCCCCGCGTCGATCATGGCTTGGATCAACCCCACCGGCGGTTTTGCCTGTGAAGTGTAATCGTCATGTTTTGTGGATTGAGTGGCTTTGGGTTAACTCAGAGGGTTGACAGTTTTGATGTCGAATCGGAATTTTTTAACTCTTAAATGGTTTCTGGTGATGCTGTGTTCGGAAGTGATTGAAAATATTTATCGAGAGTAAAATAAAATTTATTTAAAGCATCTGGGCTCACTGATTTTGTTTTTATGCAGATTAAGGAGAAATGCCACTTTGCGTTATGCGGAATATTTTGTTTGCAAATAGATTATGAAAGAAAGAATGGTGGTCATGGAACTAAAGATATGTCATTTCAAAAAAAGGGAGCTTAACAAAGAAATTTTTTTCCAACCATTTAATAAGAAATTGTCGTGCCCCATCATTTTTAAACGAATAACCCAATTTCTAACTGGTCATTGTAATTTTAAAAGCTACTTGAAAAAAAATTTAGTTCCATCATCAAATTCGCTTTCAAGGGACTTAATATATATATATGCCTCCAAATTTTCGCCACCAGAAGTGCTTTTAAAAAGTTCTGTAAATTTATTGTAAATATTTGTTATCCTCGCAGCACTGGCATAGCTAGTCTTGAGTGGCCCCTAAATCAAAGTTGTTTGGGGGCCCCTTAATATTTGTGAATTATTTTATGATAAAACACCGCTTCGAAGAAGAGAACATGATTATGTTAATTAAGACTGCTATATATAGTTTACGTTTTCAGGCTAGTGGGAGAGAGATAGGCTAGACTGCTATCGGAGTAAAGATTAATCAAATTGAATGTGAATCGCGGATATTTAGTATTCGCTAATTGAATCACTTAAGGTGACGAATTGTCACTGAGATTAAATCCAGATTAAATAGATAACAAGTCAAAGTGATTGCCTTGAGTAAGTGTGGTTAGTATACCAGTTTCCTCATATCTCGTGTACCTCGCTCATTGTCGGCTTAGTGATTATTTGAAGACATCTCTTAGTCTGGATCGATTGTAATATTGTGAATAAATTAGATTATTTTGTTGAACTATGGCTAGTGTTCCTTCCAATCCTCCTACACCTTTAGGCTCGCAGGGGAAAATATTACACATTTTGCGATTTTTTTGCTTTTACGTTTCGGGGCCCCCGTATCATTGATACGGCGGTAGCTAAGCTCCTGGTTCTTGACCATAACCACAAGGCTACTGCGGCCATTTTTATTCACGGAGTATCAGTAACAGATTATTTCCCTGCCTACCACAGTATTTCCTAACGATTGTAAAAATATATACATATCTATGTAAATAAAATAAACTGTAACAATCTTAATTTTGTTGATACATGATCTTTTTTGCAATATCCTTTAAAATGAAAAAATATTTCAGTCCTTTCAGTTTCCTGTAAAGCGATTTTCGCTGTAAACAAAAAAAATTAAATATTAGCATTAGATTCCCCCAAATAACATACAAAACAACCGTTAATCCCAAGACTTGGTTTTAGACAAAATACTTTGTCCAAGACAGAGAGACCAGAATGCAAAGGCATCGTAATTAAACGAATGGCGAGTCAAGCGAGCGAATAATAAATTGCTTATTAGAGCAGGAGGCTCTTTCACTGATTGCGCCGAAACAGAAAGCCGTCTTTCCCTCTTGACATTTATATATGTAAGGAAAGGAGAAGAAAGTCTTTATATAAAAGTGTTATGGATGGTTATGATATGTCAATGTCACGTGGACATGACGGGTCGGTTCGAGGGCGGGATGCAGTCCCCTGTGGCCCACGGGTTGCCATGGAGACTTGTGCTGGGTGTTCGGTAATAAAGGGATATATTCAGTAAGGGATACCTATGGATGGTGAGGTACATAGATTGGCTAGTTATACATATATATACAAATACTTCTTTGTTGGAATTCATTGCTTCGATAAACGAAAATGTACCGGTGTAAAACATAAATATTATTAAAAATTATTAATTTTTTTTCACAATTTCTTAAAAAAATTTTGAGGGGAAACAAACGATATATTTATAATAATCTAATAGAAGAGATTGCTCAATTTTTTTCTACTTTGATTAGCGAGTCTTATATTTTCGTAGCACTATAAAGCTGCACGAGGGCCATTGGCTCGTAATTTTGAACCAAAGTCAACTGACGAGGATGACATCTGAGCTCTCCACACCACACCAATTGGAGGACGTTTAAACCTCAACATATTTAAAGTGCTTGGCCTCCTCTACACGGTGGGTCTTCAGCGGCACTAGGTTCGAAATTATAACAAGTCAACCACGAATCCGCGGCCTTGACCATTAGGCTACAGCGGCCACTTGTATTTTGATGAATCCATTTATAAAGAAAAACTGTTAGGAAAACAATGAAAAACTCCTCAATGAAGTTTTCTCAAAAGGTTCTCTTTCCTGAGAATAAATAAATTCTTCTGAATAATGACGAAATATGTAGAAGCCTCAAACTAAAATTTTTGACGCATACTTTTGGTATCAATCGGTACTTATAAGTGAGTTTGGCGACGGACCTCGAAATTTTGAGCCACAGTCTATGTACGAAATCCAGACCAATTATAAATTTGTAACTGGTATAAAAACAGAACTTTTTAACAATACTACTACAAATACGAAGCCTTTATTATTCTGTGTGTTCATTATTAAACGAATACATTTTGCCTAGCATTTGAAGGTATTTATAGAAAATAATGATTTTAAACATATTAGGTTGGGGAAAAACAAACCCATTATCTTTTTTGGCTGTAGTGTTTGATACCTCGTAAAAAATCGGTCAAACAATTTCTGATTTATGCTCGATGGAAAGGTGACATTTTGCACTAAAAAAAGTTCTTTTGCTGTTTCTTGTTTGCCCCATTCAGTTGTGACTTACAGGGTGTTAAAAATGGATGACAACAAAGAGAAAATTCGGAACAGCTTACAGTTTCTATCATAAAAGCGAAAATGTTATCCAGTGGGCTGGAATTGTGAATGGTATTGAGGTATCGATACTGTAACAGCTAATTACGGGCAATTTTGGTTTCGTCGATTCCTTTAAGGTATGTTCGTCGTCGAAAATGTCGATAAAATCACAGAAATGATCGAAGTTGACCGGCATGTTTGTAGTCGTAGCATTACTAATGTGCTGAAGTTCGCCATTAGGGTTCAAGACTTCAACAGGGAGAGGCATTATGAAGCTACCTTTAAAATGGCAACAAATTATAGAACAAAACGGTACATATTTGACTCAAATTGGTAGTCCGAAATATGTTTAATAAAAGCCTTCAAATCACGTAAAAATAATGAATTTCTTTTTCTCCAAATATTTCTAAACTATATTTCTATAAAATAGAGATACAAATAAAATACTAAAATGTAATTCCAAAAACAAGTAACTGTCAACATATGATTTCCATATAAGAGCATGTTTTTAAGGTTCTAATCTTCACGCTAAAAAAAAAAAATTGAATTTTCAACAAATTTTTAATTTAACGGGGAAAAAATATATATCGCCTACATCCCATCTTCTGAATTCCTCTTCCTTCAATTTATATTTCCCGCTTCGTCTGGTCTATTAAAAGAAATAAATTTTCCCACTTAGGTAGTTGGAAATAGCCTTCAATCAGGAATTTGACGCGGGAACATGGCTAAAGTTAGGACCAGGGGAGCAAAAAAATAAATAAAAATCTAAACTAAATAAATGAAAGAAGGAAGGAAAGAGAGTAAGGAAAAAAATGCGAAGGAACGTATAAGCAAGGAATATATATATTTTTTTCTTTCCAGAGGACTAGGGGATGAGGCGGAGAGTGACTGCAAAGCAGATTATGGAAGTCAGGAGTGACAGGTCCTTCAGCCAATTCCAAAGACGCAATCCAAGAAGAGGAACTCCAACCGCCGACAACGGACAGTGCTTTCCGACTCATATTCAGAGTTGAAAACTAGGCTTCAGGGGGGCTTCCATACAATATCGCCGCCCAACCTCCAGATCGCACAGTATGACATTAGATGTGAAGCTGGATTTGTTGTATAAAAACAGGCGGGTATATGCAAAATAATTTATACACACACACACACATTATATATAATTCATAAAAAAATACAAATGGTTATAATACTAAGTATAACCAGTCAAGAGAGTAAGAAAAATTTTCCACAATAGTACAATAGCAAACTCTTGGCCTTAGGAACCAAGATTGAAAGTTTAAACCAATTTTTTTGACTAGCCAACCTATACCTGTAATTTGCCTATACACTGGGGCCATAGAGGAAGGAATATTAAGAGGTGTAAGTATTACAGATAAAATACATAATACTATTAATATATATATATATATATCACACATATGTGTGTGTATGTGTGTAGCGCACACAAAAAATTTTCAAGGGGGGGGGGTCATGGTCGAAAGTCCCCCAACTCGTGTCATACCTTCAGCCAACACCAATTGATTCTTCTGATTTTGTTAACAAAAACAGTAAAGAATAAATCATTGAAGTAATAATTAGCATTAGTTAATAAATAAATTGTTAATTGCAAGTATTTGATTAAATTTTACGTTATATATATATATATATATAGAATTATGATCAATCGAAAAAAACTCAAGGGCTTGGGAGGACCCCTAGGACACCCCCCTTGTGTGCACCACTGAGATATACATTTCTATATATAGAGAGAGCGAGACAACATTGTATTAAATGGGTTAAAACTTTATATTAAAAAAACTACACAAGATGCAAACAAAGATACAAAGTTTTATGAAGTCAATTCAAAAAGTATATGAGAAAGCCACGTATACGAATGTGGATTTTTCCCCCTTGTAAAATACATGAAGATGACGCATTTTTTCTATCCAAAACTTACCAAAAGATAAAAATATACTTACTGAAGAGTTTTTTAAAAAAAGTATCAAATTTACACATTAAAATGAAATATTCATATTAAGGTATTTTAGTTTGTTTTCATAAAATTTTTATTAATGCCACTCCAGAGACTTAAAATGGGCAAATAGCAACCCACCAAGACAGAAAACCAAACATAGAGAAATGTTCTTTATATTTGAGTCGACATAAAATTGTGAGCAAAGTTTTTCTTGCATGAATGTCAACGAGAGTAGATATAGATGCAAGTAGGTAGCAGTTAACTTGCAGACCGAGAATGAGAATTAACAAATAAATTCAACTCTTTATTTCAAAAAATTTGTAGACAAGTGCAATAGGGCACATGTGACTCATTAAACTGATACTAAAGTTAAATATGTTAAAAGCTATAGATGGTATGAAATTGGCACAATAAATAAATAAAAAATGCAGTTTTACTCTAACTTATTTATTGATTTTTATACAGAACAATTTAAACATTTTCTGAGATGTAAAGTTAACTAATGAATGAAGTCATTTTAAAAAGCAGTGGCTTTCCGGTATTCTCCGGTTCCACAATGTGAACCTCAAGAAGAAAAAAAAATGCCCGCTCTGCCACAGACTAAAATTATTCTAAGCTCAGAGACCTTAAATTCGGATAAATTGTTGAGAAAAACCTGGCATTTTGTTCTAGTATTTTTTAACCTAAATCGTACACTATTGAAAAACATATATACTTCTACATCTGCTGATTTCAGGAAAAAATAAATACAATTCTAAGCATCGAATAGCGTAAATGCAGAAAAATTTAAAATGTGTAAATTTCAAGAAAAATCTGAAATATGTTTCATTATTATTCCTTGGGATTTTCCTTTCTGAACAGCCTTAAAAACGTAACAAGTCATACAGCTATTTCAGTATTTAATATGCATATTATATTGATAAGAGACCGAAGGATATTTAGGGTAGCAAATATTAAACTGCGAGTTATTTTTACTAATATAGAAGTATAAAGGCTTTTTTTAAATAAAATTAATAAAATAAGTTAAGAAATACAAAAAACGAAGAAAATAAAGTATTGGTTTTAGGTTATATTCCATTCATAAATGTATGTAAACTTTCGAGGGAAAAACAGCTTGTACACAAAATACGTATCTATATATCAGATTAAATAGCACAGTTAACATATAGATGATCAAGAGCGATATTTTATGCATCGTAAATAAATATTATTTTCTAAGTTTGAAATTAAAGCATTTTCAGTATTTAAGACCCCAAAAGTTGCAAGCAAGAAATTTCTTCTATGATCAGTGCCTCATGTATTGCTGTAAACAAACAATAAAGGACACATCAAACCCAAACATTTCATACACGTATATTTCTACAGCCGCAGCCCGTCTTTGATAATGCTGTCATCATGGAATCCCCGGATAAAAGGCTCCAGGATACTGTATAGATATACTTCCCGAATAACTCTACCAATATATTGATGGCCAGAAATATATCGTATTTATTGAACGGTGGTGATGAGAGACGAGGGTATGGGCCCTTGGCACAAGTCCCTCCGCTAGATGGCAGGTTAGTCGCTAATCTATCAGACCTCATATCCCCCCCCCTCCTAGCGGCCGTGAAGTTGTTAAGAAGATTGCCTATCTGATCACTGGCACCAAGAGAAAAGGAAGAAGGTAAAAAAGGAAAAAAAAAGAAGAGAGAGAAGAGAAAAAATAAATACATAAGACGCTTCTGGTGGAAAGAAGGAAGAGGAAAAAATATCTTTAGCCATGGCCAGCTTTTCAGATGGAAATTTCATCCTCACATGGGACTGCGATTGGAGATGGGAACTCAAATGAGTAAGATGGAGTCAAAAAATAAACAAATAAATATAAGCTTTGGGGAGGCTGTGGTGGAGTAGTTACGGGTGAAAAGAATTTTTACTTATTTATTTCATTTTTTCCCTCCTTTTCCACCAAGTTAGGTTGGTTTCGTTTTGGCCGACTTCGCTGGAAAACCGGTAAGTGACTTCTTCGTGGATGAGGAAATAGGCTGAAATTTTACTTTCAATTTCCTCCTTTAAATATGCGATACGATTTCGAGATCTCTTCCTTCTCGTGCAATGTATTCCCTCAAAACCTTCTCTCTACCATCTCCTCCCCTATCTGAAAATTTTTCATCATGGTAGGCCCAAACGTTAAGAATTTTTTTTTTAAAGAAATTTTTATAAAAAAAAAAATGAGGGGGTTAAAGAAGTCTACGGTTAGGTTAAAACTAGGGGGTGGCGAAGAAATAGCGAGAGGGAGACAGGATGGAGAAATAGGAATGGAAATGAATACCAGGGGGCGCTCTCCGGGCTATTGTGGCTCTGGGATTTCTCATAAGTGCCTCTATCTGAGCAAAAGAAAATAAAAATATAAAAACTATATATATAGTGGAAGGAAGAACGGTTTTTCGGCGCAGACTTTTGGAAGAGTAGGATGGAAAAAGGTCGAGGGAGGGAAAAAAATTCGAAACGAAAGGGGGGGGGGATAAAAAGACGTAGGTGGAGGGTGGTACATCCCCATACCACAGCTGGATCCAGCCGAGTGGGGAGAATTCAAGTTCGCAGTGGATTGGAGCCGAGAGCTTGCTCAGGAAAGAAACCCGACGGGACTCGAATTGGTAAGGATATATATAACGTATAGATCGGCGGGATCTAATCTTGAGGAAGGAAAGAGAAAAAAAGCAGAAAGAAGAAAATCGGTAAAGGGAGAGGGAACGTTTGATCAGAGTTCAGGAGCATCACTTTGAAAGAGGAGGGATCGTATCGCAAATGCGGCAGAAATTCCATATGGGATTTAATGCAACAGGACATGGTATTTACATGATAAGTTCAATGGGAAGAATGCTCCGTTCAATCGAGATCCTACTCCTGACAAGTGGAGCATACAGGATGCGGATAAGACGTGTTATGAAGCATGGGGAAAGAGGGTTGTGCAGTGCGATGGGTGAATCGAATGTTATCCACAAGAATGAATTCTTCTTCAGACATTACTCGAATAAATAGTAGCAGCAAAGAGAAGGGAGGGATATTTGAAAATATCAGGGTAATTCAAAGTATTGTAGACAGGGAGCTCTGTCGCACTGATACTAAGGCATCGTGAAAAGATAAAAATTAAAACGAAAGAATGAAACTTTTTGTGGAAATGTAGAACTGACAGATTTAATTTCAGAATGTACAAAGGTATAATAAATAATAAATTTAAGGTTCTATTTAACATCATTCGTATTGAGAACTAGCTATATTACGTTTATGCAAAATCTAATGCCCTTCAGAATTAAAGAGGGATAAAAAGAATCAAATATTTAAACCAGCTTTTCTCAAACTGTGGGGCACGCCGTCCTAGAGGGGCGTGTTAACCTTACGTGGAGAGCGCGAGCATATCAAAAATAAAAGATTATTCTTAAAAATAAGTAATCAACGTCATATGGCAAAACAAAACACATTCTGACACATTTACACTGATATAATATACTTATAAATGTATAAGCATTGCACAATGTATTTGATAATTAATTTATCAATACAAAGTTATAAACTTATGTGGGGTTGTCATATACAAAATTCAATACTTATCTTGATAATTAGTACAGTTTATAATTAAGGTCGTATTGTAACTTCAGTGACATAATACATTATTGTTGTTGTTTCTAATCGCAGCCACCCCCCCCCCCATCTCCATAAAACCAAAAATCTTCAAAAAAAAAAAAAAAAATCCAGAAATAAAATAGGATTTCCTAAAACGTCGTCATATGTGAAACTCAAAACAATTCAGAATATGACTGGGAGAGGCCTGATCAGCCTCGCACCTATGACACTCTGGAAAGACTTTTCGGCCCTGTTGAAAAGTAAGAGATTTGATGTTGCCACTAAAAAAGCGCGACATGTAGTACATTATTATTGCATTCAACACATTGTTATTGTACGGAGGGAGGCGCGATGAAAATTATGATTGAAAATTGGGTCGCAAACATTGAAAGTTTGAGAAACACTAATTTAAACATCCAAAAAGCAAAAAATGTCAATTTGCATTCTATAAATCATTTAAATTCTAAGGTTTTAAATTAAACTGGATAATTACATGGACATTGATATTGAATACAGTAGCTGGAAAAGCGACTCATCCGTAATATAAAAGCTACACAATGTGCCTTTAACTACATTCAGCGCCTTAGTCCAAATCTTCGCACACATTCTCTTCATTCCACATTCACAGATGGGCGAGTGAGAACAATCCATACGCGACCTACAAACGTCCACCTTCCCTTTTAAAAGCAAGAATTGGCACAAAAGACGCAAGTGAGCGAAATCTTTTTCAAGGAGGGGGATGCAGCTAAACAAGGAAGAGGAAGAGGCAAAATTATCCTAAAAGGAGTAAATGGCCGAGGAAATGGACGTTGAGTCGGCAAGGAAAAGTGGCAGTCAGAACAGAGAAGAAAGAGCATCACCTGTCACAATGCATTTTCCTTTAGCACCACAGGGGCAGGGGCTAATTGCGAGCGGCCCCGCAAACTGTACCACAGACGCCACATAAAAGCGAAGGTTACGGGAGGCTAATGGCAGGAAGCCTCCTCAGTTGGAAAGTTGGGGGGAGGGCCGCAATAATTACATTTGTCCAGGTCAATGAAGCTCTAAAAGGAAGAAGGGAGGAATCGAAAGGGTTGGTAGGATAAAAAGAAAAAGCAGTATTAGATATTTATTTGAACATGGGGCAACAGAGAGACGCCTTCGATAGGGCTTTTATGGAATCGGGGCAATATCATGATTACGTTATGAAGACGCTAGGCTTCTCAGCAGTAACGGACACTTTGGGCTGAGGGTGTATAGTAAACGATATCTTTGGAGAGTTCTTATTAAGGAAGGTTATGTGGCCGAAAAAAAGTTATATTCGTACATTATTTATTTATTCAGAACTATTCAATAAGTATTTGTGGTAAACTTTCACACATTGATATACTCCCAGCAAAAAATTAATGGGATAAACTATCCATTTATTACAATACGTTTTAACTTTTTTGTTGAAAAAAGTAAAATTTAAAATATTTAGTTCTTTTTTGGCATTTAGGAAGAATGCATTTCATAAATACTGACTATTGTTGTAATTTTCCAGACATATTACAAATAATAAAGAATACAGGGCATAAATAAAATTTAAAAAGACGTTATCCATCGGGGGGGGGGATATTTTTATAAAAGGAAATTCTATAAAAATATATAAATATATATATATATGTGAAATAGCAACAAAGAAAAAGAATTAAACTTTATAAGATCCTTATATCAGAATCATTTTCAAACAATGAATAGATGTACGTGAATTAGCGAAATACTACAATAAAACAATGTTTTTCAGTGAATGAGTGTAAATTAATGTAGCACTATAAGGTAACAAGAGGGCTATTGAAGACGAGCCTCGTAATTTTAAACCACGGTCAAGTAACTAGGACGACAACCCCTCTCTGAACTTCACCAAGCCAATGGAAGGACATTGAGCCTCGACATATTTAAGGCTTATCAAATCCTCTACATGTCGGGTATTCAGTGGCATGAACTCATGACACTTCGGCCACGAGTATGAGACCATAATCGCTGGGCTACTGCGGCCTCCAACAATGCGCTTTTCAGAAACTGATTTTTATCGAAGTTTTGTTATTTTTCTTAAAAAGAACATCAAAATATCTCCCTTTTACCCACATTAAAAAAAGAAAGTTATTATCATAACCCAGAGCTTCTCAAACTTTCAACATTTGTGACCCAATTTTCAATCATGATTTTCATCGCCCCCCCCCCTCTCCATCAATAATAATGTATTGAATGCAATAATCATGTACTTTGACGCTAAAGTTATAATACGATCCTAATTATAAATCGTACAAATAATCAAGATAAGTATATAATTTTGTATATTACATGCCCATGAGAGTCACTAATAATTTTTAGTATTAATAAAAATACATTGTGAATGGTACTGATTCATTTATAAGTGTATATATTATACCAGTGTAAATAAGTATTTTATTTTTTATTATGTCAAAATACATTTTGTTTTGCTTTCTTTCAGTAAATTATTAATTCTATTAAAAATAACCTTTTATTTTTTATTTGCTTGCGTCACGATACACCACGGAAGTTTATCACCTCCCCTGGGGGGGGGGGTGCATCCCACAGTTTGAGAAACACTATCTTAACCAACACATATTCAAAATAGCTTTGAAAAGTTTGAATCTATTTCATTATTATCAAGAAAACCTCAAAAATGAACTTTTAATTTCAATTTCCCAACAAATTTATTAAATATACTAATAACCTGCTTAATTACTTCAAAAAAATTATTTGATTCAAAACTTGATTACGATTACTAAGGGCATATCAAGCATGTATTTAGTCAAACATTCTTCACATTTTCTCTCAACTTCTTAATGTGACCCCTTTCAAAAAAGCCCGTGAAACATAATATAAAATGTTCGAATAATACAATTAATTTTAAATCAACCGGAGCTTCTAAAACACAATTCAATCGCCGAAGGAAAGCTACGAAACGTATGGGAAAGTGTCTTTCGTGTGCAGTATTCGAAATGAAGTGAAGTGCAAAGCGAATCGTAACTAAGAGAAGAGACAGTACACGAAGAGCTCAAATGAAACCAATCAATCATATTCGCGCGCTCATTGTCACGCCCAGTTACACACGGGAACGTGTTTCACGCTCAATTTCACTGTCCCCTTCTAGTGGCGTCACAGTCGGAATGGAACGTGTCCTCAGCCAAAATGAATGGGTACGTGTTTTGACGCAAAATTTCCCTTTCCAAGAGTTGCTGAATGCCGTTTGAAGATAGGTTTCGGTGAATGCTACAAAATAATAGTATGTGTGTAATAATTATAAAGAAATCATGACATAAAATCGAATTTGTATGTGTGTGAGAAAGGATACATATGTAAATTATTTTTGTATTTTACATAATTTTGTTACGTATCTTTTACATTCATTGGGGCTATGTAACAGAGAAAGTTATTATTCAAATAAACGAAACTCATGCATACAAAACTATGGTAAATTACATATATTTACATTACAGATACTTACTTTTAGATGCTTCGAAGAAAAAAGCTACACAATATAAGTAGTTAATGAATATAACCAAGAGAATAAGTAACGTACACAAAGGTGAGGTCTTGGGGTACAACTCCTTCCTATAGATCAGAAGTTCCCAAACTTTTTTTGCCTCACACCCCTTGCTATGCTTTTCGTCTTTGAGTAGACATCTGCATACTAATATTAAATTTTTGCACATTTTAACTTAAATGTTGTCTCGTCAAATCTCGTCTATTCCTCTTAATTTTTTCCATCTCTGAAAAGTCAGGCAGAATCAGAGCCGGAGCCTGAAGAAATTGGTAATTTGATTGAAGAAGTCGATTTTGCCAGACAAATAGTTTTAGAAGTGGACAGTAAAGACGTTCAAGAACTGCTGAATTCCCACAATTAGAAGCTGACAATTGATGAGCTCATAGAAATGCAAGAGCAAGCCATTGAAAAGCTTGAGTCTTCAGACCCAGTTCAATCAGAAGATCGAATGGTGGTCGGAATTTGACAGAAAGCATCAGTTTAATTGAAAAGGGTTAACAATTTTAGAAAATGCATACCCCAACGAGCAGAGTATTTTTTCAACAAAATAAGGAATAAAAAATATAAATTAGCATGCTAAAAGGGAAATTTTGCGGGAGGAAAAAAAAAATCTTTGAGCTGGAAGACAACATGTTAGATTTTATGAAACCTACATCAAAATAACTTCGATTTGCGATTTTATATGAGTGTCATCTAAGATTTTATTAAACTTTTTTGTTATAAATTATTATTTTCTGCCGTCTTCGGTCCAAACTAAAAATAATTCATATGTATTTATATGGGAAATCATACCCCGGCTTAAGCGCTCAATCACACCTATAACGAAGCTCGGGGTATTACTGTACTTGAAAATTATATCTTAGCAATTTGACGTATTGCGTATAGCAAGAAATGCAAACACATAGCATGTCCTACCTTTGAATTTGAGGTGGGAAACATACTTCCTATCAAAACATAAAATAAAAGAAATAAATAATAAAACATGTCTTGCAAATCAAACTAATTCCAAGTAATAAGCTAAATGAATTTCTTCTTATAAATCAAATCAATCCCAAAAATACTTTAAAATCCATTTTAAAAAAAAGGAGAGGTAACATTCATCAAACCATCAGTTCAAACAATAACATTTTACAGATACATTCAGTTTAAATGGGAATAAGAAAATTATTTCTCTCTTCCAAACAAAATTTATAATAATAATCCTACAGAAAAACAGTGGGAATATTATCATCGAGTAAATAAAACGTAAACTTGACGCGAAGCGTAACCTGATAGATCATGACCTACTCATTTTAGCAAAACAAAATGTGAAAAATGAAATAATAATGAAAAATACTCATATATCGATACAAGCGCAAAAAAAGCAAGGGGGGGAAAGTAATCTGCCCTAAGTGAAGTCTCACAGATTGGGTATAAGTACCCCATGCGAAAGGGGAGGGGGGCAGTTCCTAAACAATGTAATGGAAGTTTAATTAGAATCTCGCTACATTAACGGCATAAATGCAAAACTAACAGCGGCAGCAATAAAGAAAAAAGTGGGCCTTAGAGCTTTCCAGCTGTTCCCTGGCGCAATAATCGTCCTTTAATCGTGATTTCACTTCATAAGCTTTATTGGCCTAAGCTATGATTATGTAACAACCGCCATCACAAAACATGTGCCTTCAGGTGAACAAGAAGGGAGAATGGATCTTTGTATAGAACCTGTTTTTTCCGACAAAAATCACCTAATTCCTATTCCTCTTGCAAATTCTATCACTGGCAGTTACATAGATGTAAAATGAGTGGGCACTGGAGAAAAAAAAAACAAGCGAAGAAGTCGTAAACTATGTAATGATGATAACAGGGCGTTTTTCATCACATGCACTAATTCGGTTAAGTGTTTAAATTGCGAAGGAAGTACACGGTTATATAAAATGGATTTGAGCAATAGTTCCCAAAGAGCTTTTCTTAAAGGTGAGTGAAGTAATACAATTTGTTTATTGGCTGAATTTTCGAAAGGTGACCAAGGTTTGTCATTAAATATTGACATAATAAAATTTTGAAACATACAATTCATAAATTTTAAGATTTATTTAGAGTGTCCTTTAGATTTACAAAATAGTAAAACCAAATTTTTTATAGAGTTATTTATATTTTTGATATATATTGCACGATTTATAAGTAAGTTCATTTGTTCCAACCATATTTCGGAACTATGTTGATGCGTTCCAACCATTCAATAATTAATTGAAAATGTGATTGATTCGTTTAAGATATTAGCTTTAAAACTGTAAGGTTGAGTAAAAATTAGTGTATACATATTAGATGAGTTGTTCAATTTCCATCAAGGGCCCCAATTTTCGGAAATTCCCAATTTTGAGGAATTTTTATGTTAATAACTATTTAAGTCGAAAAAAAGCACAAATTTTTATTCTTAAATAAATAAACAATAAAGAAAGAAAATGCACAAGATTGCAGCACAATTCTAAAAGTACAAACATAATGGAATTAATTCTTAAAATGCCAATTAAAAAAAGGTACATATAAAGGGAAACAACACAAAAATAAAGTAAGAAAGAAATTGAAAATCGATCTTTTTGATAAAAAGAAAACAAAATCTAATTTTTATTTTAACTAATAAATTCAAAAATATTACTTAAGATACGATACCCTTTAGATCGAAGTTGTTCTATAACAAATTTTAAAACAATGCAATTTTTATAAAAAAAAATTCTTTCTTATTATGTATACTGTTTTACATAATTAAAAGGTAGATAAAAAAAAAAACCCACTTCAAACGTGCTATCGTTATGGAAACTTTTGAAAACTTTGTCAAATTAAACACAACAGTTTCCACCTATTTTTCTCTAAAACTTCACAGACATAAGTAAATTTTATATATAACAGATAATACAAATATTAATTCGGAATTAGTGTTCAGTATACGCTATCCTACGCATAATTAACTTCCACAATTGTCCACTTAAAAGGCAACCCTTGCCTAAAAGTCTGCCTATTCCAAACGCCTTGAACGAGGGAGAGAGAACCGATACCATCACTCTAATGGCCATCCCATAAACAAAATCGCCTAATTAATAACAGGGCCATCCTAAGCGAAATCTCCAGAAGGGAGTCCATTCCAGGGCTTCACCCCTCGTCCAAAACCCTTGGACTTAAAAGAGAAGCTGACAACGGCACTTGCACAAAAGCCGGACACCCCCCACGCATTGTGGCGGAAAAGGACTGCAAGCGGAATCGACTTCAGCCCTTCCTCCCTCCCCCTCCAGAAAGCTCATTAAGATCCGCGATGCCCATTTACATGTGATCTAATATTAATGCAATGATAAATTACAATCTTCTCTTTAATCCCAACGCGTAAGACAAGGGAAATGGAAATAGGATTGTACGGAGGAACAAATTCCGAGGGCCTTATTAATATTAAATGATGCTGCGCATCGACTAAGCTCTTCCCGGTTTCCGATGGAAGGGTTTACATGCATGGAGTGAAACAGACAGGATGGCCAGAAGACAATTGGAAAGGGGTGGGAGAAGAGATCGCTCGGACCAGAGGGGGCTTGTCGGCATTGCATTTCCAGGTGCGCTTTTAGGAATATGCATTCGCATGGAAATGTTGACAAGGGTTTACGCCAATATTAGGTTACTAAGCAGTTAATAAATAATTGTTAAAAAATTTGGAACCACAAACGCTAAATTCGGAACTAAACACAAGAGATGAAATGCGTTTGTTTGTAAAAACGGACCAATGAAATTAAGTTCCAATATCGAATGTGTGTGTTTGTTTTTATTACTTTGATTTAATTAAAAGAGCAATATTTTATTTCTTGTCCAAAAATCGTAGCATTTAGGAATTTTTGAAAGGACTTTAACAAATAGTGAAGGGTTATTCATAATTCCTTTCAGTGTTACGAAAAGCTATAGTAAAAGACCTAAGACAAATACAGAAGAAGAAAAAAGAACATTTGAAAGAATACGGAAACAATTCAAGTTTCGTTTACATACTGTTTGTGAAATCTTGGTTACACGGCATACATCAATGCGATAGTTCAGTACCCCAGTTACATTCTACTCAACATGGAACTATAAACGTTATTGACAGCACATTTTATGTCATCCGAAAACTTGATCTTTACATACGACTCAGTTTTCGTATTGCCTTTGCCACGAGATGTAGTTGACGTGCATGAAAGAATAGCACATGCTGTCAGTAACATTGATTGTACCATCATGTGTTGAGTAGAGTGGTACGAACTGGACCCTCCTACTGATGTATGCCGTTTAACTAAGGGTATCCCATATAGAACACTTGTAAAGTATGTAAATAAAGCTTGAATTGTTTCTGTATTCTTTCAAATGTTCTTTGTGTGTGTGTATTTGTCATAAGATTTTTTTTTTGTCAAGTATTTTTTAGCGTTTTCAGAACTCCGCAGGGGAATTATGGATTACCCTTCATTTAAATTTAAGGCTGTAATACTCTTTAAAGGATAATTAAGATTATCTTTACGGAGAAGGAAAAATAAACCAAGTAAATATTTCAATAAAGTTATAAGTACTGACAGAAAGTTAAGAAAAAATTTAAATATAGAACAACCGTTTTAATGTTCTTAATAAAAGTGCATAAAAAATGATCATAGAAAAATTATGTAATGACGTCTAGAAAATTATGTAATGATGTAGAGATATAGCCAAAACTGCATACCTAAATTGAGTCATTTGTAGTTGAATGTACAATACATCAGGCAATATGCCAAAGAAACATACATCCTTAATACCAAATCTCGCGATTCACTCACTTGAAGTTGAAAAGCAAGTCAATAAAAGTGGTTCGGAATAAAAATGGATGATTCAACAAAAATAATCCTCATACACAAAACAGAATTCATAGTTCAACAAAGATAAGCAATGTCATCGCGGATAACAAACTAGTTATATATTAAGTTCAAGCAAAGAAAGGATAAGAAATTGTAAGAGATACGATAACACCCATGATGCTGAAACTTTATTCGCACATTAAGATCCCAGTATGTATTAAGTAAAATAGCAGCAAATTACATAATGGAACTATTTTAGTATACGTCATTCATTAGGAAACAAAAATATTTACGAGTTTTTAAACAAAAAATATTGGTTTGGAGAAAGGTTCAGCTGTCTAAAATAAAACATCATGCAAAATTTTTGCAATTGAATGAAAATTCAGCAATATCAGGACTGTTTGGTGTGGTTTCCTTCCTAAACCTCCTCATCTCCCGCGAGAAAGAAGCTTTAATAGGTTAAATTCACGAAGGCCACGCGATAAATGCAATCACGTGTTCTCCACTGAATTTAAAACTGATATTAGAGTTGTGCTTATTGTTGTAATAGCGAAATTTAGATAAAATTTCAAACTTGATATTTGGTTAGAGATGCTCAAATATTACAATTCTTACATTACACGTGTACTTTTAAATCTAGAGCATTTTGTTTATCTAATTATTATTGCTGACAAATGTGTACTTTTTAAAGAAAGTTTCAGCAAAATGCAAAAGTGGGCAACAGAGAAGTGCATGCTTCAATTGGCTCAAAACATGTAATTGTAGTTATCAGGTGATGATGATATCATATGAATTTAGCCCAATGAAAATGAAAAGAAATCCCATTTTCTGCTAAATTTATATGACGTCACAATCACATGATAAACACAATCCCGTTTTTCCAGCCAATCAATTCATGCGCCTCATTGCTGCCAGCTTTTGCTTTTTACTGTTATTTTCTTTTAAGTGTACATTGTTAGATGGAGAATCAAAATGCACTTTATTTAAAAATACTTGTATTTTGTCATTTTTTAAAAAATATTTTTTTGAAAAATCTTAATACTTGGACATATTTATCCAATTAGCAAAAATGAACTTGTATCTGGAAACAAATACATCTCTTACAAATACATTGTCAACTTTCAATTTAATGTGGTCGTGATTAAATTTATCACGTGCTCCTCATGAATTTAGCGCATTGTTAACAGTTTCATTTCAACTAATCTATATCACAGTTATTTTTCAATTCCTACTATTAGCTCACTTGCTCTTACATATATTTATCTTGTTCAAACTTTTAATCGTTAATAAAATACTTTCTATTCATCCAATCAAGTTCAAATAAATTTTTAAAGACTTGTAGTGGATGACACTTAATGTAATTATAGTTTTTTCAAATAAACCAATTATTATCGGTTAATTAACGATTTCCGACGGCAACTTAGATTCGTCTACATTGTTCTAACAATGTAACTGTTAAAACAATGACAAAAGTTGGCGTCGAAAACTGGTTTTTCAGCCAAACTAGCCATACCGAGTGTGCATTGTTACAGCATTTTAGACAAATCATGCTCTTTTTTCAATTCCTACTATTACTTCTCACACTCTCACCCTATATATATATATATATAGTACAAATTTTCAATTGTTGATAAAATACTTTCTATTCCTCCATTCAAAGTAGGAATTGACTTAAAACCATTTATTTCATACGATCAAATTTATTACGAATTTTAATTTTACAGAATTCATTTTTTTTAAAGTCCAGAAGCATACCGCAGTAAAAAAAACACACACACACCTTTACATGTCTTTGAGGTGTGATTCCAACAAAAGAATATTCCACGTTAAAAATAAATCTAATAAAAGTGATACTGAACAAAAATTAATGTCTCTGTCAAGATCCACCTTAACGGAATTTGTGGGCAGTCCCTTAGGTGGGAAAACGACGAATTGCCAGAGTCAGTCACCATCAGAGCCCAACATGGCGGCTCTACAATTAAGCCGCGTTCTTGAATGATTAAAGAGGAATTATAATCGGTTCGGGCGAGAATAAAAAGGAGACTCTGCGTCAAATGAAATGATACTTTGAGAGATTTAGCGGATCGTCCGGAATCGGATCATTTTTCCTCGAGATCGGATTGGGTAGAGCGGGGTGTAGAGAAGGAAAAGCTTTGTTTTGTTGGCAAGGGATAGGAGTGGGGGGTCGGAAAAATTGAAAGCCGCATTTTCCTTAACTGGCCACAAATGCTCTTGCCGATGACTTGTTCCCGAACGCATTTTTAAACAAGACTAGCCAAAGTGTTTTCTTTAGCGCCCTGACAAGGAGGATGGGGGAAAAGTGATGAATGGTGGGTTGGAAGTTTTATTGTTTTTAACGGCGGAATGAACATTTTTATAATCATGGGTGATAAATATATATTTCTCGCGGTAGCTAAAAGCTAATGCCCTTTCCCCAGTAATGAATAGCGATTGGCCCTGAACCCTCGTGGTTCGATCAGTTGCTGGAAGGCGAAGATAGGAGTGAGTGTTGTATGAATAGAAAGTGAAATTCGTAGGGTTCTCTAATGGTGAATTTTAATCTTTCGAAAGAGAGTGTGTTGCCAAAAAAATGTAACAAAACTATTATGTCTAAAATTTTCTTTAACAGAATGTTCTAACACAGCTAACAGTGTTTTGCCAAGAGCCACGCCAGAGGATACAATGACGTTCAGAAATATTTAATACACAGAAGTTGTGTATAAAAAAATGATTATTTAAATTTTGATTGATTGATTGATTGATGAATAATGCCACATTTCGAAGTTACACGAAGTCTTTTCCCGAAAAGTCTTTTCGAGGACGACACCTCTGAGCCGGCAACCCAAACGTGCATCACGAGAAGTGAGTGAGTGAGCGTTTATTAATGTCACATCATAAAGCAGCACATGAGGGCTATTTGCGAAGAGCTTTGTAATTTTGAAGCATGGTGAAGTGACGAGGACGATTTAATGCAGCCTCGATAGATTTAATGTGCATCAGCACCTCTCAACACGATGGGTTTTCTATGATATTAGACCCGAAATCATGATAAGCAGACCACAAAGCTACTGCAGGCCAAAGGGAGTCTTCCCTTTGGGCCGCTATGCTTCCTCCTCAACCCTTCTTCAGTAACTCACGACACAATAGAAACAATGCCAGCGACGAGCTCCTGGCCATGACCAATTGGGTTCATTGGAGTTTTTATCCGTTTAATTAAATTAATATAAATATGAGGAAAATATTTTCAGTGTGAGTGGATTTATTTTGATTTGAAGTACAGAGTAAATTAAATTGATGTTATTTATTAACTATAATACATCAGAGAATGAAAGAAAAAAGCAATGCTTGTGAATTAAAACTACGAAACAAATACATTCATTTTAAAAATATCGATATTCTTATTTCATAATGCTCATACCAACTGTGCATATATATATATATATCATCATCATACGAAAGGAATTACCAATAATACATGACTATGCAATACGAAATGCAAAACGAAATTTTGTTACTCTTGAAAGAGAGAGAACACCTCTAAATTATAATAATTCATTTTATCATTGAAATTACACACAACTGTCACTCCAGCAATATTTTCGAATTGTTTTCCTATTTTAAACTTCGAAACTCAACATTTAATTTATCTTAATCAGATAAAACTCTGTTTCGTAGACATGAAAGTCAGAATTGGCATCATTCTAAAACCCAACAAATGTAAGACAACAAACAACATAATACAAGTACTTCTCTCTTTTATAGAATTATTTCAACTGTGACAACTGCAGACAAGTTCTTCAAAATCCCCCCAAACCATTTTTAAACTTGTCAACCAAACGCCGCAACAGACCAGATCCCAAACTTTCTTCAACTGTTTCATCCAGAAAGCAAACCAAAACTCTTTCCCATTTTATGTCTGGAGCACGCAAAATGAACATATCCCTCGCCATTAAGTCGAACTGATTAGATCAGATGCCTTATCGCCAGCCAGCTCTGTAATTAAACACAGAAATATCAGACGATTTCGGAGGCCGTTTGACAGGGGACGACGCTTCGGGGCACGAACGCCCTCTAATGAACTTCTAGACCCCCCACTATTTCTGAAGACCAGGCTTAGACGCCTTAAACAAACATTGGGGCAAGATAGGATTTTCGAATAGTATTGGACTAAAAGGACCAATGGTGTGAGTCAGACTGATGAAGATATCGATGGACTGGAAATGAAAATAGCTGAAGCCTTTCTTGGATGTCAGGAAATAAGTAATGCTTGTAAGTTTTAATATCCATGGAATTGTTTCCAATTTCTACATTTTTAGGTGCATATGACATTGAATTTCGAATTTCTGTCACAAAATAAAAAATGGCAGATTGAAATAAAAAAAAGGTTTAACAAATCTCAGTAACGAGTCAAATTTGTACTTGCAGAAAGATCCACAAAATCAAGGCAAATTTAGAACAATATATCTTATGACATTTTACCATAAAGTTTAAGGTACATAGTATTACAATACCATACATAGTATTGCAATGGTTTCTTTTCAGGCGTTTAAACACGACACAAAAATCACGTTTTGATAACCAAGAGATGAGGAATACACACAAGGTATTACGAATTACTAATGATGTTAAAAATGAATTATTCGTAATTTTATTGGGGGTAATAGGATTAGGCTTGATGAGTTGGTACTTATTAATTTCTGTGAATCTCAATCTGAAGGAAAACGAGGAACATTGGCGACGAACTTCAGAATTTTGAACCACGGTCAAGCGACGAGGATCACAATTGAACCGGCACCCCACAATACAAATGGGAGGACTTAAAAAGAGAGACCCCAGACAGTTTTAATGTGCCTCAACCCACGGCGGATTGTCTGTGGCATCAGGATTCGACAACGCCGGTCACAAAGTCGTGACTTTGACCACCGTGCCGAGTAAGGATTGAAGCAAAATCCTTACTTGGAAATATTATACGATAATAATAGAGGCATAATAGGTTTAAAAAAAGATGGATTAACACTTATGAATAGGCTAATACTAAGGGCGGGGGGTAAACTACGAACATAAGAGCATTTAAAAAGAGGAAAGTCATAAGCGAATATGGAAAAATAAAACAAAAAAGTACAGTAGTATACTAATGTAAGAATTTCAATACTTTAAAAGAAAATTGCAAGCATGTAGAAGTTGACTGAATTCGTTCTTCAGGAATACCAATAAAAGTGGAT
The DNA here is from genome assembly GCA_019973975.1 of Trichonephila clavata. Lineage (NCBI taxonomy): Eukaryota > Metazoa > Arthropoda > Arachnida > Araneae > Nephilidae > Trichonephila > Trichonephila clavata. The sequence continues at coordinate 234,632 of BMAO01028365.1, forward strand.
AGATTTTAATTACCCACGACAACACATTAGGAAGTACAGAACTCTTAATTAAGAAACGCCAGAAAAATTAATTAATATTTAAAAACAAAGTCGAATGATAAGAAAGATGACAAAACAACCCGAAGCATACGAATATTACGCCATTTTCACTCGGATCAATCCTTTGCCCACTGTTCCAATAGCCAGGGAAACAACAAACAACACTAGGTTTTCGGAAGAGAGAGAGAGAAATCTTAAAATTTCGTGTGTGCGAGATTCGTTGTAATTACGAAGCTTGTTGAAATAAGATTCGAAAACTGTTATTGGGAAAATATTTTGCCTCCGAGGGAATAAATAGAACGACGAGGAGAGAGAACGCGGGGATAGATCGAGAGAGAGGGGTGGGCGGGCAGAAGAATTTCGCCGATTCTCGGTAGATTTCCATTCTGATTGTAAACGTGGGGAGATAGCATAGCACGCAATGCTGTAATTAGAAAATGGTCGATTGAAATATTTCCGTTCGTCGTTAAGGTGCACAAGTGCTAAAAGGAAGGGAATAAGGGGCAGGGGGGGGGTGGAAAAATAGGAAGAAACAGAAAAGTGGCAGGGAGGGCACAAAAATCATTTCAGGAAAATGGAAAATGATCAAAGCCCCTTTTCAATGATGGCTGAGGAAATAATAAAACACACATAATCGGTGTTTGGGGCAAATTTTCTGGAGAATAGAGGAAATGGAATGTCAATCTGATATCAATGAAAGCTAGGCAGGGAGGGCTGTGAAAGAAGGAGTGGTTGAATACATCCCCCTTTCCGAAAACGTTTTCTGTAAAGGGTTTTATGTCGAAGAGCAATTTAGGAACCCAAGAGGAGACAGGGAGAGTAAAGAATTGTAATTAAAATGCGAAGTAATATTTCAAGCACTTGATGATTTTTCCGCCAGCTATGACGCGTTATGGTTATGATGGGTAAAAAATAATTTAAAATATTGAACGGTTAGAGAAAACTCCTATAAGAATGCTGGTTTCCGAGTAAAGCGTTTAAAAATTAGAAAAATATAAGTAGTTTGTGAGAAGGATGAAATTTAGTAATAATTTTTTACTGACAGCAACGTCGCAGAATTTGCTGCACGATGCTCGAAAATGAAGATTCATAAAGTTTTTAGAATGATAGAAATGATTTGTTGAATTAATTAAATTAATAACAAGCTTTCTTCGATAAAATTCGACGCTTGCTTTTATTTCATTTAAAAGGAAAAATTTTCTGTGTTGCAATTAAACGAAATCATCAGTGATATTAATAGTGACTGATTAAAACAAATTTTTCTGTATTATTCAGAATAAAACAATTACTCATATTTGAAACTTTTTCAGTTACGTTTCTGACAACTTACTTTCTAACGAACTAACTTGATGAGCAGTTGATACAAGAAAGCAAAAATAAAAATAATTAATTACTTTTGTTAGTAAATGTTTACATCAAAAACAAAATGTTTTAAATCATGAGCAGATATGTTAAGTTTTCTCTGCTGATGTATTTTTTAAAAATGAAAGCAAGAAAGTATTTTCCTTGTGTGTTAGAAAATTTTAAAACTTACATTAATTTTAATAATTAATCAATTTTATTTAAAATTTTAAAGTGATTACACATATTATGTGTTTAAAAACATACACACCACTATATATCGACATGTATAAGTAAAAATACAACAAAGTAGCATTAATGGCATTGCGTTGAATTTGAAATTTGGGCTATGTATTTAAATTAGATGGAATTCATTTCTAACTGGCAAAACTACAAAATTTAACAGCGCAGAAAAACGAAAGGAAAAAACAAATGAAAAACTAACAAATAATTCTCAATTAATTTACTACGGTTTGGAGTAATAATATGTTCAAATTCGAAGTAATTTTACCTTTGATAATCGTATGTGACAGCAAAAATAGTGAAATAAGGTCAAGGAAACTCACCTGAAAAGAAAGAAAAGTTGCAATTAATACAGATAATTCATCAGAAAAATACACATATAAAGAGGAAAATATAATTACAATTACGTACAATTCAATACTTAGGAAATAGGAGAGCATATTTTAACATACAGAACATGAAAAATTCCCATTCATAGCTGTGGCATCGTTTTATTACATTTTAAAAAGACATTGCAAAAAATCGATGCATTTACCTTTTACGTATTTAATATTAACGACATTAAAACTAAATATGTAAGCAATCGTAGGACTACTGGAGTAGCTAGTTCTGAGAGGGCCCTGTATCAAAATTCCTTAGGGGCCTCTTTTTTGGAAAATAAGTAAAAATGATCGCATAAATAAAACATATAAGAATGTATAAAAATATCACTCAAGTAGCCTCTGCAGCTTGAGCCCTCATGTAGCCCCTGTATGATTGAGACTGCCCTGCATGGTACGTCGATAGCTACGATCCTACCAATAAGTAAAACATTGTACGTTTTGTGCAGAAGACATACAATATTTTACATAAAGAAACTAAATAAAGAGCATCTCAAACAAACATATTTAGGCCACGTGGTGGTCAAGTGGTCATGATCGCGAACCCGCAGCCAGTATTTTTGAGTCCTGGAGCCCCTGGAGACCCGATGTAAAGAGGGACCGGTGTACGTTAAATCTGTCATGGTTCCAAGTGGCGTTTGCTGGTGGTGTAAAAGTTTTGGAGAAGGGGGTCGTAATTTAAAATTACGAGGCTGGTAGCCAGTAGCCCAAGTGTAACTTCGAAGTGTAATGTCAACAAAAATCAAATCAGAAGATGCTTTTAAAAGGTGGGAACCAACCGTTTACTGGATTCAGTTAAAATTTTATTTTTAACGAATAGCTTATTTCTGTGAAGTGGAATACAGTGAATATTTGTAATTACAATGATTTGGCTCCATTCAATGAAATAACAAACTAACTCTCCGCCATCATACAAAAAGCTACATTTTTAACCCCCCCCCCCAGACTAAAGGCCGAGGTAGCTTAGTGTCCAGTTAACGGACTTATGACAGCGTGTCATGAATTCGATCCTAGTACCTCTGAAGACCCATCGTGCAGAGGGGTTAAATGCACCTTAAATATGACGAGGCTTAAACGACTTCCCATTGGTGTGGTGTGGAAGTTAGATAAGGAGGTACCAGCTCAGATGTCGTCCTCGACACGAGATCATGGTTCAAAATTGCGAGGTCCACCCTCGAGTAGATGAATAGAGCGATGCTAATTTTCACTCATTCATTCATCCAAGTTTGAATATTAACGTCGCACTGTTCAGCCTCACGAGGGCTTTTGGCAACAGACCGCGTAATTTTGAACCATGGTCAAGTGACACGGACGACACCTGAAAGGCACCCCCCTCTCCCAACTGCCACACCACACCAAAGGGAGGACGTTTGAGCTCTAGACAGATTTAACGTGCATCGCTCCCTTACACGGAGGGTCTTCAGTGATACTGGGATCGAACTCATGACACGCTAGCCATGATCCGATGCCTTGACCACTTGGCAACTACGGCCACTCCACTCCTCCAAGAATAACCATGTTGGTACTGTTTATAGTAATGATGTCTCAGAAAGAAACAAGAGCTCAAAGGATTATTAACTTTAAAATGGGAAACATGAAGCTCAGTGGCTGAGTGGTAGTGTATCGTGCTTCCCCACCACAGGTCCGGGGTTCAAATCCCGGGCTGGACAAAGCCGACTCAGCCTTTCATCCCTTCAAGTGGGTCGGTAAATGAATACCGGGCTTGCTTGGGAACTGAACACTGGGGGTTTTCGCATTTGTCTGACCACTTGACCGAAACATCTGCACATGCATCCCAGAGCCTAAGGCCACGCAAACTGAGGTAGACACATTAGGCTTTGTCCCTCATGGGCTGTTGTGCCACTGAGTTCAGTATAGAAAACATTCTTGCATCTTTTTAGAATCGACATTTGTTTTGTTTTTTTAGATATTCAACTGTCGAAATTTATTAACACAGGCATGAAAGTTTAATAAGAAATTCAGAAAACATCATCAAATGATACCACAAACTGCTTCCTTCGAATAGGCAGCCACTGACTTTTCTCAGTAGACAATCAGTGGTGGTAAGCGAATTGATGCATTGTAAGTATAACATTATTTCTCACTTAAGCGGGAGGTTGGGGAGTGTAATGCCTCCACCCAATAGACGTGAATCTTGCAACATTCTGCAGCACTCCCAACAAAAGCACCACACGTACACAGAAAGCACTCCTGGCAGTCATTCAGGGAAAAGTGCAGCACTTCCACTTCCCTTTAAGAATGATTAGAGGATTATACGGGAGGTCAGACAGTTTATGTCTGATGGCGACTCCTGAAATATTTACACCCCTTTTCTTTCCGTGATTTCCCCCCCCCTCTCTTTTAGGAGCTCCGTGATTGATTCGCCTTTTACTCTGTGGCAGTCATTCCCACTTAAACCCCCCATTATTCCGAGTCTTCAAATTGTTGCCCGTGTCGCATCCGAAACGACGTCGGTCGTCTTGAAGCTCGTGATGGACTCCTTTCTCGCCAAGAGATCGACTGGGGCTTGAATGTTTTATCATCGCTGACGTGACTAATTGGCTGCGGTGTTTCTCAAGTGAAGCGCACTCACTGTACCAGAGATAAGTGACGTAATTTAGAGGGACTATTAAGATCTAAAAATAACGTTAACTTTAACGCGCAGGAGAGGGAGGAAAGAGAGAATAAGGATTCTTACCTTTAAAAGTGACGCGAATTAGTTATGAAGTATCGCAGGTGATCGCTTTCCAGGGGAAGGATAATTTATAAAACAAGAAATCGATGGGAGGAGGGTGGTTTATTGAATTGATATGCTTCCCTCCCCATTGGGAGTTTCTTGAAATACGACGTGTGTGTCCAATGTTTCAATATTTAAATTAGTTGTGGAGTGTGAGATGTATCAAACAGTAGCAGAGCTTTTTAAAATATTGTATGGGGCGTTCATTTAAAAAGGTTAAAATTAATATCTTCTAAAAAAAAAATTTGAATATTTTTTAAGGTATCTGACTACATTTGGAGCCAAAATTGTAAAAATGTGCATAAAAGAATGCTTTTGATAATTAGGGCAACGTAAATGAGAATATACATGCAAATTTGTTTAAAGAATATTACTACAATTAGAAATTATTTACAATAGTTTTTTAGGGGAGGTAAAAAAATTGAAGAATGAAGAACATTTTCAATGCATTCTCCTTTTCTGAAAAATGTTTCTATGATAATAGAATTTTGTTTATACATAGCTAGGATCAGTGGCGCACACAATCCGAGTGATCAGTGAACACACACGGATTCTACGACCCCCCCCCCCCAGGCACTTGATTTTTTCCGATAGATTATTATAATCCTATGTTTATAGTACGTAAAATTAAATTAAATATTTATGATTAATAATTAATGCTTGCTATGTGTTCAATAATTAATTTTTGACACATAAAGGGAAAATTTTTAACATTAAATTTGAGACCTTCATGGACCTCTTAGAAAGCGCTGGAGACCTCCAAGGGTCCACATACCATATCTGAACCGTTGCATTATAGTATTGTACCTCAGTGTTGCACACAAAGAGGGGGAGGGGTCCTTGGGTCCGGACCCCCCCCCTTCAAAGCCAATGATTTTTTTCTCGATTGATTATAATCCTATGTATATAGTACTTAAAATTTAATTTAGTATTTGTTATTAATAATTAATTGTATGTTTATGCTAATTATGCATTTACTAATTTTTTACTGTTTTTGTTTCCGAAAATCGACAAAATCAAAAGAATATGGTGGGCGGCGTATTGAAGCATGGTATGAGAATAGGGGACTTTCGACCCTTGGACCCCCCCCCCTCCCCGCTCTTGAAAAATTATTGTGTTCGCTACTGGCTAGGATTTCTATACTGAGACTAAAATAGGAATTTTGAAAAATTTATATTTTTTTCAGAGCTACTACAAATTAAAATAATAACCGGTGTTTTTCATAAAATTCTCTACTATGGTATATCAAAATATAGATAAATCCATTTCTAGTTCAGCCTTTGTACAGAGGTTTTAACCGTATAGTGGCGAAATATTATTATTATCGAAGTATTTTCCATGAAAAAAAAAAAGAGAATGTTTTGAAAATGTGTCATTCCTTCTTCATTTTATTGCTAAAAAAATTACATTTAAACAATATTTTACTGTAATAATATTCATAAAAATTTTTTTTAATGTATATTCTAATTCAGATGACACTACATATTTAAAAAAAAGTATTCATTTTTAAGAATCGTCAAAATCACGGTTCCGAGTGTGATCAGTCACAGCTTTTGACCATTTTTCGGATGACCACGATAGCCTAGTGGCCATGGAGTGTCATGAGTTCGAGTCCCAGCGCCACTGAAGACCCGTCGTGTAGAGATTTGACTTCAATCGAGTCTCAATGAGGTAGAGTAGAAGTTTGGAGAGGGACGGCCAATTTAAGGCGTCGTCCATTTCATTTGACCCTCTTTCAAAATTATGAGGTCTGTCCTCAATAGCCTTTGTGTTTCTTTTATAGTGCAGTGATAATAAACACACATTCACTTGATATTTTTCCAAAAATATAAAAATGGCGTTTTTAAACATTGTCGTGAATATATTCCAAGCAGAAAACTATAAGATAGTAACTATTAATAAACAATTATCGATGAAATCTTACCCGGGGTTAGCTATGGGAACAAACGAATAATCATTTAAGAGTAGCGGGGGTACTAAGATTTTACCGAAATATTATTTACAATACTTCATCACAAGTGAATTGAATCCCCGTTTATTTTAAAAGGTAAAGGAAAAAAAAATATATATGAACCGAAACAGAAATAATTCGGTAAAAATAATCGATCTCCAGAAATATGAAAGTCAATTCTAGAAAGTTCTCAAAAAAGGTTTTAATCCACAAGAGTAGAGCGAAGGGTGGGGAAAAAAAGTAATAAAATAACGACTCTCTGAAAATAGATAACCTTTCGAAAAGTTATCGAGAAAAAAGTAGTTTACAGAGGAGAGGAAGGGGGTTAGTCACTGTGTTAGTCTTCGAATGAAGCTATTTCATCATTGGACCATTCAATGACCGTACCATATGACGGACGCTACACATCGAAAACCGCTGTCCAACAGAAAAAGATACAGCTGAGAGCAGCGGAATTTCGAACAGTGTACTCAGCACATTTCTTTCAGAAGCGAAAGGAATAAGATGTATGAGAGTGAGGAAAGAAAAGTGCAGAAGGAAATTTACTGAAATAATAGACACGAAGCTTGAAGTGGAGAGTTTTCTTTTTGAACAGGAAAAGTTAAAAAGCGTGTATGGGTAAAGAGATAGTAAAAGTATTGACGTGTTAAAGAGTAATAAAGTTACGGATAAAGATTTCGAGAGACATTTTATATTCAAAAGCAATACTTGTAAGGCAAAAGCAATTCGGTGTTTTCTCATTTTATTATTTGAAGTTGCTAAGAAAGGGTTATTATACAACACATTAGATGTTTTTCTAACATAAAATCATCTGTTCCCGTAATTCAAAATATGAACAAGAACATAATTTACGAGGTAATTAAAAATATTCGGCAACACCAGGAAGATGACCGATTGTTATTAACCTCGCACTCAGACGCAATACGAGGGTTATTGGCGGTGGGACTCGTAATTCAGAACCACTGTTAAAAGACGAGGACGAGCCAATTTATAATGGTCTTGCCTGCACGCCTATAGGTGTGGAAGAAAGGGAAGGAGAACTAGCCATGTTCTGAATCCCTTAATTAATTTACAGCACAAACCACAACACAAGTTTGACCAACTAAAGTTAAGAGATGCCACCAATTAATAAATATAAGGACAATTGACGAGGTATGCGAGATACGAGAAGACTTTAAATACTTAATACACTTACTTCTTTCAATAGCTTTGACTTCTTAGCTATCTATTCTAGATTCAATCTCAAGTGACAGGTCGTCACCTTAAGTAACACAATTATCAATTATTAAATATCTAATCTAGATTTAATCTGAAAAAACAGATCGCCAGCTTAAGTAATAAAATTGTCAGTTACTAAATATCTGCACCTCACATTCAATTTGATCAATCTCTGCTTCGCTAGCAGTCTATCCCATCTCTCCTTTAACCTGAAAGTTTAGACTATATATAGCAGTCTTAATTTGCATGCTCAAGCTCTCTTCTTCGGAGGAAGCTTTCTAATAAAATAATTTTTAAGGAACAAAAATTCTCCAAGAGGACTGTTAGTGAAAAGATCGTGGATAGAGCCGTCAAAAATTTTCCAAACTTCTACACCACTCTCATGTGGTGTAAAAGCGGGACTTTGAATCTCGATAGATATAATGTACGTCAAATCTTGTAGATGGCAAGTCTTCTGTAGCACTAGGACTCGAGACTAAGTCTTGATAAATGCAATGTCGTCCACTGGTTCGCGATCCTGATCATTTGATTACTGCGGTTACAAGACCATATATTTTTAAATATATATCAGTGCAAATTTTTTTAAATTTCCCCTCCTATTTAATACATTTTTTATTACACAATTTACTAACAATTTTTTATAAAAATACATTTTGTGTATTTGAAACGAATTACATTAATACCTTTTTGAAGTACAACCAAGTTTATTTTTTCAATTAGTAATTTAGTCATTGCTTTTTGTTTGATTTGGGGTATGTACCTATTTTTCTGCACTTTATTATAGATTTTGTTATATATATGTTTATCATAGATTTTGTTATATAGACATTATAAGTTGATGTATGTCCTGTATTATAAAAAGCACGATCTATATGTATTAAACTGCTATTTATTAATGCAAAGAGGGTGCATGTTGAAATTTGTTTAGTGTTTTCTATTTCAATAGTATTTTTCTTATTATATTGAATGAATTTTCCCGTTTTATCAGGTCTTTTTTCGATTATCAATGTAATGTTTTAGTGTTTGAATTTATAGCATATAGTGCACATTAATATTAATAAAAATAGTGGCTATTATTTACTGTTAAATGTAACGGAATATTTTAAGAGACCAAATTTTTATAGCAATCCATTATCAACATCTCAGATGCCATTATATTTTTTTCATTTTATATTATATTTAGAAATAAAACATCCAAGAACATATAGAATAAAAACCCATCTCATTTTGTAAAAAACTGTTTTAACAATTTAGACATTGTATTAGTCAATACATTATATTGGTCAATAATCATTCTAAACGTCATGTAAAATTTCTGAGCTTTTGATTTGCTTAAATACTTTTACATTTCAAATTTACCGTTTGTTTCTTTACACTGCCCAAGACAAACGACTATAACACGTCATGAAATATATAAATCATTTGCAAAGTGAATTTAAAATAAACACAGACTTTAAACGTAACTTTTGTTTATGAAACTAGTTAAACTTGTATTGACGTAACATAGATATTTTATTAAAAGTTCTATGAATTATATTTCCTAGATTTGGAATTTCAAACCTAGACCCAATTAAGTAGAACTTTCAGCGTCGAATCAGTTCGGGTTTTATTATCGGTATCGTAGCTCAAATATCATAGTACAGAAATCATTTTCGCAGGAGTGGTTTGGCAAAGATGTGACTATGGGCAATTGTCACAATTGGTGCCTTTTCAGATCCCCAACTCAGCCCTTAACCATCCACCCATCCATCCATCTATTCATGCAGTCATCCATCCATACCCCTAACACATACACACATTCCGAGAAAAAGGAACTCTATGAATTATGGATGCTAGTAATGGGTAGGCGACTTGATTCTTTCATTTTCGGTCTCAGAATCGGCCATGTTGGAAGCTGTTTCCTAGCCCCCTTTTCATGGCAGCTTCGCGATTCAGTGACTTCTTACTTTTTCGCATTCAATTCTCGAGGAAAAGTTGCTCTGGAATATATATTTCTATTGATGCATAAAGGAGGAGATAGAATTCCCCGCTAGCGCCAAGGATGAAGAGGAAAAAAGAGAGAGAGAGAGAAAGTAAGGCAAGGGGGAGGACATTCCCTTCCACAAGAAAAAAAAGAAGGGATGGTGGCGACGATGATGGAATTGGTTAGTGGCTAGAACGAGCGCAACGGCTCATCGTCGTCCCCCTAGTACCTTCTCTCAAATATCCATTGGGTATGGTCAAGTGTAGAGCAATATTGGAGGAAAGGAAGAAGAAAGTCAAGAATTTGCTACTGGGAAGTGGGCGATTGGAAGAAAAAATTTGCAAGAGAACATTTCGTATTGAGAACGCATGTAGCGGCGGAAAAAGATGTGTCGGAGAAATGAATGTAGTGCCTTTTTGGAATCGAATCGGATTTTTTAGAGGGCATGAATAAAAAAGAATGGCAAGTATGGTTTTACAGAGCGCTAGGTGGAGAAAATACTGAAATTTGATTTTAGAAATCAATAACAGGTTGGAAGATTCTTACCCCGCGCCTCCCTCGATATGTAACCATGGAAAAGATTATTAAACAAGAATCCTTTTTTAAAACGACTAAATATCTTATTTAAATAACAAATTTAACTTTGGATTTTGAAATTTCGAAAGAAAAGAATTGGGTGGATGATGCGTATTTGAAATTCATCCTTCCTACAAATCGAACACTATGAAACTTCACACTTTAAGAGATTGGGGTACACAAGAAAGGGACCAACCCCCAAGCACCAACACATTTTAATTTTTACCATATTTACCTCTCTGTGATTTCTTCTACTTGCTTTTTAGAATGTAATCCCCCTCCATAAGTGAGGTTTATGTACGCCACTAAAATGGCATTACACGTATCCGTATAATAATTCCTGTACTTATAAATTATTAGTCATTTATAATTGCAGAAATTAACTATAAATGACCAACTACAGGAATTAATTTTAGTGAATCAGAATAAACATTCTATTAAAAAAGAAATGCATCCATTTTTAATCAAAGCAGCAGTTACAGGTTCAGTTAATATATGAATTCATGACAACCTTTCTTTAACACTGCAAAAGAAAGGAATAAAGAAGTGTTCCTAAGCATTATACCATAATTTGGAAAGAGTAAAATTTTATTTCCAGTCAAATGGAACGAATTGCAGTAATGTCAAAATATGCACAAAATAAACTACTGCCGTAACGATTCCTACTACACAGCGGTAAATAGGCTTCTTTTGTAAAAATGATCACCAGACGTGTAAGGACACCTGTACTCTTAAAAATATTGAACGGTCTTGTCTTGGACATCACCCCGGCAACATTTGACACCAGGAGGAACCCTTCTCCGCCCAAGAACCAGATGTAACTGTAAGACACTGGACACTGGCCAATGTCACCCCCGAAGCAGAGAAAGGAGAGAGAGAGAGAGAGGAGAAAGGAGAGGAAAGAAAGAGAGAGGGGAGAAAGAGAGAGAAAGGAGAAAGAGAGAGGAGAGAGGAGGAAGGAGAAAGAGAGAGGAAGGAGAAAGAGAGAGGAAGGAGAGAGTGAGGAAGGAGAGAGAAAGGGAAAGGAGAGAGAGATGGTCTGGAAACTTCGCTGAGCACCAGACGCCAAAAACTCCTCCCTCACGAAACAACAGAATTTGGACTCTAATAATGTAACTTCAATGTAATTTGTAATAACTTCAATGTAAATTTGTAAATAATAGCTGTGACGTAATAAAACTTAAACATTTAAATTAACCAATATCACGCTACATTTATTTGTCTCAAAAGTCACCCTGCGTATAAGTTTATTAAAAAATTAACACTAAACTTTTTGACCCATCACGGATATAATTTTTTTTTTAATTTAAGGACTTTAAAACCCCACATCATCATCATTATCTCAATATCCATAAATCTTATAGAAAGGTCAAATGAACAAAATCACAACATGAATAAATAACAATTTCATCAGAAATAATAAAACGGAATAACCACACCGAAAAACGAGCGTAACTTTACAGAGAGGGGCGTAGGGAAAATATCTTAGAAATGCAGCCTACCCACAGAGAAGAGAGACGACTCATTTAATGAAAACGGAGGGAAAAACCTTTACAGCACATTTCCCTTTGTCAAATAAAGCCAAACTTCTCGCAGCCCCAAAATTAATCAACAGCCAAAAGGACAAGTTTAAAGCTTCGGATGCAAAGTAGCCCCCCTCCCTAAACCATAAAGGATTTTCCTTTTAGAAAAGGAGGGCTGTCTACGTGAAAAGCCCTTCAAAGTCGAGTGAAATTGCTCTCTTTTATATCGACGAGGGTTCTCCGGTTTGTGAGGAGGGAGTACTTATTGGGGCGGCGCGCTATTACCGCCCCATCACAAGGGCCCTGTTGATGAATCTAATGAGTCTAAAACAAGATTCGTATTTGTCGTATAGCTGCCGTAAAAGAGATTTTCACCTCAAAAGCTATGCAAATGCTCCCTTCCCGTTTAGGACTTTAATGAGAAAGGATATCAGAGGTTTCTGGGCGGCGGGTAGGGTTGCACAGTGATCGAAATGCGGCCAAATTGGCGACAATCAGGGACGCATTAAAAGTTAAGTTGCTAAAGTGGAATATGTAATTTCTGAAATGGCTCTTCATAGATTCGATTATTATGAATTTGGAAGGAAATAATTCAATTTAGATCCCCGGTATTTTTTATCAACTTAATGAAAACCTGATAAGACGAGAAAAATTTATTTTTAAATAAGGTGATAATAATAATTCTATCTAGTAAACAATCAAGTGCTTAAGCTTTAAAAAGAGACAAAAATTTTTAATTTAGCTATAACAAAGTAGAAGAATTAAATTGTTTCTAGCTTAAATAATAAATTTCTTCCGAGCACTAAACTTTTTTTTAATATTGGATATTATGCATTATTTAACTGGTTTAAATTAACAACGTTGTTTGATTGGCTGTAGACTTAGTAATTTTGAACCAATCAAGTAATGAGGATGGCATATGAGCTGGCACTCCACTCACCTAACTTTCACACCACCCCACGAGTATTTTCAGCCTTAACAGATTTTAAATGCATCAATTCCTCTGCACGGTGGGTCTTCAGTGAGACCAGGATTCGAACCCATGATTCGACAGACATACTGCCGGTCGCGATTACTCGGTTCTCGCAGCCGATGTACATGATTGAGTGAGTGAATATTAAAGTCGCCCTATTCAGTTACTTGGGGGCTTTTAACAACGAACCCCGTAATTTAGAACCATGGTCACGATACGAGGACGACACCTGAGCGGGCACCACCTCTTTTAACTTCCCCACCAACGGAAGGATATTTCAGCCTAGACAGATTTAACGAGCATCGGTCCCCTACACGGTGGGTCTTCAGTGGTACTACACCGATCATGAGTCCGTTACCTTGACCACTAAGCTACCACCGTCACTGTACAGCACTGAAGAGCAATACAAGGGCAGCAGACAACAGACCATTATTAATTTTGAATAATGGTTTAGTGAAACTAGAAACCTTCTTTCTTCTATATATGAAAATAATATAATCATTAATTTTTAATAAATTAATTTCAGCATTATTATAAACAGTTTTACACTTATTTTATTATTATTCAGCCACATACATTCAATCATTGAAATGTTTTTGGACCTGCATTTCAAACCATCGTGTTTTCAAATGGAGTAAAAAGAAATCAGTTTCGAATTATTTTAAATTTCATTCAAAAAACTAATGTTGCTTTTAGAGTATCACAACTAATAATTAACACTATAAGGTGAACCAAAAGTCTAAACCCGATTATAAAAATTCGATACAAAAAATAACCGTTTCATACAATAAAATTAATTTTATATCACTAGATAGGTCAGTTTTTCTTCCCTTCTAGCAATAGATGACGAGAACGCTCCTGTAGGAGCGACTTGGGGGAAGCATTTATAAGGAAAAAATTTTCGACCGAAAAGACGTCGATTAGCCCAATGTGCGCTTTGGTTTTCTGAAAATAATTCACCCTTTAATTTTCAACGTAAGTATCAAAACTATAAAGGACATCTTGATGCATTGTAGTCCTGATGCAAAATCAATAAACAGATTGCATAAAATGTCAAAAAAAAAAACAGGCAGCGTAACACAAGACACGCTAAAGAACACTTGGCGGGAACTGGAACACAGCCGGGACAGTCCCCGAACAACGAAGGTAAGTACACATTGCCATTTCTGAGGCAAATGGCCTCAAAAAATTCTAAACAGTACAAACAATATATTGAAACAAACATGCCTGATTATAATAGCTTGAATACAGTGGCCCACACAAGGGAGGGGGAGAATCCCAGGGGTCCGCCCCCCTTTCCATGCCCTTGAGTTTATATTCCATTGATGATAATCATATATATATATCAGTACCGCACACAAAAGTTTTTCAAGGTGGGGGTCCATGATCGAAAGTCACCCAACTCGTATCATACTTCAAGACAATATCAATTGATTCTTCTGATTTTGTTAACAAAAAAAAGTCAAAAATAAATTATTGAATTAATAATTAGAATAAATTAATAAAATAAACTGTTAATTACAAGTATTTTATTAAATTTTACGTTATATATATATAGGATTACCATCAATCGAAAAACACTCAAGGGCTTTAGGGGGGAGTCCGGACCCCTAGGACATCCCCCTTGTGTGCGTCACTGATATATAACTATAACGAAAAATTTAATTAAGTACTTGTAATTAATTTATTTTATTAAGTAATGCTAATTATCAATTCAACAATTAATTTTTTACTACTTTTTGTTAAAAAAATTGACAAAATCAGAAGTATCAATTGGTGTTATCTTGAGGTATGATACGAGTTGGGGGACTTTCGGCCATGGACCCCCCCCCCCCGAAAAATTTTTGCGCTACCGCTTGAGCATAATAAATGTTTAGAATCAGGAAAAGACTTTTGGTTCACCCTATACGAGAGAAATGAATGAAAATTAAAAAAAAGAAATCAATCAGTCAAATACTTCGATGCACGATAATTTCTAAGGCCCGCATCATTTATTATACAGCCGAAATAAAAACAAGTCAAATTTTATAGAACAGGAGGCAATTTCGGGGGGCTTTCGCATAAATGGTTTCGCACAGCAAATTCGCAGTATTAAGCGACGCAATCCAAATCCAACGAAGAGAAGAAAGAGATTTTATCTCAAAAAACGGTAAAAATTCGGGAAATTCAAATCCGAAATTTCGCATTCGAAATCCGAGACATTTCTAGTCAACCGCGATTTTCTTTAAGCGCATATTTTTTAAAACTCTAAAAAAAACTGTTATCACCTCTCCTTTTTTTTCCACACTCTCTTCGAGCTTTGATAACACATATCTGAGAAAAATTTATTTACGCTGGAAGGCAATATATTTGAAGCCCAACAGGGGGAAAGCCATGTGGCACAAAATTATTTGCCGAACAGATCGACTCATATCTTGAAGAACCAAGTGCAAGGGGGAGGAAGCGAAAGAAAGAGACACAGAGAGGAAGTGCCGGTGAAAATAATAAAGAACAAAATTTAAAAATGGGAGTGAGTGCAAAACTCAAGCGAAAAGAGAGACGATATATTTTAAATGAATTCGCATTTTATTCCAAAAAAGGGCAACTACTTGCAGTTGAGGGGTGGGTGTGCAAAAGAAAACGGTATATAATAAGAATATTGCCAACTACTAATACGTCCGAAATAAAAATATATGAATATGCATTATATTTTAAAAACTATTGAAGCTTCTTTTTCGGGGGGGGGGGGATTACACAAAGTAATAAAAATATATGAATTCATTATTTTTTAAAACTATTAAGCAATTACACAAATAAAATAATTTAAAAATAAATAAAAAATAACGAAACGTTATAACACAACCTCAAAATGTGTGTGGTTTTTCTGTGTTAACCCCCACCCCCCTCTAATCTTATATATGCATTATTCCCGACATTCTAAATTTTTTAAATAATTTAGCCAATTATAAAGGTAAATAAAATACAGTTCTTGTATTACACTCACGTGTATAAAGGTTCATGCACAGAAATAGATAGTTATGTGGGCCCTGAATCTAAATTCTTTGGGGGCCCTTTTTTTGGAAATGACAGCTCAGATAATGGGACCATTGATAACATTTTATGATTTTTGGCTCACACATATTCGGGACCCTGTAGCTTGGGGCCCCGTATCATTGATTTGGCAGTAGCAACGGAGGAATTATACAAAGAAAGAATATTTTAAAAATTAAAAATACAAACTAAATGTTATAATACAACTTCAAAATGTTTGTAGTTATACTGTGTGATCCCCCCCCCTTTAATCATATGTAATAATCACCAATATTCTAAATTTTTTAAGTAATTTAGCCAATTATAAAGGTAAATAAATAAAAATACAGTTCTTGTATTACACTCACGCGTAAAAAGGTTCATGCACATAAATAGCTGAGTGGGCCCTAGATCTAAATTCATTGGGGGCCCTTTTTATGGAAATGGCAGCTCTGATAATGGGACCATTGATAAAATTTAAGAATTTTAGCTTACACATATTCGGGCCCCTGTGGCTTGGGGGCCTCGTATCATTGATTTCGCGATAGCAAGGACCCTAGGTTTATGCAATATAGAAAACAAGGAATAAAAGTTAGAATTTTTCTATTCTATATTATATATATATTGCGCAAAAAGAAATCTGAAGATCTTTGTTTTTATTAAATGTGATTTTATTAGTCTGATATACACTCTTTCCCAAAGCAATTTGTTTGGTGTAGTTTTAAATTTATAATCATATTAATGAAACAGTTATTAATGTTTCAAGAAAAAGAACTGAAAGTAGTTAAGTTTTTTTTAAAGAAACAAGTAATACAAAATAATTTTTAAAGTTAATTCCTGCTTAGGTCAACAAAGAACAATTTTATTTGATTTACTTTTCATTAAAGAGTTACAATTGATATAAATATGTATATGTATATGACAGAATCACTATATTAAGTGACAAAATGGAAAGCGATTTTCCTTACAATTATCCATTTTCCTTTCTATATATGGTGTTGGACTACTTTTTTTTGTTTGTTACTATTTATTACTTTTTAATTTAATTAATGAATTAATATTTGAATAAACTGTAGTAACATCAAGTGTTATCCATTACAAGTTTTAAAAAATGTATTGGAAATTGAATGTGGATGAATAAAAAGTATTTAATTAACGATTGAAAATGTGAACAAGATTATATAGGAAGAGAGTGAACTAATAATAGGAATTTTAAAAAATGTTTTTCCTTTTTTTTCCCAATTAAAATGTTAGAAATAAATACACTTTGATCGTAGCTATACGGTAACATTTCTATGAAATTAAATTAACATAAATAGTAACATACGGCCTTCAGTAACCAATGAAGGTGGTACACAAAAACGTTTAATTGGCTATAATAGCTCTTTATTTCTAAAGGTATTTATAATTTAATGAATTTTACATAAACATTTTAAATTCAAAAAATAACCAACTCAAGTGTATAATCTTTTTAATTAATTGCTCTGACCCCCCCCCCCCCACAAAGAAAAAACAATAATTAAATCGAAGATAATTTTCTAATGTACAAAAAGAACAAATATTCTTCCATTCGCTGCAAGGCATAATCAAAACGATATTTAGAATCCCGAGAAAACAAATGATGGACAAAAAAAAAAAAAATCGTATGTAGGTAAATATCCCAGTCGAACGAATTTTCGCCAATTACTAACGGTAACCCGAGATATCAATGAGCAACGAGTCGAAAGATATTTAAGACACAATTTAGAACACAAACCGAATTAAAATCCACCGCTACTCATTATGGGGCATTTAATGATTTAGGTCTTAATCTGCCCCAGTGGAACAATAACGCCCCAAGGCTGTTAAATGAAGAGGAGAACCCTAAACGAATGGAAAAGCTCTTAATTGAACACAATCAGACAATATTCCACGGATGGGAGAAAGGCTTTTAAAAGGATTTTCCTTTTAGAATGTGGAAGAGCACATGTGTGATGATGGATAGAATGTGAACGGATGGTATTATGAGAGGTGAAATAAAGAAATTTCTGTCAGGGTTTTATAATGAAAGAAAACTCAATATGAAAACGTTTTTCGAATTAATTCAGACGATTGAAATATGTTAAACCTTCATACCTTACCCGTTATTTGGAACACATGAAAATGAATTT
Source organism: Trichonephila clavata (assembly GCA_019973975.1). NCBI lineage: Eukaryota > Metazoa > Arthropoda > Arachnida > Araneae > Nephilidae > Trichonephila > Trichonephila clavata. Next base: position 252,735 of record BMAO01028365.1, read on the forward strand.
AATAAATTTATTAATTAAATTTAATAATGATATAAAGTCTGTGTGTTATTAAATAAATTACTTTTAATTACAAAAACATAATTTGAATCCCCCCCCCTTCTTTTAAAAACATTATTATAGGGCTTAGAAGATTTTATGAGGTAATCGATTTGTGGTCTCCTCTCTTTGGGTTTGAAAATTATTATAAGTATAAATAATGTAGTTAATAATCATATTAGTAAAGTATTACTAAACGAGTTTTTCGTTTTTTAATACTTGAGATTTAAGTCCTCTAAAACAAATACTTCAATTTTAATTAGATAATATAAATATCGCTTCTCAATTTGTTATTTTTTAAAAATTTTTTGATAATAAACGATTCTAGGATATCACAAGAAGCAGCAAAATTTTCGATAATATGGGTATGAGCAAGCTGGTTTTTACAGATTCAAATTTTCGTTTTAAAGTTACCTCTTGGAGAATTATCTTTACCATTCAAGTAAGATTTCTATAAAGTCACAAAGTGGATCGGTGGCGATAAGAATCATAATTTTGAATAAATATCCCAGAAATAGAATCTGGTTCTAAATTAAGGAAAATCCAAAACAATACGAATGGAACTCTTAATTATGAACAACAGTGAAAAGACGAGGATAAAATTTGAGCTGCACCTCACTATTCTCATGCTCACTCCACGTGAGGACTTGTCGACTAGTTATATTTGACATACAACAACATCTCTTATTCAGCACAAGATGAAACGATACCGACCAGACTTGGGCAACGCTGATCACTATATCAACGGCGATCATCAATCACGGGGCCACTATCACTATATGGTAGAATGAGGACTATCAATCACTGGATTTGATTTGTAACAGTCCTCATTGCTCCAAATGATTACATTTGATGGAGTGTCGATTTAAATCTTGACCTGTTAACCATCCAAATTCACAATGTATATGCGTGTGTATATTAATATATATAATCCATAAATATATACAAATATTTATAAGACCTAAGTATAATTAGTCAAGATAGTAAGAAATAATAGCCACAATAGTACAATAGCAAATACAAAATACAAACTGCAGCAGGTTACAAGAGGAGGGCTGAAGTTTCCAGAAAGTATCGGGGTTTTATATGGAGCAGCAACAGGAAGTCTTGCAATACGCAAGATTTCCGTGGACTTAGCTATTGGGGGAAATATATCGCACAATAGAAACCTACACACACACGTAAGCTTACTTTAAAAACGCAGAGCTGTTAATTTTTAAGAGAGATAGTTACGATTATTCCCGTTAGTCGAGAGTAGCTAATAATTAATTATTTACGTGAGAGTCCTGAAGGGTAAGTAAGGACCATTACAAATTAAAAAGTTGCTTAGATAAAATTAAAGGGAATTGTTACATTTATATATATCTATAACCTCCCAGAATTTCAATCGGTAATTTTGGAAAATGATTCTAAAAAATATTCCTATTATTTCATAAATTCTGTAATTTCAACATTAATATTCACGAAACGAATATTAATGACGAATATAGAAGAAGAATCAAATTGCAACATCACAAGCAGCAAATCAAATGCATACGTTAATCCGACTATGAAGGAAGGAAAAAAGAAAGTAAAGAAAGAAAAAAAAAATACCACGGCCTTTTTATTCAAACAGTAGTGAAAAACATTTTACCTCATTTAGCGAATAAATACATAGCTGAGAAGTTGCAATTATTTGCGCGTCACTTGAGTTGCACAACGGTAGCTGCTGGTGTGATCAGCATTATGCTAATACTTAATGGTTATCTCATTCGATTCCTGTTAATAACATTCGAAGTTAATGATCTTAATCGCACTAAAAACAGTCGTAATCTAACTGGGTGTTAGGAAAGAAGATCCTTCGGTGAATCTTTTTGTATTATTATTAGCAGCGAATTGTGTAATCAAAAGAATACATAAAATTTTTTTCAAATATAAGCCACTAAAAAGAATGTGTGGAATAAGACGGAACATCACCAACGGATAATTTAATAAATATTATTCGTCATAATGGGATATACGTAAAATTTTTAATACAAAAAAATGTACGCGCGCGCGCGAAATCTTTTTTTACAAAATACTGAATCAAAACTAACACACGGAATAATAATGAAAATAACAGACCATACATACAAAGGGCAGTCAGTTTTGGATATACTCAAAATATTAATTTTTTCATCCAGAATAAAAGGTAGGATGACATTTGTTATAACAAATTGCAATGATCAACAATCAGACATTGAAACTCTTCCGGAACAATGTTATCCAGATTTCAAAGAACAAATTTAAAAAAAAGATTAAAATATTTTTAGTTGATTAACATTGCGTCGAAACTACTATCTTAAAAGATAAGTACCAGGAAAAAAAAGTTATAAAATGAAAACAATCTATTGAAACGCAATTAAATTTTCACAGCCTGAAGAAGAGGCAATGGCACACAAAATAACAGAGAGAAATGACTATTAGTTGTCCATCCTCGAAGAAGACATGTTTTCAAGTGCAAAGAACAGAAAGACGGTCTCCCGAGCAAGTCCTGGATATTCTCAACAGGGCTTAAATTAGGCAAACGTGCTGGTCATTCCATTCGAAGCAGTGTTTCCCATTCCACGTATTGGTTGATGATGTGAGCTCAAATACACTCTTACAATATCGTCAATCAACATGGCATCAGGATTCATGGACAAACATATAGTTCTAGGATTACATCAAAATAAATAACTACTGTCAATGAACCGGGAAGAAACCACCATTGTAGATGAAACACACCACTCAAGTACAAGAGCTGTTAAACGACTAATAAATCTAAGTCAAATCACAATTTAGAGAGTTTTAAATGAAGAATGTTTACACCCATTCCATATCAATAGAGTTCAAATTTTGGAAAGGCTCTTGCAGCATAGTGCCTTACAGTAGAATTTCTCATTTTATCTGCTATTCACAGATGAGGCTGAGACTTTTGTCCAGCACAATATTCATGTGAGGGCAAGCCTTTCGGTTCCCAACTAGCGCTCATTGTGGCCTTTGTTTTTCTTAAGTGACAAATAGACTGCAGAATAAATTACATATATTTTAAACATAGTTCGTCATTCTCTAATAAAAAAAAATGCAATTGCATAAAGGAAATTTTTCTCTACCATCTTGGGGTCTATAAGCGACCCCTGATTGATATCTTTTTACATTTAAACAATCACTACCTAACATTTCGGCCCTCCATATCATCCGGTGTCATTGAAAGAACAAACAACCTTGATTCCCCTTTTCTTTCATTTGAACTCTCGACAAAGTCATTCACAGAAGAACAGAAAAACAATAAAAGACATAATTAATGCCCCTCTGTATGAGTGCGCGAGCGAAACATCTGCAAAAGGAGTGTACCAACTCCTGTAGATCCACTTCACAATTGCTTCCGCAAATAAAACATTTCGCGCGCTTGGGCTATTAATGACAGTTTCTTTTGACGGACATGAAATGGCCAGCAGTATTAGATCGTCACTTTAAGAGCGTAATTTTACGCTCGATGATTGAGATAAGCGGTTTCATTTCCATTCAAGCACACCCAGAACGAACGGTGAATCTTAAACAGGCATTAAGCTCGTCAAATGAAGTCCATTAAAAAAAACAGGGATTTTAAAGCCCGGGTAATGCTAACAGCGGTGTTTGTTTTTACGTACAGATGAAACCGAACCGAACTCAATGAGTCGTAACGGCTTTTGTTGAGAGAGCCGCTTGTTCGTTTGTGTTTCGGTCTTGGAATCTTTTCGGTGCCTTTTGCAGAGATGATTTCATTCCGTGTAAGCGAGGAAAGAAACCAGATTAAGAACTAGATTTCCTTTGTACTATGATTCCTCCAAACCAATTACGGATTTATTATCTATGCTAATTTATTTAAAATAGAATTGAAAATTTAATGAACTGAATAGCAATTCGAGTGTAAAATGTGAATAACCTCAAGCAAGAGCTTATTTAACTATGTATACACAGCATCAGAATCTATAAATCTAGTCTATATTTTCTAGTCACAATAAATCAGAAATAATGCAATGAATTTCATTTCTTAGGAAGCAGAATTATAGACCAATCCATATCACAAACAGTTAAAAGTCAGGGGCGTTGTTACCGCCGTATCAATGATACGGGACACCCAAACTATAGAGGCCCCAACATGCGAAAGCAAAAAATCGTCAAATTTTAAGAGGTCCCTCAAAAAAAGCCTCCAAGGAATTTTGATACAGGGCCCACTCAAGACTAGCTACGCCAGTGTTAAAAGCCATAATTTTCGAAATCGTCAGCAACGAAACGAACCGGAATATGAAAATTAGAATAAAAAGTAGTAAAGGCAAAATTACCCGAGAATGTATCCATGGACAGTTTAAGGCCGGGGTGGGCATTACGTCGATCGCGATCGACCGGTGAACCACCTAGACATTTTGAGGTGACCGCCTAAAAATTTTACCAGTTAGTAATTAATTATATACGGAAAATTCAAGATGGGTTGACTGAGCCTTCCACTGACTATAATAAACAAAACTAAACTGAGATAAAAATGTTTTATTTTTTTAATATATTTTGAATTCTTTCATAATAAATGTATCATTTGATATGATTATATTTGGGGCTATTATTATTAAGTTTGTATCTTGCGTTTTGTTTTAAATACGTTTTTAAAAGGTTTGTTATATTATTTTAGTTCTGTAGGGGTATATATATATATATATATATATATATCAGTAAATAATTCAAAAGAAGACTAATAGATCCCAAGCATCCCAAGATATATATATATATATATAAAGCACATATTCCGTACTTATTTTTAAGTTATAATAACCTTTTCTTCACCTCAACACACTTACGACATTGGGCAGTAGCGTACACAAGAATATTTAAAGGGAAGGGGTCAAGAGTTGAAGGTCTACCATTCTCGTATCATATCCCAATACGCAGCCAGATATATTTTTTTGATTTTGTCGATTGTCGGAAACAAAAAACAGCAAAAAATAAATTACTGAATAAATAATTAAAATTAATAAATAAAAAAATTACTAATATCAAACACTTCATTACATTTTACATGCTATATACATGGGGCTATAATGAATCAGGAAAACATAAAGGGTTATGAGAAAGGGTCCGGACCCGTGGACCCCTCCTCCGCCCTTGTGTGCGCCACTGACACTGGGTGGCGCACTCCTTGAAAAAAATTAGAAGTAGCCCGCGCCCTGGAAAAGTCTGCCCAGCCCTGGTTTAAGGCATGTCAAATGGACCTGGACCAAGGGCCTACGCCTCGGTAATGGTTCTCGTCTCGACTCGGCATCAATAAGGTCATGATTCGATTAATTTTAATGTCAAGCATGATTCCCGCGCCAGCTGACATATTCTCCGAAAAACTGTGAAATTTTAATAGCATGCCAACTGGACACAGTGCCACAACTATGACATGTCCATCGTCAAACATTATTCCCACGCCCGCGGACATATTCCCCGAAAAACTGTGAAATTTTAATAGTATGCCAACTGGCAACAGTGGCATAACTATGACAAGTCAACGTCCAAGTCACGGCCTAGGTGTACTTCCATATACCATCATTTAGTCGAAATTTGGCGTAAGTCGAGGAGATTGTGAGTCATGCTTATTTATTTATTACGGTTATCAATTGTACGAGTACTCGAGTACTTTACCTAAAAGGGCCGCAGGTGGAGGCCTACTTTTGCATCAGGGTACAAGACCTAAAGAAATCTTCAGGTGTCCCTGAATGTATCTTTAACAAGTTTTGAAAATAAACAGTCACCATTACGCTCAGTAAAAATTTACATTCGAGTATTTGTACATTAAAATATGTTTAGTTGACTACACATTTTTTAAGGAAAATAATTTTAAAAAAAACCTTGCATTTTTTGAAGATGTTTATTCATAATAAATTATGAAAACCATAAATATTGAAATTCAGTCATGCTGATAGTTTGAGAAACGAGAGAGGGAAAAAATGCTTTTTCGTTTATCCAATTCAGAAAACAAGAGCTTATCTCCCCATTGCAATTAGGCAACTCTGATGGAGCATAGAAAACAAATGCGACAGCGACAACAGTAATCTTGGCTTACTACACCTTAGGACAAATCATTGAAGACGTAGAAGGTGCGTCTCTACTGAATCTTAGCAGATGGATGGACTAATAGCGATCACATTCATTCTGACGGGATGCAAGTAGTTCTGTCCCATGCATTTACTTTTGTTCTTCGCCCATCGACAACAGACAATAAAAGTAAGAAAGTTTGAAAGAGGCCTTTGCTAATCACTCTGCTGATACAACTTTTTCGTACACAAATGATACAGGAAATAATCCACAAGGAAACTTACTTAAGAAAGAATATTGTACGAATTTAAACAAAAGATTATTACGTCTTTCAATAAAAAGCTCCTTTTGCTCGATATTATTGTAAAATATTCATGTACATCACAGGTTCCCAGCCTTTTTTGAACTGGCGCCCCCTTTTCTAGTAAATATTTCGCGACCACCCCCCTCCCACTCCAGAGAAATAAGAGCGTACATAATATATGGTGCTAACAAGAATCAATTTTTAAAACAATATTCTATTACTAATAGAATACATTTTTTAAATTTAATTTTAATGCGTCAATAGATTGCGGTTAAAACAAGGACAAATAATACTGACAATTTTCTAGCAGGGTTGCAAAAATCATGTTATTTATAAAAAACTTATTATAATTGAATTGCTACAAGCATTTTTTGTTAACAGGTTTTTGCTAACTTTATATGTATTATATATATGAGATATTTCCTGTTACGTTGGAGGAGATGTGAAAAGTTTTAATTTAATACCTAAAATTTAAAATTTAATACATCGTTCAATTTAATATAGGTCTGAATGAAAATTTTCTCTAAAATTCAATTTAATGACTCTTAAAGGTTTTCATCCTCTTCCCGAACTACTGAAATATCTGAATTTTCACGCACACGTAATAGAAATGATTTAAATGCATACACTCAACATAAGTAAACAGTATTAAAATTTACTTTTGTTAGTACTCAGCGTGTTTTTGTAGACTTTTTTATATATAGACTTACTTTATTTAGTTAATAAGTCTAAAAAAGCCCCTTCGTGTCATCTCAACGCCCCCTAATTTTCTCTGGGTCTTTTACTGCCCCCCTGAAAGCCTCAGACGCCCACGTTGAGAACCTATGATGTACATAATTTGTGATTTTTCTTTGTTACACTTATTCAATATGCGCCTAATTATAAAAAAGGTATTGTTCGATATTAATTTCCTATCAACAATGTACGAAACATTATTAAAGTCAATCAATTAATTTGCGATAATTTTAAAATTTATATGCCTTACCCACCCACTTTCCTGGGTATTTCATTATAATGTACGGCTATATATATTTTTTTAAGTTATTGATAACTGAGTTTTAAGATTTCCATTGTATTCAAAATCATTTTATAGCCCTGATCTATTGGTTTGAAAAGAACAGAACTTGGATTTCTAAAATGAAAATATATTCGTCTTTTATGCCTTCATAACCCAACACATTAGGAGTCTATATCCGCAAAACACGTTTTTAGAAACAACAAAAAACATGCTTGTTAAATCGCAACCACCAATCAGAGTGGATTTTAGCAAAACCCATAACAGATCCCAACTCAACAAAAGAAACATTCTCGCCAAATTTCAATAGTTTCAGAACCAAAAAGTTTAAAAATAGGAGTTTTTAACCTATAACGACCCCATAAACCTCTACTGGGAGTCGATTTCAGCAAAATCCGTTTTTAAACGTCGCCAAATGCAGGGACAGTTTTCTAAAGATGATTAGGAACGATTTTCTAGTATTGAAGAATTTGCCACATACTCCACATTACGCAAGGGGGTTTTAGAAAATAAATCATTAAAAATAAATTTTTAAAAAAAATTATTTTTTTTTGAAGGAAATATGCTTACAACTCTGAAAAATCAGCAGAGCACCCTGGAAAATTTTAGAAATAAACTATTAACGGTGTGGATTAGTAAAAGCTCCAAACAAATATGAAAACATTCAAATTTATCAATAAGATTAACGAAGTAATAGTTGATTCGTTTCTTATTCGTTAAACTGACAATTTTTATCAGTTTACAGACAATTATTTAGAAAGTTAACATTAATTTGGATCTGGATATTCTTAGAAGTAATAAAATGCTCACGATTTAAGCTGGGTAAAGATTTATTTTTCTCAACAAACATTTTTTAATAAACTGATAATTTTCTACACCAACTTCAGAAAACAGATTATACGTACTCCAACGTTTTCCCCTCAAAATCTTCGCAAAACCGAGTTTTTAACTACTAGACATATATAACTTATATCAATCATCCTAGATTCTTTTTCAAATGTTTAATGACTTGCAGGAAAAAAATATTGCATTCGTGAGAGTGCATTTACCTTAAAAAAGAAGGTAATTTTTAGCGGAAACTAGTTTGCAGACTTCAGTACCCACACAAAAGTTTATTCAGGTTCTGATATCCAGCAAAGGTTCTTTTTCCCATTTGTGGGAAAAGCTCATCTACAAATGAAATGAGCAGAACAAGAAACTTATACAAATAACGAGGTTGAGCAGAAGGAAGAGAGGGGAAAAAAGACAAATAGAGAAACTGAGGACTTGCAACAAGATGTAGTTTGGAACAGCACTTGAAGTACTAAGTTCGTTTTCGTAATATGCAAATACTCTTGAGTAACAGAGTTGTTTTTCCAAATTTCAAAACTTTAGACAATTTAATTTACTCAATCCGTACACACCTTGGTGTTGGGAGGGGGAAGAAAAAACTGTAATCTCGAAATGAAAGAGAGAAAGGAGAAAATTCATTTTCTTGAAGAGTGGGAAAAGTTATATAAAAAAATAAGACTTTAAAATTAGAAATGGAAATAAGAAAAATTCAGACTTATTATACGAATGGTTTTGATTTATATCTTTTTCACAGGTACTTCATTACTGAATAAAAGCATTCTTTTATGTTTGATAAAGTTAAGAGATTTGTAAAGTGACTTCGTACATACGAATACCCTTTACATCTTGTTTAAACTACTGACAATATGAAATAAAAATTATGCGAATAAATTTTTTTATCATAATAAACCATTCATTCAATTAATCGCATTAAAAAATTCTTTAAATTTATTTTATCAGGTCTCAGTTTTTATTGTTCAGATAAATAATTTTCAAGTATACATTAGTATTAAAATACATTTCAAATTTGCGATTTTCTTTTATAGATTATACCAAAATATAATATCCTACAGACCTCTTAAGAAGGGGGGGGGGTTATTTTACAAAACAAGTAAACAAAAGTACCGAGGGGTGATTTGTATAGTAAAAATAGAACATTTAACGGTCTGTGGCAGAGAGAGGGGTTGCACCTCCTAAACCTCACTGACGACAGAAACTTACAAAAACTTGTTGCATTATTTAATTTTAGTTTGAAATCTGTATGTTATCAAAATATCCATAAATATAACTCTATTGCTTCATTCAAATGCATTCATTAAATCAAATGCTCTAAAAATGCAAGTCACATATATAAGTACAAAAAATTCTTAGTACAAAAAGGATTATGAAAAGTACTTAACTGTACCTTCTTTTAAAATATTTCCAAATATCGATCATTAATTCAATATTTTGACTTAACCTAACCTTTAATATTATAATATGTACGAAAAATACACTAACATAAATAGGATATATATATATATGTGTGTGTGTATGTGTGTAGTAATTCACGTTAATTTCATCCTAAAAACATTTAATTTGTAATGATCTTGACCCACCAGGGCTTTCGCATAGATAATTAAAGGTTAGTAATTAACTGTGTACTCAGCGTCTTTTCAATTGTTTCTTATGTAATCACCTCCCCGTACGATATTCGTCTATCATTCATAAGATTCGTCCATGGAAGTCATGAGAGTTTTGGAACTTCCGATCTGTGTTTCATATAAAAGCCGAGATTCTCTGGAAAATTCGCACAACGCCTTGTACTTGTCACCATGTTCCGTTAATGCCTGCTGCTACTTTTTTGTGCCATGTTGCTACTAATTTTCGTTTCGTATAAGTGCCTAAATGTGAAGCATCCTGCTACAAAAAGATTCCTCCTCAATTTAAAATCTTCTATACTCGCTTCTGTTCTCGGCCAAATGATCAATAGTTAATTACAAGAAATCATACCACTCGCCGACTACTATACACATACATTATATATAGCTATAAATCTAATAAAGCAAAGCAATCAATAGAAATATAACGACAGAATAGGTCAAAAGATGGCCTCGGTATCATAATAGCAAACTTTTAGCCTTAGGAACTAAGAATGTAGGGTTGAACACAGTTTTAAGGCAAGGAAATATTCCTCTATATTTTGCCTATTGCAAGGAAAAGCAAAGAGTGTAAGAATAAGATTCCACAAATACAAACGATAATAATCATAAAATTAGAAGTATAATACTAAGCTAATAATGCCAAACTTTAAAAGTAAAATAGACAAAAAAAAAAATAATAAATTTACTAAGGGGAATATATATAATACTGATGAGAGCATTATAAAAAAAATACTGCTTCATAAATAAATTCTTAAGGCACAACAATGATACTAATTCTCTTAAGTATGCAAGAGCTCAAATAACTTTAGAACTCAAAACTCATATATATTCCTCGGTTAACACAAAAATCCCTAAACACGCCAACGAAACGCAGTCACGCGTCAGATCCAGCAGCCAAATCGCGCCTATACCTACAGAATTCCCTACCATCCAATTTTAATTTCCTATTTTTTGCTTACAGAGAGAGAAAGCACAATTTATTGAATTAGGCAGAAGGCCAACTGATTAAAAATTCGCCTGGAAGCTACAGAGAGAAAGGGGGGAAAAAAGGAAAAGAAAAACATTCCCACTTCCATCAATGAGAGAATGGAAGCGAAATAGAAAGCGGATAGCAGCCCCAGCATTTCTATACGCCTCGGAAAAATATCCATCCCCACATCGAAAATAAAGTTATTTTCTCTTTTCACTTCTCGGCTATAACCCGCGGCACTAGATTCTGGGGTTGGAGAGAGAACGAAGGGGGGTCACCGCTGACTTTTCGAAATTAGTTTTTCTGGCGGATATGTGGTCTGAGTAGGGTTTCGGTATAGATCCTACATTACTAATATCAAAAGATGTTTATTTAAGCAAGTTCGGTCTATAGCGGTTCGATTTAAAGGAAGAGAAGAATCGGGTAAGCTTTTATGATCGGGAGAAGCAAGAGGGAAAAGTTTCCCCTAAATTAGATTCGCTTTCTGGAGTAAAGCATCGGGATTCAAATGAAGATGAAAACATCCGGGTGGTTTCGTGGAATTGTAAAGGACTGAAGCTTCAAAATGAATGCAAATATAGGAAAAGGATAAACTCCCCCTTCCCTACCTTATGTATTTCTTGAAGGAATATCTAAAATTTACATACTTTTTCCCTCGCATGTGTTAAGAATACTGCAAATCCGAAAAAATAGAAAACATTTGCATGCAGTTCTTCATATAAAAAAAAGCGAATCATTTATTATTTTATACATCTACGCAGTATGTTTTCTTTTCAGCACATTAAAAAAAAAAAAAAACTTTACTAGCATGAAGTGAAGTACGTAAATTTACGGAACAGTACTTTTTTTTTCAAAATCAAACAAATTTTTAAAAACATTCTCGAAAATTCAATATATTTGATTACATTGTATCTCCACAAAAGTCGCACACGTATCAATATGGGGGAAGGGGATAGATTTTTGAAGTTCGTTATTCATTAAATGAAATAACCCACCAAAACCTCAAGAGTGCTTCTCCCGACACCACCCCACTGCCTAGTCTTGCCATCCAATCAGATTGCACCCTTTCAACAGATCACAGGAACTTTCTCTCTCCCATCCAGGAACATCCACAGTGAAGGGAACTGAAACTTCAGATACGGGATGGAGGATCTTTTCAGATCCACATCCCAGTGACGTAAATGAACTTGTAAATAAAATAAAGATACAACAATTTTGTAAAGACTTGTAACTGATATTGCCAATGCATTAGTGCTGCACGTACGAATTCAATACAATAATTGATATTCTAGAAAACAAACATAATATCCAAAGGCAACCTCCTTCATTACAATGGATAGGTTTAATGGCATATTTTTCCATACATAAAATTTTAGCATAAAAAAAGCCCTGGGTGGGTGTTTATTTGTGTCACCACATAAAGCAGCATGAGGGCTATTGGTGACGGACCTCGTAATTTTGAATCATTGTCAAATGACAAGAACGACACTTCAGCTGGCACCAGTCTCTGCAAACTACCACACAAAGTCAACTGAAGGATTTCGTGGCACGACAGATTTGACATACATCAGACCTACTAAATAGTGGGTTTTTAGTGGCACTATTGCTCGAACTCGTGATACACTGGCCACGAGCTCGGGGCTACCCCCCCCCCCCGTAATGGGAGACGGTAGTAAAAGATTATCATTTCATAGAATGCGTATGAAGAAATTTCCTGTGTGTGACATACCCTTTACACAGAGTGTATATGACAAAGAATTCTCAAAATCTCTTCAGAATAAGCTCTGAGCAAAATATAAATTAATACCTTCTGAAAATGAGTTCCTAGTATTTTTTTAAAAATTACAATCAATATTTAAGGTAACTATTATGAAAATATTTATTACTAATTATGAAAAGTCATATAAACATAAGCAATAACCAATTTGCTATTTATCCTTTACAATTTATCCTTTTTGCTATTTATCCTCCTTAGGACATCAGAAATCGTTTAAGAGTTGGAGAATGGCACTAGTATAGGTCATTCTCAATTTTCCTTTCAACTGTAAATCTTACAAAATCATCAACTGTTTACAATTTTGGAAAGAAAAATCACTATGCTTTAGATTTATCAATGTGTTAATCATTTGTTAGTGAATTACTCCATTTTTTTTAAAAGTATATTTAGAAAGGCACTTTCAATTTCATGGCTTGTATTAAATGTCTTTCGTAAGGATTTGAAATAATCCGGATGTTGCTACGCTGCCCAAGAATTGGTTGGTGTAGCAAAGTTCAATGATTTTGTCCCATTTAGACTTTATTAAAGCGGCGTTGTCTCGTACAAGAGGCAATGAACATTCATACTAGGCTACTTTCTGCATTATTTCAAATCACGTAGCACTGACAAGCTAGTCGCCGTGAAGATTCGCTGGCGATAATCTGAAGTTCTTCCCACGTCTAAGTGACTAAAGCTAGACATGCGGAAATTTGATAATCTGCATATCACTAAGCCACACCTTTTATTCCTCTGTGCTGAATACATTTGGTCTTTCCAAGAAGAACAATCGATTCCTTGATCTATTCAGTAATTCTAATTTTCGCTTGTTAAAGCTTTTTTAAAACAATTTTTGTCTCGCACTTACCGAAGAAGGTTCAAGGTCAACTTCATTGAATTGTTTTAGACAGATATAATCTCATTATTAATTCCATCCTTCTAAAGCTTTCACACTAGGTGCGTATAGATGGAAGATTTTGACAACGAGCAACTTCAATTTTCTTATATTTATTACGACAGACTTAAAAGTGAAGTATGGAAAATAACGAAAAATAAAGCACTATGAAATACTTTACACTCGCCATTAATTTCTTCCGTGGCACGACGGTCTATGGAGGGCCTTGGCCTTCTCAAAAATTTTCCTGTAGGCCTCCCTTTTCGCCATGGTTTTCCATTTAATCACTCTTAGGGTAGTGAAACCCTTTTCTAGGCAGTCAACCCACCTGAAGTAGGTAGACCCCAAATTCTTGTTCCAGTGGGCTTTGCCACAAATATTTTCCGTGTTGAATGTCCTGTGTTCATTCTAACAACGTGGCCACAGGAATTGCTTTGATTTTTATATATTTGATAAAGTCTGGTTCCCTGGAAGCACAACAGTTCTAAATTTGAGGGTCTGTACTGAATGCCATCAGCTTGAGTTCCTCCAAAAATGGCTCTCAGGATCCGACGCTCAAAGACACCAAAAGTATTTTCATCATTTTGTGTTGCAAAAATTTTAACTGTGTGTGTGGAAGCTTGGCTTGTAGCGCAGTAAAAACTTGACAGGAGGCTTGGCACGTAGCGCACTATAGATTAGAAAGAAGAACTGGTGGAATTGGTGAGGAACTGGTTTTGAATTTGAGCGGAAAGTACGGAGAAGAGAAAACGTGATCTCGCGCATGCTGATGACGAAGAAGACGCCTGCAGTTTTCCTAAGTCATGTATAATTGTAAATAGAGTGGTGTGGTTTGAAGAAAAATAATAAACGGAAAATCAGGTAAATGGAATTAAATATTTAATTCAACTACATGACGACCTGACAGTGTCATTGCGCAAGTTTCTGATTAGCATACACTGTAGAGGCCTAATTAAACATTTGTAAATAAATAGTTTATTCTTTCTTTTAATTAAATTTGATCTTAAATACCTCCTTCAACCGTAAAAGCACACTATTAGAAAAACCAATTCTCTGTATATCAGATGTTGTTATTAATGTTAACCTCAGATACACCAAAGCGATCAACTTTTGTAAATCCACCCTTAATTTTTATTTCCCTTAATACTTTATACTGCATGCGTGCAGTTTGAATATTTTAACAACTAGTTACCTCAATGTTCTAATGTTCATTACAGGTTACTTAGTAGCAACCATATGAAAATAAAAGAGAAACAAAAAACTTAATAGTATGCTAAATTTGAAAACTAATTTAAAATAATCCCTCCCAAAACATGTACTCGAAAGAGCTACAAGCGAAATCATGAAACACCTAATGCGGTTCTTGAGTATCTGATAAAAAGAAAACTACCCGATAACGATCGCGCACAACATTTTAGGTGCATTATTTTTAGACGATAATAGCGTACTGGATGAGTGATTGAGATGTACACCCATTGTGTACATATTTATCAATAAAAAGGTGTTGAACAGTCACACCATTGTTGTGTAGAATGGTGTGATCGATGGAGCAGAAGAAATAGTCGGAATCAGTCAGAGAGTGCCAATCAAGGAGCTCATTTGTCAATTGAAACAACCGCATCAATAGATCCCCTTTCACAGCCTGCGGTATTATCGAGCGTGGGTGGGTGGGATGCCTACTGTAGAGGAGGGGTTCCCTTTGACAGGAGAGGAATGGAAAGCCGCCTGCACCTTGACAACCAGAACTGGAGGTAAGTAAAACATCAAAGCTGTGACATATGAATTAATGGAAAGAAATACCAATTTGTTTCAATGGGGATTGGGAGAAACAGCACAAACAATGGCAACATGATGTGTTCACGTGATAGGGTAATTTATTGAGTTGAATGATAGGGTCCATTTGTAAAAATAGTAGCATATTGCATTTCTTAAGAGCTCTCTCTCTCTCTCTTTCAAAAGGTTCCAAAAAATCTCCAAACTTGTCACTTGCTTAGTAATTACAGCTTGAATATTTTTCATTAGATTTAACAACAGACACAGCATGAGGTAATGTTCACTCTCAGTATTTGTATTGTTCTCTTTTTTTAGACTAATTTTTCGAAAATAAAAGGGAATTAGTTTATAAATTCATAACCTGACAAGAAAAATATTCAAATTCAAAATAAGAAAAAATCGATGCACATTTTAAAGGCATAAGAAGCTTTTTTCTTTTTAATGTTCCTATGCATATTTTTAAAATCAAAGATTACAATTTTCTTAAGAATTGCTTAAAACGACAAAACTTAGATAGAAGCTTTTAATGTAGGCCTTTTAGGCAGCCTTCTGCCAAAAAATACGAAAGCCTGAACTAAACATGGAACACATTTTCAAACAGAATAATGTTTTAATTTTTTCATGAAATTTGAAACTTTTAATTCAGACAACTTTTTATAATATTGGTCCTATATATAATATGGGTTTTTTTTAAAATTTCAATGCATTCCATAGACAATTAGTTTTTCCTTTTAATATGCAAGGAAATATCTCATTTAGCATTACGGTACAAGAGAAAAATGTAGGGAACACGTTTTATAAAAGAAAAAATGGATCAACTCTGATAAAAATGAGTAGTAGTATGTTGGAATGCTATTATATCCGAAAAAAATATTCAAAATTCACGTCCCATTCTTTAGAGAGAGACAGCCTTAAAATTCATATTAGGTTAAATGCCTTTGCTTTTATATCTATATAAAGATACAATTATAAATTATACAGTGGCGTAAGGGAGAATATTAAGACCCCTTCAAAGTCAGGTTTTGTGTTCCAAGCAGGATCTTACAAAGCGTACGTACTTCGTGTCAGTCAGACTTTCAGCCCCCGCAATGCGGGAGTTGCGGGGGAGTAAGTTACGCCACTGAAATTATACGTTCTAGTGAAAATACACACAAAGCTAACTTTTTTTTTAGAAAAAATTGGCTTAATTTAACAAGAGCTCATAAAAAGACAAATTCTATTAATTTAAGCAACATAAGATCAGATTTATGCTTTAATTCTCTTTAAATACTATGCAAGCTCATTCGTACTACATAAAAAGCTAAAGCAAATCATTTCAGAATAAAAATTGCCTCCAAAAGCAATTTAAATGACTGAAGTTATGATCAAGTGTTTCAAGCAGAAGGATGATTTGATTTTCAAATCCACTGTTCTATTTTGGAAGCGATCAAGTTCTCTCTAAGAAACTTATAAACTTGTTTTTTACAAGTAGAATAAAGATGCACGTATTATCCTAAGCGTCATATCTATTTAAATATTTACCAGCATCAAAGAAAATGAAGGTCTTATAACCGAGAACCAAACCCAAAACCAGAAAACTATTCCCACACCATCACGTTCCCCTCTCTCTCGTATTCGAAATAAAATCATTAAGATAAAAAAAAAATTCTATTCTGGAAGAAAGTATAACAGAAAACCTCCTCGTACAGCAAGTACAAAAAGAAAAGAATTAAGACTTGAAAAATATCTGCTAACATCATTAGGGGGAAGTAAATGTGAAAATAATTACTGTGAGAGGTGGGCCACTTCCATACCACTCTCAACGATCCCTAAGTGAGCGAAATGAACAAGGGTCCAACTGTGAGGTACGTTGCCGGAGTTGAGATCAATCAAAATTTGTCGCACTGTTTAAATGTGACAATAAAGAGGGCTTACACGACATGTGGCAACCCTGTAGGTCAAAGACAGGTGTTGCCACACCCTCTTCGCCACTGCCTAAAAAGAGCTTGCGTGTCAGTTGGTCATTTGGATTACTCGTGAAAAGAGGAGGAGAAAACAGAGAAGTTCTCCGTGAAGGGGGGAAGAAATCGCCACAAATGATGTGACACGTGCTTCGATCTCAAACACCCCCCACGGAAAAAACAGAAAAGTGACGGGGAAATTCCATTGCAGGGCCAAGTAAGAAGCAGGGTGATTCGAAATTCATGATTTAACGACCTTTAAAAAACTCGCGTGATCACTTGAAGAAAAATAATTGTAATGATGGTAAAGTGAATGTAGCAATGGCTATATTGTATACAATATATTTAAATGAAGTGTTTTATTAAATGAGTTCAAAACGTATTACTTCAAGAGAAAAAAAAAAGGTTGACGAACATCATTATAGAATGTATATTTAAAATGCGGCACACGAAGAGAGATTTGTATCAAACTCTTTTTAGGACCTCGATTTAATGCGGCTGATTGGTTGTTTATTAAGATCCCACTCTGAAAAAACAAGAGAGTTCCAGCCCTCGTGAGCCCCTGAAGACCCGCCGTCTAGAGGGGCTGATGCAAGTTAAATCTGTCGAAGCTCAAAATCCTCCCGCTGGATGGGAATTTCGAAGAGAGGGGTGCCAGCTCATGTGTTGTCCTCGTCATTTGACCATGGTTCAAAATTACGAGGTCATTCGCGAACAGCCCTCGTGTTGACTAAAAGTTCGACGTTAATAAGACACTCACACACACACACTCACTGACTGAAAGATCAAGAAGGTTGTTGGCGATGGACCTCGTAATTTTAAGCCATGGTCAAATGGCGGGAGCGACACCTGAGATGGCTCTCTCCCTCTTCAAATTTCCTCACCATGACAATGTAAGAGATTTCAGCAAGGATAGATTTGAAGCCCCTCTATATACATGGTAGGCTTTTAGTGGCAATAGGACTCGATAGAGGGTTCGCAATCGTGACCTCTAGGCTACCATAAACATTGAGGCGAAAAATGAATTCAAGGTATATTCTTCCGGAGGTCTTCAAACTTAGGTCATTTTACAAGATAAACACAGAATATTTATTCTACAAATTATCTACCTAAATGTATTGTATATCATATAATCAATCTATTTTGTTTCGTCTGTCTTAAAATTTAGGCAAGATTGTAAATATATATAATTTTTAATACTTTTGGTGAATATTTATGACTCTGATTCATACTTGCATAAAAATTCACAATAAAAATATCTCTTCTAAGTTTTCTGTAATTACAACCTTCATGATCAAGATTTAAATTAACTGGTTTACATTATGACAGCGATTCCAAAACATTCGATCGTCGCAGACCTCCCCCCCCCCAAGATTTTGAGCATCCCTTCCTAAGTCCCAATACACGGCTCAGTAATTTAAATTCAATCGTAATAGTATTGGCGTGTTATGAATTCATTTCTTTATCTTGGTATATGTTTCTACTATTTTTGAAAATATTATGTTATATTAAAATGGTTATGTGTAGTTGCCAACAATAAAAAAATGAATTAATATTCTGAATCGAAATTCATGTTTCAGTAGAGTATTTTCCATTGGGGGCAATTTAGTGACATACCCTGGGGTGGCACATCTTTCAATTTTCCACAAGGCCTTTCAGAGTCAGAAAAAGGGAAATCTTTAACATTAAAACTGGAAACCCTCACGGACCTCTTAGAATAGCGCTGGAGATCCCCAGGGGTCCAAACACCATAGTTGAACCGCTGCATTATAGTATTATGCCTCAGTGGCGTACACAAGGGGGGGTGGTCCTCGGGTCCGGACCCCCCCCTTCAAAGCCAATGATTTTTTGTAGATTCATTATAATGAATGATATATACGTCATCATTATCTATGTATATAATACGTAAAATTTAATTAAGTATCTGTTATTAATAATCAATTTATTAATTAATGCTAATTATTCATTCAATAATTAATTTTTTACCGTTTTTGTTCCCTCAGATTGACAAAATCAAACGAATATATTGGGCGGTGTATTGGTGCATGATACGAGACTAGTGGACTTCCGACACTGCCACCCCCGAAAAATTCCTGTGCACGCTACTGATGTGCCTTATTAAAAACATTTTTACACAAATCATTATATTTAAGTCTTGTAATTACTTTCATCGATAAAAAGTACATTTTACGCAGAAATAACGGCTACCACTAATCATGATTAAAATAAGTAAACCCAATATATTTTTGCTCATGCTCCACGAACACAAGTAACTTAGTGGAGGGTTAAGACTATACAGTTTCATGTTATTGTTTCAAACGTTCTTAGAGACAGAAGATGTCTATCCAACTTCCCATAAAAAGACTCGAACTCATACATCACTCCATTGACAGCTGCAGAGTATAACTTTGCCCAAAATAAAGATATCGCCTCCTAATTCGAGATCCCTGCAGAGTGCGGGGTCTCTGTGCACGTCTTCGCCCCAGTCTATGGGTTTTATTAATAGCCTCCCTCCACCAGAGGCACCAGGAGGGATGCGCGAGATATTCGTTTTTTTGCCTTCTCTACTTCGGCACTCATTAAGAGGAGAAAGGTAATCATTGTTCTAAACAAAGACGATTTTTAGAACCCACGACAATGGTAGAGACGAGACGGAATTGTCAAAGTCCACCGGCAAAGACATTGTTCGTTTTCGTGCGATTAGCATAATCGTATATGCTGACAAAATTTTTTTTTTCTGTGTAGATATAATGATTGATTGTTTGGTTTGAAGGTAACACACGTGTTTAGTTTTGATTATGTGGACTGAAGCAAGCTAAAATTATATGTTGCCTAAACACATACAAACTTTAAATTAATATAATCGATTTTTTAACTGATATCAACATAATACGTTTCCTTTTCTGATAACGGAATATAAATGTGAAAGACGAATTTTTTTTAATATTAATAGTAATGGCAAAGCCTTTCATCCCTTCAGTGGGTCGATAAATGAGTACCAAGCTTGCTTAGAAACAGAACACTGGGGATTTCGCGTCAAACTGACCCCTTGACCGAAACATCTGCACATACACCCCACCACCTAAGATCACGTAAACTGAGATAGGCACAGAAAGCCTTGCCCTCATGAACTGTTGCGCCACTGAGTTCAGTTCAGTAATGGTAAAATTCATAGTTCTTTGTAACCTGGCAA
Source organism: Trichonephila clavata (assembly GCA_019973975.1). Lineage (NCBI taxonomy): Eukaryota > Metazoa > Arthropoda > Arachnida > Araneae > Nephilidae > Trichonephila > Trichonephila clavata. Next base: position 273,139 of record BMAO01028365.1, read on the forward strand.
GCTTCATTTTTTGCTGTAAAATAATGTATTAGAATGGAGTTTGGAAAAGCAATGATGCAAGATCACATAAATCACTCTTTTCTATCAGAATACATGCATACCTGAATTTCTTATGCAATGAAGAAATATTATTACAAAACTGAACTTACCACAAATGATAGCTACATTTATTTTAAGCATATGTAAGGAGTTACTACATCAACAAAGATAGTGAGTGAGAGTTGTATTAGCGTAGTACTATAAAGCTACACGAAGGCTACTGGCGACGGACAACGCAGATGAAAGAGACTTCTCTCCTAACTAACTAACACACCATAACAACGCGGGAGGACATTGACCATCAAACCCTTTCTACACGGAGGGTCTTTAGCGGCACTAGATTCGAATTCATGACACGAGTCACAAATAAGGATTAATTTCTTTAAACGGAATGAAATGTCACATCAATTAGAGAATGGCATTGTATAAGTAAACTATTAAGTTTCTCGTTATAGTATTGATATATACAAGGATAAAAAGATAATCTACCATTTAAATTAACGAATTCTTCCTGAGTTAAAGTACATATAATCAGATAAGTAGCTTAAAAATTAGTTTAGGTTGCGAATCAGCAAGTAGATGAATTTGCTTACACATATTATTCCTCACAACATTCAGAATAACCGTAAAAATATCTCAGTGCATTTAAGCAGAAATTAAAATACAGGAACAAGATCGCGTCATAGAGTCTTTTTCAAGGAATTAGAGCAAGGGTGGCCATCCTTTTGGGGAAGAGTGCCACTATTTGATAAGAAAAGAATTATGCATGTCACTTCCAACTTTTCCAAGTATTAAACAAAAAAGATGAAAAGGTGAAAAAATTGTTACTTATTAGCTTATTATAGGATTTTAACGCAAATAGCAAATTCTTTAATGCGTCTATGTAGCGGAAATTTAAAAATAATGTAATCAAGACAAAAATACTACGAAGGTTCCATTAAACTTGTAAAAAATTTATTAACAATCGGGCTCAATTGGGCATAAAATAAAAATATGCAATTTAAAACATTTAATTCTAAATAATTATTAAAACCGTCAGTACTTACTAAATGTGACTTTTGAAATCGTACTCTCCCCCATTCATGTATATTATCATTAGCTCTTGAAGATGCTAATAAAATTAAGTTGTTTTTCGTGCATATCAACTAGTTTTGATAGATGTGTTGTTTTAAAGTTCATAATAGAAAACATTTATTTTATTTATTTAGGATTTTTTGGTCTGAAATAATCACATTTTAATAAAATTGTGAAATTTTCTAATTATTTAAAAATTTTCAATAAGTCTTCGCGTGCCACTATTACAACTCCGCCATGCCACACTGTGGTACGCGTTGGCCACCCCTGAATTAGAGGATATATTTGAAAATTTCACACAGGTTAAAATAGGTGATGCGCGCAGGATTTTGTACTTAACAAAAAACATAGTAATTCAAATGCATTAACTGTGTGTCTTAGTCTTCATTAAATGTATTACATATATGTTTTTTTTAAAAGAGCCACTAACTAGTTGGTTATTAGAACAGAAACGGAAACGGCAAATCCCTCCATCCCTCGACGGATGCATACAGCCTTTGCAAATGCTCCCTTCTCTTAGGTGCGGAAATATAAGAGGAAGGAGAAAAAGTGTGAATAGAGAGCGTCACATAGTGAAAGGGGAGGAGAGGGCGGACAGGGATAATAAAGGAAAGAATGGTGAAGGAAGGAGGATGGAAGATGCTCAGGGAACACCGGGAGCAAGAAAGAGAATCACAGTGACGGCCATTGCAGGCTCTCAGCGGGTCCCATTTCCACTGAAATATGACTCGCCTCTTGGGTTCCCATTTTCATCCTCTTGCAGCACAGGGTAGTTATGGATACAGCAGCTGAAGACAGCTCCCTATAAATCAGCCATCGTCTGCAGCTATTGCTCTCCCCCTTCTTACCTTACGCCTGAACTAATTAAAGTTGTAAGGGTCGACAGTCTGTGTCAAAATTGGGTGGTGCCGCGGTGCCCTCCCTGTGGTGCACCCCCAGCACGAGACGGCTGCGGGAAAACGACACAGTTACAACGTTCTGGATAGAATGAGCAGGAGGGAGGGGCAGGTTTCGACGAGAAATTGAATATACCGTTCGAAATATCACCCAGGAGTCTCTGGAAACTCTACCGAGGTTTGATTCAAAGGCGTAAGAATATACTGAAATAGGAGACAGTTCTGCGATGATCCGGCTTTATGAAAAAGTTTTTTTTCTTCTATTTCCCATTCTTTCTTAACGTTCGCATATTATTGCATAGAGGGAGGGCGTTCTTTTCAAATCCTTTTCTTCTAGAAGCATCAAATCGATGGGGGGAAAAATATGATAGGATGGAGAGAATATTCTAAAACTCTCCGGATAAAAGTTGGAACTCTCTTCACAGTCCAAAAATAAGCTCTGACAGAGGGTCGGAAGTATATAAAAATACTTCACAAGTTAAATATTTCATAGAAATACAACTTTATGCAACGACGAAAATAGTTTAAAATTACTTTTCATTTATCTTCAAGTTATGTTCGAGTCAGTTTTATATTGATTAACAAATTTAAGGAACAATTTTTTAGAAGAAATAATGCTTTAACAAACAGAAAGAAAAAAAATCATCCATCTCCGCAAGAAACCGATGGTAAATTCATAATTACCTATTTAAGCAAGTATAATAATTCTCTATGAGCAAAATTCTTCCAATTGAGTCATTATTACTTCAACTCAACTGTTCTAAATGAATAACAAATCCCATTAATCAAAATACAAAACAGTAAATTTGATATAACTCATGAATAATAATGTTTAGAAAAGGATATGTTCTGCTTAGCAACAATTAACACTTTTGAAATATACTTGGAAAAACTTTTCTATACATGCAGGGAAAAGAGAAGTTCTTAATTCAACATTCATTTCTTTGCACGAAAAATGTAACTAAATGTAAAGTGTGCTTTAATTAAACCAACTCACGAAGGTGCATTGGACTTGAAAAGTTGGCAAGAGAACATATCAACTCGAACTGTGGGAGATGTTAATTAAAAGATCGCATAAGAGAGAAAGAAAAAAAAATCAGAATGGTGACCTGAGGAAAATTTTCAAACACGCACTAACTACTCCATTACAAGCTCTACAATGTAAATAGTGCCACGCTGTTCCTTTTCCAAAAGCACACATCCATTTATTGTGAGGGGCAAAACAGAAATTCTCGCGACGTTCATTGCCGAGAATTACATGTAAATCACTCGGAGGGAGAATAGAAGTTGACAAAAATTACTCCGAAAATGCCCCCACACAAATAAATTTCGTGTTTCCCCTACAACAATTTTAATGAGCAACTGCTCAAAGAGCAATGAGGAAATTCCTGCTCTCACCAGAGGGGAAGGGAGAGGACTTCAACTTGGCTGGACTCGCTCTGCTCTGCAAAGGCAAAGAAAAATACTTGGATCTTATCCATATCGCTACTGCTCGAGAACAAATATGTCGTCTGTGAATCATTCTGGCAGCCGTCTCAACGCTTCGTCGAATTTGTAATGTTAGGTGAGAAATGGGAGCGGGAGAAAAAAATAAAGGAAGAGGAAAAACTTTCCAGAGCAGTCAAGACTTTTGCAAGATTAGTTGATTCGAAGAGCACTCACGTTTCTTCAGGCTCTCTTACTAAAGCGACGATTCAATCTTAAGTCCTCGTCTAATTCATCGGTTTTAATAAGGTACGCAGACTTGGCTGCTGGGGCCTTTCGTCAGTTTGAATGAATGGTTTTTGACTCGGGAATTGTTGAGTTTGGCTCTGATAAAGCGATAAAACAAACTGTGGAGGTAGGATCTATTTATCAATGGAATGGGTGGATATATGAGGGATATGAGTTTTCAACTAAATAAATACGTTCTTCAGACTGCTCAAGAGCTTACGAATATTAGAAAAAGTAAGAAATAATTAGGATTAAAAAATAGGAATTTATAATGGATTGGAAACAGAATGAAAAAGTTTGAATTTTTAACTTAAATGCATTTTTACAGGGAAAACTATTCCGCCATAAATTATATCACAAATGGAAGAATGGAGATAGCTGTCTGTACTAGGCTGTTTTCCTCAAATATAGCCGAGCTTAAACTAAACGCGGAGCACATTTTCGGACAGAAAAATGCCTCTTATTTTCATGAAAATTTGTAACATTGTAACTCATACATTTGTTTACAATATAGAGCTGTTGAACGTTCAAAATATTCCACAAATAATTAATTTTTCCTTTAAACATGCAAAGGGATAGCTCCTTTAGCATTACGATGTAGGAAACAAAATGAGAAACACATTTTATAAAAGAAAAAAAAATGTGTCAACTGGGATAAAAATGAGTAAAATCTTCAAACCAGTGATTCTCTACAGGATAGTGAAACCAGAATATAATAATTAATGTTGGAGCACTTTAATATCTGAAAAATTATTCCAAATTCGGGTAGTATTCTTTAACATTATCCGAAAACAGTCTTGAGATCAAATATAAATTCATTAGCATTATTTGTATATATATATATATGTAATAATTCCCTCTAGTATCCTTTTAAATATCTTTTAATTCTCTGGTGCAGCCCTTCAGGACAACTGTTTAATTATTATAAACTAGCTACCCGCCTAAATGGAACCTTTTGAATTACATCCACTCAGATCATGTGATTTCCTGCTTCCTATAAATACCGAGGTTTCTGGAAATACCCTTCTTGTTCTTTGTCTGTCATCAATATGTGTAACCAGCTGCAACTTAGTTTGTGTTTTGCGTCCGCTTTTTTGTTATGTTGGAACACCATATGTTAAATATTCAATAAACCATATTTACTATTTCAAAAGATTGCCTCGTCAATGTCATCAAAAATAAAACTTCAACTACCTTAAATAATAATCTTAATAAGAAATCCCTTCCACTGGCCACGTCTTTACATATAATAGAAATAATATTTATCTTATTTTGCAATCAACGGGCAAATTATTTTTGTAGTAAGGTTGGAGCGGGTTTTCAACACGTTTTTAAAACTAACCTCTAGGGAAATCTATTTTATGAATTATTTGAATGTCTTCATAGAGCTTCACTTTGTGGAGAAGGCGTGGCAGATGAAAATTAAGATTTGTTAGGTTATAATTATTAATTTTTCAAAGTGTGTTAAAGTAAAATCGGTGATGATGTTACGGTTGTAATATTAAAGTCTTTGAATACTTATTATAGAATTGGCGAGCTAGATTAATACTTATAGCTTTAAGTTAGATTTGGAAATAAATCACTGGGCTGTGATTCGAGGATCCCAGTGTCAATTAAATGAATCTCCATTACTGTTGGTTAGGTATCGTTGTCATCAAGCATTAACCAAATAGATATTAGTATTTATTTTGGATTGAATAAAAGTCGTTGAGTTTTCTAATGTTGACAAGTGATAATTTATCCTCAAACCCCAACATGAACTCCATTCATATAAATCCCATGTAATGTTGTAGGACGCTTTTCAATTAATTATAATCTATACAGCTTCATACATGCAAGATGCGTAAAAAATACATTTAGAAATAAATTAAAAATTCATAATTAATTAAGGAGAAAGCATAACTCAACTGATAAAACACATTTTAATTACAAAAATGAATAAAATTAGGCAGATTCTTACGACCTGTACTTATAAGAGGATTTTCCCCATTAAATGGAATTAGAACTTATTTCAAGCATAATGCCTCATTTATAGTGCCGTTCCTAAATATTTAATACAATTCTTAATGCATTATACGCCAAGGGAGTCAGACTAACCAACCGGAAAAGTTAACAAACTACTGTTTTTATTTGGCAGCCAAGCGCACTTTTCTAGAATAGTGAAGAAGGCGCAAAAGCCCAAAATCAAATTCCACACACAATAGGAAAATAAAATAAAATAAAAACTAATCACACCCAGAAAAACCGCGTGTGGCAGTTACATTCGTCGACTCCATTGTCAGCCATCTTTTTCTGTTTGCCCCTTCCCACAAGGAATCCGCACCCTGTCAGAAGCCTATTATAGAAGTCCCTTTATTATATTTTCCCTGTATTATCCAATTTCGGGAGGCTTTAGCTTCTCCATTTCCCTTGGACGTGCCTCTCCTGACGATGCCCGGGAGGCGGACGTGCGGATACCACCATCCAGCATCCCTGGCCTGCTCCACATCTTCCTTTTTTCTTCTCTTCTTTACTCTTTCCTCTTCCTTTTCCGGAAAAGACAGAAGAGAGAGGGGGATAGAGTTGGTGGTGGCGGATTAGTCCAGTAGCTGCTACTGCGGCTCGGGTAATGACCAACCCTACCACGTGACCATATTATTTCACTCTTTTTCACCTTATTTTCCTCCACCCTTCATACGTCGGTCTTTGTTGTTGTTGCTGTTAATTTTTTTCCCCTTCATCCTTTTTGCCACCCTCCCCCCGTTGGAACTCGCAAAGTCTTTTGTTTCCATCCTCCTTTGCAGTACTGTGCTTCACTTCTGATGCGTTTGGCTTTTACAGCGAGCACAACCGAGATCTTTGTGTTGTGTACTCCTTCCTTTTTCTCTTTCGTTATCCATTTTTCTGCTTCCCCAACACAACCTGGTTTGTTTTTTGGTTAGGAGCTTTTGTTTCTCCTCGCGGCACTCCCATTCTCTTATTTATTTTACGCTTTTTTCCCCCACTTAACTTTTGTTATTTCATTTTCAAAAACTCCGCCAGTCGGTGCTCGTTTTATGTGATTTGTTAAAAAGAAAAGGGCACATGCCCACCGACAGATTTACCTGAATATTTCAATGAATTCCTTTTCACAAGAAAGAAGCATTGCGGGGACAGATAACAAATATTTCAAAAGAGAACAGCGTCAAATCGATTTGATGTTGTTTGTACACAAGAAAAATCTCTCCACAATTTCCTAATTTTAAGTCATGGTTAAATAAACGTGGATGATATCTGAACTAGTACCTGATCTTTTGTTTCACACTACACTTTGAGAATTTTGAGTCCAGCTTCATTTGAAATACAACACTGCCCCCTCACTCCTGTCATTCAATACAATGGACATAAAACTTTGCAGAAATGCGAACCTCTCGACTTCAATCACTGAAATTATTAAGCTTCCCCTCCCCCATTTCGAGAATGACCAGAAGAGAGTATAACGCACAAAAACAAATCTAAGCAACATTTCTTTTTTTTTTTCATTTCAATTCCTTATATCAAAAATCACAAAAATGTAATAGCAAGAGAGAAACAACAATAGCAGCAACTTTTGTGTATGACACTGGCGTAAAGAAGAGAGAAGGGGGGTTGCGACACAATTCAACCTCCCTCTCATAGACCAACAAATCTCTTAATTTTTAGAACAGAGAATACCCATCAGCACTTTTATCTGCGACTTTTTTAGAATGTAACCCCTTTCCCATAGCAAATGTCTTTGTACACCATTGATATTTAACATTCATTTATATAGTTGTACACCATTGATGAATGGTGTACAACTATATACATGAATGTTAAATATATAAATAAGACGTAAGAAAAAGCGTTACAAACGATAGATTATGAAAATTGGATAAAGACGTTCAATGTCATCTTTTAAAATAATTCACTAATGCACATTCCATATAATTAATTGTTAGAATTCACTTACCAGAACTACTCGTTTTTTGATCATTAATTTAAATTACTCAGCAGAGTACAGACATATTTGTTGGGAACGAAATTAAACATAAAGTTTAACTGCCTTTTTTTGGCAACAATAGTAAAGAGAAAAACCTCTGTCAATAAAGTTCAATTCAGAGTAATTCAATACTTTCAAATTGGAATAATATTTAATCCCGAAGGCCTAACCAGTTTTTCCGAATATACAGAAATTTCTTTTCACCATTCCATACATCATTCCAGCTTACCGAAAAGTATATACATAAAGAAAAAATATATTTACACTTCAACAAGTTCGAAAACACGCAACACAGAAGAAATAACAGGCGGAATCATTTCGGAGGGGAAAAAAACCGAGAGATCTTAAGAGAAAGAAGAGGAAGCGCAAGAGCAAATTCGCGAGAGGATCGTCGCCCCTTCTAAAACGGGAACGGACGGTCAGTCAGCCATTTTTATGAATCGTAAACATTTTATGGGACGTATCGTAGTGGCGCTTTGGACCTATTTATGTCCCCATTGGTTGTCACTGCAGGGGCATCAAACGGTCACCTTATGAATGGGATTTTTCGTGAGGGAGGGTTAAAAACAGGTGGTCGAAAGGCGGCTGCTTTTACGACCCGCCGAGAAAACCATCTTGTACTCGATGCCGAAATAATCACACCATTCTGTCAGCGGAGGGACGTAATGTTCAAATTTTACGGCCCCGTGTGATTTATTCGACAATCGTTGAGAGAGAGAGAAAGAAAAAAAGGGAATCTCTCTCTCTTCTCGCTCCGGAACATCGAACGGAGTTGAGTTCTTTTCTGAAAAAGATGCTTTCTTGAAGAGGGCATTTGAAGGAATGGGTAAGTACCCTGTGAATGGGAGAGACAGAGAAACGTAGCAGAATGTGGAATGATTACGCGTATGAGGACTTTCCAGCGATAATATTAGAATTTATATAAAAATGCGAAATTGTTTCATATTGCTACGTTATCGTAACGTGTGGTGTGTTAATTTTTATTGCACTAATGAATGAATAATTAATAATTGCACCAATAATTTTTAAAAAACCAGAGAAAGTACAACTAAATATCACAATTGTTCTTCAAGTTATTTTTTCTATACGAATTAATATAAGTGATGTTCAATCAAAGTAATCACGTTTTTAAAATAAATAAAATTAAGACTTAAAAAATAAAATTAAAAAAAAACATTTAAAAAAAAAGATAAAAATGCTTTTTATTCCAATTTTATTAATTTGTGATTTACTCAATGAAATCGGATTGAGAATCAATTTTCAAAAAGAAAAAATTTGTTGCCAACAAGATTTTTTAAAACGATGACTGGGTGAGAGTTATATTAGCATCGCACTATAAGGTAATACGAAAGCTATTTGCGACGAGGGCTGTTTACCTTCTGGACATTGGACGGCACCTAAACTGGCAACCCTCTCCAAACTACAACACATCGCCAATGAAAGAACTTTCAGATCGATAAATTTAACGTGCATCAGCCCCCTCCACATAGCGAGTTTTTAGTGGCATCAGGACTCGAACCCGCGACACGCCGGTCACGAGTTTATGACCATAATCACTAGGTCACCGCAGCCACTTAGTTTGATGAGATACATTTTAAATAATCAAAATAAATGTAAAATATTTTCATTATGTTAGCATTTCAAGCCAACAGCATTCAATAGTGTATTCGCCTCTACTAATACACAAATAAGAAAGAAAAGATATCCAACCACAACATTAATTAAAAATGTAACACTCTAAAGTTACAAAACTAATGAAATTTAAAATTTTCAAATATGTCTAAATTTATCTTAATTATTAAATAAAAATATCGTTTTATCCTTCCCCTTTTCACAGCATTTAATAAACAAAGCTTTCAAACACAAATTAGACAATTTTCACCACTTTATTTCCTTGAATTGCATATTTAATTAAGTCAATTTATAACACATCCATGTATAAACATAACCCTTACACATACATCATTAGGCACAATTTATGGAAATCGATTTTTAATTATTAAGATACAAAATCATCGATACATCCATCACCGCAATGAAGAAATATTTAACCGAGATCCTACAAAGTGAATGAAATAAAAAAAAAATACAACATAACTCGTCGGTGATACTTCCTCAACATTTTCATTATTCTTACAACAAAGATCAGTTCAAACTTCCCAAATTACGGCTTCAATAACGAGGTTAAGTGCCTTTCCATCCGAAATCCTTTAAGCAAACCTTAACCACGGCCACACCATACTCATGTATTCATCAATGCATGGAGAGTGTGCGACGCATACTCGAAAACAAAATTTATCATGTTCAAGCTGAAACCTGACACAATTTTGGTAAAACTGCGTTAGACCATGGCATCGAAAAAGATCCCCAGTTGACGGGAAAAGGTATGTATAAAAAAAAGAAAGAAAAGAAAGATAAAAATCCATATATATATAAGAAGGGGAAAAAATTCCACCATCCTTGGCTTGATTGTGAAGCTCGGCATCCTCTTCAATAAGTGATGCTCTTGGCAAGGAGATAGGATCACACCATGCACTAAACTGCCTTGTAAATATTTGAGCAGCTTCGGCGCTATAGTCATAACAAGGTGTTTGGGAGGGAGTTCGCTCCCCATCAATAAATGATTCATGCTTCAATGCGTTATACACGAGATTCCAGGGAGAGAAGAGAGAAAGGAAGAGCAAGAGCACCAGAGATGCGAGAGGAAGATGAGAGGAGGATGAAGAGAAAAAATAAATATGTGATGGTGGTTAAAGTTTCAGTCTTACCTCACTTTGATGGGAAAGTAAACGAGATGCCGGGTGTAGGAAGGAGTAAAAAAAATACATATACATTTTTTTCCCCAACGTTTCCAAATCTTACCTAATGGAAGGAAAAAAAAAACATATTTAATTCACTGGTAGTTAATGATTTAAAAAGCTTTGAATAGCGTTCTTATGAGACATTCGTTTTAAATGAGATACGAAGAAATGGAGAGGTAATTTGCACCAAAGGCATTAAAATGAAAACTACTTTAAAATTCAGTCTTAGTGCAGTTTCAAGTGACTAAATTAGCAAATTAGTAACGTGAATAATAAAAGAAGCTTTGATATTAATAATTCCGAATGACATTACTATTAAAAGCAAGATGCCGACAAAAATACATAGCGCCCTTTCATGTTTCAATTACATTAACTAAAGCAAGTGAAAAAAAAATTAAGTAAATTAAACGCACATACACATACATATGTAATATATCATACAGTTTTATACGCGTATAAATCGACAGGATAAATCAAAATATATAATTCTCATTTTGAATTTACTCATTTCCAATAGTCAGGGTATATATGATTAAGATTCAAAATGCAATAAAGTTATAATTGTCATATACTGGAAAATAATTCTAATTAATGTGTATAAGAAAATACAAACGCATGACACAAAGATGCAGTTTTCATTAAATATTTGTTTCAATTTCGCGATAATCGCATTACTTTGAAATTGAAATGTTAATTGGAGAAATAAATATCAAGTTTTAGGAAAAGAAACTTTGTAACAAAACCTAGTGAATGCAACTTTGAGAAAATTTGGGACGAATTTAAATTAAGCAACAAGAGAATAAATACTTCATTTTTTTTTTTTTAAAGAGTAAAAATGATAAGCCTAGTTATTATTTCATCTTTAAATGCATATAAGAAAACAGGCTTTAGTGAATTTTCCAGCCATGAATAAACAACACGGTTACTTTTCGGAGAGGAAAATTAATTTTTCCGTGGAAAACAAGTAATTTTTTATCTCTTGTCCCTTATTTGACCATTTACAGATAATGGTCTTGCATTATTTTCCTCCAAAATTACTAATATAGCAGGAAAATGCAGATAATTAGACATTAATAGTTGGCATTTACTATGAAGTGGCACTGCAACACACAAATTAATAGCAATGTCATGGTAGTTTCAAATATAGGCCGGTTTAAAAATTAATGGAGGTCTATTGTCAGTGTACGGCGCAATTCTGAATTTTAGCCAAATGATGAAGATAGCTTTCGAGTTACAGTACTTTATTCTTTTAATGACCAGATGAAGTGCCGCCCATCCAGTATAGTGGTTAGTGACGCTGACTACGGTGACGCAGGGCCGGGGTTCGAATCCTGGAAAAGACATGGATGTTTGTAAATGTATAGTGCCTTTGCGGCATGGGGGTACACTAAATGGCCGTCGAGCCATAAGTCCTCTTGCAAGGTTGGTGAAAGGGGAAGAGAGATGATAGGCCTCTGACCCCCCCCCCCCAGGGTGTTCTATATTCCATTCCAATTTGTCGTGTCCTTCCCTTCGGGGATTATTAACGTTGCACTACACAGCTACACAAGAGCTAAGCGATGGATCTCGTAATTTTGAACTACGGTCAATTCATCGAATACGACACATGAAATGGCACCCTATTTTTCTAACCCCCACACCACACTAGTGTGAAGACTTTGAGCCACATAGACAGATTTAACATGCATCAGCCCCTGTGAATCACGGGACTTCACTGAGGCTCGAACTCATAACATGGCAGCCACAAGTTAACAACAATGATCACCTGGCTGTCAAGTCCACCAAGATTGCTTCGAATAAGGTCAATTTCAGACGAAGGCAGATGACGAAATTTTGGATTTTAGACAAATGATGCAAGGATGGTATTCGAGTTCGTACTTTACTCTCCTAACCAACAGTTTACATCATGCGAGATCTATGATACTCAGTTCAATTAAGCGTGCGACTGTTTGTTAATCAACTTCATTCAAAATCTAATACTATGAGTGACCTCTCATTCATCTTCGTTCTCCAAGTTTTCTCATTCATCAGATTTCCCCGAGTCTGTCCATCTCAGCTTCCGAATTCCAGTGACTTTGAACTGCAGTATCTTTCTGATAACATTATCATCTGGCATTCGAATTATATGGGCCATCCAATTCATTCTATTTATTTTTATATGCCTAAAGATGTCAAGTTGTTTATAAATTCTATATAATTCAAAATTGTATCTTCTCTAGCTATTGTTTTCGTTTACACCTCCAAGTATACTTCGAAGCAATTTTCTCTCAAAAGGATGCTATTTGATTTTCTTTCAGTTTTGTTATTGTCCAAGTCTTGGATGCATATGTCAAAACTGGTCTAATAAAAGTTTTGTAAATTAAAAATTTTATGTTTCTTGGAAAAAATTTAGATTTTAAAAACCTTCTTAGCGCATAAAAAGCCTTATTTACCAGCTATAATCGATTCTGGATTTCATAATACCGTCTTATAAAACAAAATTATTAACTGACGCACTGCTACAACTCATAGTAAAATAAAAGGGTGGCGTAAATATTTCATAACTCTTCAAACCACCTTATGGAAAATCAGTCAGAATTTTAATTCATCAATACCTTAATTATAAGAGTTTCCCCACCAGTAAATCGAAAGGGAAAAAAAACAGAGCACTTCCAAGTACCCCAAATGTCTTTTAACGCCATTCTCCCACAGGGGCAAGGAGCCCCACAAAACAAAAGCAGCAGCAGAAAACGTTCTCCCCGACATTATCCTTTTCCGTCATTACTGGGTACCCTTAAAGTGGTACACAAGAGATCCGTCAAAAGGACTTGAAAATGAAGAATAGTCGGCGGTGTCTCCTAGATACCAGGTAGGCATCAGAGACATTAAAGGTCTAATGACGCTTGCGAAAACGTCATTAGACGGCTTAATGACTCTGATGAGGACTCTTTCCCCCCAAAGAGGTAGACGAAGACATCATCAATTGTTTGTCCCTTTAGACAGAGTCGCGAAGAGTAATTTACGTCACAGGGGCTCGGATTACTTGATGACACTGGAAAGCAAATGCTTAAGAGCGTAATTATAATCAAGCGACCTGCTCGCCAATGGTAAATGGATAGCCCCCAACTACTTTGGAGAAAACTATGTATTAGGCATTAGATCTCCTTCCCTCCGCTGCTCACTGCTGTGTTAATTTTAAGAATCCCCATTAAGAGCGAGAATGGATACTTTTCCCTCATCTAATCGAACACCGAGGTGTCGTTCGAGTAACGAAATTTAAGACATCTCTGAGCTGGGAGAGATTCATCAAAGTTTCATTGGATTGGTGCTCTTGGCGTGGATTTAGTTACGCCAAATTAAAGGCAATCGCAAGAAAATGCATAGCTCTCTCTCTCGTTTAATATTAAAGACAGGTAGGTACATAAAATAAAAATCGGGATATTAAGGAACTGGGATATTACTCGATATTAATAGATAATGAATCTTATAATCATTTTTATTCCCTGTTATATTTATGCTGTAATTTAATACTACAAGTAGCGTGATGGCATAGTTTTACCGGAATTAAACTTATATTTAACGGTCTTTCTTTATTGAAAATACTACAGTATTTCGTTTCAATTATCACCTTAATATTATTCCTTTAAAAGAAACATTAATAACGATCACGCATGTGAAAATGTTTAGTTATAGATCTTAAAAAAATGGGCTGCAAAGTTTCTAATTAATGATAATATTCTTTTTTACGAAAGGTATTAAAATGAATATTAATGTTGCGAGATTCTGCAGTAATTATTGGGTAAGAAAGCTGCTCTAAAAAGGAAAATATTTGTAACACTCTCAAATATAAACTAGAATATTAGAACTGATTAAACAAAAACAAAAAATCAGCGCTTTTCATACACCAGTTATATTGATTTGAATGCTTATCTTACGAACGAAAACGCAAGTTTCTGTTTCTTTATTGTTCTTTCCTTTATTTAATATACTATTTCGTTAAAAAAAGTTATGTGTTTTTAAATGTATTTTTAAGAGATTTGCTCACACACCCAAATATCAGAAATATCGAATGTTCAAAATGAAAAAGCAAAGAAAATTAGTGAACTGGTTCAGTTGTATAGCATAAAACATATACAAACATTTTTGTTTAACTTTTTATAGCTGACAACTTTTAATTGTCATATAAAACAAATATGAATTTTATTTCAATCCGTAAATTTTATTGATAATTAAACATAATTATCAGTTAATTCCATTGAATCAAATCAACCAGCCAGCAATTGCTATTTAAAATAAATATTTTTAATTAATATTCAATATTTTAAACTAATTTAAAAATAAATTTCTTTCGAAATTTACACAATATTTATTAATAAAAAGTATGAAGAAACCTTTTCAGAAATTAAGTCTCCAATACTTAACATTGGTATTTTCGTACTAAACAAAGTTTTTTTAAGAGTTTTGACATGATGATTTTAGTAATGAAGTTCAATACTTATTGCATAGCTTACATTTTAAGAGTAAAAATCAAAATGCAAAAACATTCCCAAGTAAATAATTTTAGTAAATTATTAATTGTTCAGTGTTACCCAGTAGTGCACACAAAAACTTTTCAGGGGGGTTGAAGCTCCCCCTACTCGTATCACACCTCAAGACAACACCAATTGATTCTTCTGATTTTGTTAACAAAAAACAGTAAACTAATTAATAAAATAAATTGTTAATTACAAGTACTTAATTAAATTTTACGTTATTTATATATATATATATATAGGATTTTCATCAATCAAAAAATCAAGTGCTTTGGGGGGACACCCCCCTTGTGTGCGCCACTGGTGTTACCTTAAACCATAGAAATTTACAATCTATCATTTCAACCACAATTGCGATTAATCTGTATTGAAGTTTATAATTAAGTTAAATTTTTAAATAAGTATTTAAAAATTTTGCAGCAAATTTTTTTTTCCAGTATTAAAATTTTTAACTGAAGCAAAAAAATTTCATATCAATTTTCTTGTATCTATAAAATCGCCAACAAAGCTCACGTTAAGATTCTACTTAATTTAAATAAGTATCTCGCCACCAAGCCTCAAGACTTGGAAATAACCAAATGCTCCTAAAATAAAGGAGCAAAAAGCCTGTGTCGCGCAACAAGTGTTCGGCGACCCGCAAGACACGCTATGGCGAAAGGTGCGCATAAACGGTCAGCAGGAGTGAGGAGAGAGAGCGGCTGTCCATATAAAGTGGGATTAAAGCATCATCCATCACGCCGAGGCAGTGGGCTGGGGGTGGGCGGACAGGGCAAAATCCTCGACTGTGATAAATGATGTTCGGCCCAACAACGATGCTTTAACACGTGTTCCCGAGACCTCCCCGCCGCCATATTATAATGAAGTGGGGGCGGCTCCTTCCTTTAAAAAGGCACGTGGTCTGGGGTCTCTCTCTGTTTATGTTTTGACTCTTGCTTCATCTCGATTGATTCTTTTTACAGCTCTTCAACCTCGCAGAAAGAGATCGCGAGTGATTTTGATTAGTTGCGGGAAAATGTACGAAAAAGGGCAAAAAACGAAAAAAGTTAGGTCTGCCAGTTCTTAAACCCATATGCATTAGAAAAAAAACAGGGGTTTGTAAAAAAAATATCGAAATTGTGCTTGCATAAGAAGTATATTTTTCTCTAAAAAAAAATTGAGTGTGTGTTCCCAGAAGCCAATGAAAGATGTATGAGGAGCTACGAATACTTTGTTTAAAGTGAGTTTGATTTGTGTGTCTTCACAACACAAGATTACTTGTCATGGAACACTGCTGAAGAAAAAAAATTTCTCCCCCCCCCCCATATGGTGTCGCGGTATATCTTCATGTTGGTTGAGGAAAAGATCATATTCAGTACTATGATTCCCAGGAGGATCCGAACGCCGCATGGGTGGTGTCATTGAATGAAACCAAATGACAAAAAAAATGAATAATTTACTTTTATTAAGTCAAACGCTAGAAATGACTACGCGATTTGCAGATGACAAGCTAAAGGGTGAAAATCAATTTGTACTAACCTGAATGGTATGCATCCCCCCTCCCCAGCCTAGATAATCAGAGAACCTCCATAACCTTGAATACTAAAAAATATGACTGAGTCCATGGTACGAATCAATGCGGCAATATCATCCTCAATCACCTGTGTAACTTCTTTTCCTTTTCTTCCTCAAATGATCTCTCTGTTTATACACTATTCGGTAATGACATTCATTTGTATTGAGGCGTTGTTCTAGCTGAAGTGCCAGTTTGGGTGGGCGAAAGAAAACCCGAGTTAGAGAGGATATACCTTACGGATAACCCATTGTTACAATGGATTTCATTTTAAAAATCTAACTAAGTTCTGCCAATACAGACAACGTCGATTCATTCATTAGGCCCTTGGGGCGGGCGCCCAGGGGCCTGGATGAACTGGACTTAACCAGATTTTTTTATTATAAACTTCGATCCGCCGGTGCCAAGAAGGGGCCTGTAGATCTTTTGAGCCCATGGCCCGAAATGAGCTTAAATAGGCACTGGACATATATATATGGAAAAATAAGTCTCAGCAATTGACTGTCGTTTAGGTGCAGTTCAGGGTGTCGTCCGCGTCACTTGACCATGGTTCAAAATTACGTGGACCGTCCCCAAAAGCCCTCGTGTAGCTGAACAGTGGGACGTTAATATTCACTCACTCGTTCAGGTGCAGTTCAAAATCAACAAATTAACAGAAAAAGGACCCCTGCATACATCTGTTCATGTAACTAATTCCAAACGAAAGTATACAGAGGGGGAAAAGAAAAGTAACTTAAAAGACACAATGAGAGAGTCCGAGTAACATCTATTAATATTCATATAGTAATATTTATATGCTTCAATAGAAATATTTGATGCCAATGTTTCTATGAGCCTTATAATGAAATGACTGAACAACTACTATTCAATGCCTTTAATTATCCTATGACTATTTCAAAAAAAGAGGGCTAAAATAAAAACCAAAAAACTATTCCAAATCTTAGGCTATAGTGTCCATGAAAAATAACCTTCGGCGAAAAGTATTTCTCCAAAACTTCCTGCCCCTTTTCTTAAAGCAAAACTTTTGTTCTATTCTCGTAACTTATATTCTCCAGAAACGCAAAGAACTTCTTTCACACTCCGGGTGAAGAAGGAAGAGAGAGAGAGAGAAAAAAAAAAGAAAAAAGAAGTTTAACGGTCCCAGCTCTACCCCCACATACGATATCCATTAAAATTTCCCACCAAAAGGTACGGAATCCAAACTCACCAGTAGAGTGGAGTTGAGAGGAAGGGAAGAAAAATCACACCCAAACTCTGTTTTCGAACCAACCCGGTGGACAAGAAATAGCTTTTAAGACCTAATAGCCAGACTCTCAGGTGACGCTATATTTATACACCGAACACTGAAGAGAGAAAGAAGAAAGAAATCGCAGCTGAACTTAAGGTTGTATTGGAGTTAACGATGGCTAGAGGTCGATCTAGTAACTTTTTTTAGTTAACCAATTTGTAGAGGCAGGTCTATTTGGCGACAATGCACATAACTAGACATTAATAAAACTGGCATTTGAAATAAGTAATATTTTTTAATAGAGGATTCTAAAAAACAGAAGTTTGAGCAGTGAAACAAATAATGCGCTTTACTTGGGAATGTAAAAGCAAAATAATCCCCGGAAGCGAACAATATTTCAATAAAAGTAATAAAGACACCTATTCTGAATTACTACAAAAGCTTGGAAATGTGAATGCTCAATAAATCCTGAAGATATGCATATAATTCTATTGAATAGTGCAACAAAAGAAACAAATATGGTTTCTCAAAAGGGTACTTAAACTCCTGTCAAAATTGTGTTATTTGGTGCTTACTATAAGCAGGAGTGGTCAACTTATTGTCTATAGTAGACCACCTTTTTCCAATTTTCAAGACTGATTTGTTATAAGAGTTGAAAAAACTTATTATTACCATGCAGTCCGTTTAGAGATAGATCTTTAAAAATCGACTGGTCAATCACGATCGCCATGTTATTCATTTCTACCATTAAGTGTTTCCATTTTTCAGGCAGCCTTATTTGAAAGATGTGTGGCTCAACGTTTTTCCGTTGTCGTGGTGTAGTAAATTGGAAAGGGGGATACTGTGGCTCAGTTGTCGCCCTCGTCACTTGACCAAGGTTCATTATCACAAAGTTCGTCGCCAATAGCTCTCATGAGCGACGTTAATCAAAATCTAAATTTCTACCTTGAAAGAAGATGAAAAGTAACTAAAGATAACTCTGAAATGCTATTAGAAGAATTTTATAATATAAAGATTTGAATACAATTTTAATAACTAAAATGGTATAAATACTTTTTTTACAATTTGCAGATCAAACTGACACATATATCTGCGTTGTGTTTTTAGTGTTATAAAATATCTAAAACAAATAGGACTCTAATTTTCTTAGTTTTGATCCTGACAGAGATTTTCAGAAAGGTAGAATTTCTTTACTTTTGTTACCGAGAGAAATGTACGTTAACAAACGGGAAAAAAGTTTCAAAAACGCATTTCAACAAACTATATAGCAAAACATATTCCAAAGAAATGCAATACAGAAAATGGATTTATAAATAGTAACTTTTCCAGAGACAATTTGCTGACCAGAAATGTAAATACCAGACAAAGAAAATAAGATAGTTCAAGTAGAGTAATTTAGAAAGTATTATTTTGCGGAGTGAAATATATATATATATATATATATATATAATGCAAATTTGTCCAGAAAGAACCGGACAAAACGTTTCCTATTGTTCATTGTTATATAAGGTAGAATATTTTTCTACAGTTGCGATAGTCATAGTTTGAATAGGTTATAAGCGGATGAAAATTGTTTTCTATTTATAGAATGAATATACAAATTATATTGAAAAAAAAAAACTACCTGATAATTTTTTTTAGAATAAGAGTTTACGAGTTAAAACCCCATTTTAGAAAATAAATAAGACGAAAAGTAAAATATTGTCTTCACAATTCACTTACTCAAGCATACACGATACATCATTGTATAAGCATTTATGCATTTGAAAAATATTAATATTTATTTAATTAATCTTTTTAAAATGTGGGAAACAAGAAGAAGAGAAGAAATAATTAACTTTATAGGCTACTCTTCCAAGAAATAAAGTCGTTACTTAATATCTAATGCAACCACTGCCTTAACGGATTTTTATGGGGGGGAGGGGCACCTTAGGGAAATAAGTGAATTCGTGGTTCATCGAAAACCAGAAATAACTAGAAAATATATTGGAAGTTGCACAATATAAGTTGACACTAAAACTGTATATAAAACTACAAGCAACAAAACAAGAACAAAATGAAATAAACCAAATATAGAAAGTTAAAACACTTATAAGCAATATAATTACGTATTGAATAATAATCTCATTACAAATATAATACTCCAAGCAAGATGCATACCAATGTTCTTTCCCTTTTGAGATTAAGTCTGTTTAACGGATTTTTTTTGTCAGAAATTAAATCGGTTCTATATACTGTTGCTAGAATAGCCTGTAATACAATATGTGTATTGACAATAAATTTCGTAAGCATAAGGTCAATATAGTTATATATATATTTCTTAGAAGTGGTTCTTTCGGCTACGGTGGCCGCGGTAGCCTAGTGGCCAAGGTAACGGACTCGTGACAGGCATGTCATGAGTTCGAACCTAGTGCCGCTGAAGACGCGCCGCGTAGGGAAGCGATGCACGTTAACTCTGTAGAGAGCTTAAACGCTCTCCCGTTGGTGTGGTGTGTTAGTTACAGGATGGGGGTGCCAACTCAGGTGTCGTCCTAGTCCCTTGACTATGGTTCTAAATTACGAGGTCCGTTGTCAAAAGCCATCGTGTAGCTGAACAGTGTGTGCGACGTTAATATATTCACTCACTTCGGCTACAAGAGCATCAAAATCATAATTTTCTTTTCACTATAACAGATTTTTATCCCCCCCCCGTCTTGTTTACATACCCCAGCATTAATTTATATCTGTAATAGTAATAAGAGTTGAATTAAAGGTCACAGGAGCAGAAAAATTTAGGTCCCTTCCTAGCAATTTTAATCTATTGTCAAGTGACGAGAACGACACCTGTGGCACGCCACTCTCTAAACTTCCACACCAAACCAATGTAAGAACTATGAGCCACCGTAGATCTAAGGTGTCACCAGTCCCTCTACGTGGCGGGTCTTCAGTGGCACCAGGAATCGAACACCCAACTAGATAACGCCGGCCAAGATTTCGTCACCTGACTACTAAGCTACCACGGCCACTTATTTAGCTACAACTTACAGAATTTGTTTATACGTATATATACAAAAGAAAATTTTGAAATAAGAGGGGGAAGCAGAATTCCCCCATCACTGTCTTCATCAGATAAAAATGATATCACAGAAAACGGAGTCTACAATTTAAAAACTAACGATAAATAAGACAGATACGATCTTTTAAATATGCTCACAGTATTAAATCGCTTTCATCAACAGTTTTTTATATGTTCTGCTCCTCTTTATCTCGTTACGAATATATCATTCGCAACATCATTCAAATAACTGTTAAAATAATAATTATCCTAGAAGATATTTACGGCGATTAAGAAAGAAAGAAAAAAAAAATCCCTACATTTTCATACGCAAGAGAAATGTCCCAATTTGAGCATCAACACAAAACCTGCAGACACCCCTCCCTATAACCACCCCAGAATAGAAACACACCATCTGAGAAAAAGTTAAGTCCCCATTTAAAAGCCACCCATTCCGAAATGCTTCCTGCAAAAGGAACGGTAAAGGCCTGTGATGCAAACAGACTCTTAGATACGGATCCATGGCTTCTGATGAATACATTCGTCACAGCCAGGTAAACACGGCGCAAGCAAATGCCCACTTAAAGAAAGAACCGTAGACAAAGAGAAGTGCTGCCTTAAAAACAATAACGGCGGGGTAGAAGCAAGAAAACACAAGCGTAAAGAATGGAGAGCCAGCGAGCAATAATAAGGATCCTACCTCCTAATATGGTAATTACGCATCCAATCCACAGTTCCACGGAAAAATACTCAATACTGGAGAAGCGCGTGGCTAACACAATGCCTTTCGAGGAGGTCAACACAGCCTTATAAATTTCGTTTAAACAATAAAAGCGCTCCCGTAATTTATAGCGTGGCCGTAAAAGAACAATAAGGACGACTTAACCGTCGAGGGCTCTGGTATTTTTATCTGTTTTATTATTTTTTTTGTCTTTCCCTCTCTTTTTCAAGCACGCCTACCCTCAACTAGTTGCTCCTCTCTTTTTCGCACTTACCTATTCTGAGAAATATATTTATTTCTATTATCACTACCTCCTCTTTCACTTGCTTTATTATTCCTAGTTAATTTGACGAAATATATTATTTGAGAGATATTAGTTCCTTTTTCTTTTTCCTTTTTGCGGTATGGGGCGGAGTAATGAAGGGGGGGGGGTGACTGCTGTGTCGAAATAATTTAGATTGGAGAGATGAAACAAGCAGCTGACAAATTTGCTTTTTATGAAGGAGTGATTGGAAATGACAAGTATAAATGCTTCTTTAATTCACATAAGTTTAAATGCGCATTGCTCATATGTATAAATAAAAGATTAAGAAATTAAATTTTACATGCGAAAAGGATATCTTAGGAGATTTAAAATATAAATAGCTAAATAGAGAAAAAGAATTTATGCTCTGTATTAAGAGCGTAATATTAATAGCTTGAAATAAACATTAACTGGTAATAAAAATAAATATTACGTCTATTTAATAATTTCAAATTACTATCATATTTACGCAGTAAATTACTACTAAGCAATTCAACAGCAAAAAATGCAAATTTTCTTTTTAAATATAAAAGTTATTTTTGAATGAAAGAAAATTAAACAATGTGGATGTTTTTTTAAATATTAATTTACTAATACTTATTTAACTGACGATATTTCGATAAAAGTCATTACAAGAGAAATGAAGACTACAATTGGTTAAATTAAAAGAATTCTCGATAAAAAAATAATCAGACATCAATAATGATTGAGAAAGAACTAACATCCTCAAATTTTAGCAATTATTGAAAAAGATTTTTAAAAAATATCTATCGTTTATAAATCCCCAATTCCCGCTTTCCTATTAAAAAACAAATACAAAAAACATACAATATAAATATACGTTAAAACTCATGAATTCAAAAGGAAAATTAATAAAGAATTTATAAAATTTATAGTCTAATTCAAACAATTTTTAACACCAATATTTAATTTTAAAAAACACGCATAGCTACTTTAATATTGACAACAATATACTCTGATTTTCTCTCCCTTATCTTCAACTTGATGCTTTTAATTGTCCTCCGGAAGTTATGTAAGTATTGCTAAACAATATAAATGGTCTCTGGAATATTCACGAGGTCGCGGTAGCCTAGTGGTTATGGTCACTCGTAGCCAGTGTGTCATGAGTTCGAGCCCTAGGACCACTGAAGATCCGTCGTGCAGAGAAGCTGCTGCACGATAAATCTGTCATAACTTAAGGTCCTCCCGTTAACGTAGTGTGGTATTTTGGACAGGGGGTGCAATCTTAGGTGTCGTCGTCATCACTTCACTAAGGATCAAAGCAACAAGGACCGGCGCAATTAGTCCTCGTGTTTCTTTATAGTGCAACTCTGATAAACGTTCACTCAATGAGGAGAGAGAGATATATTCAATATTCTTTTTTCTTCTTCTTTTAAATCGAAAATTTATGGAGAAATGAATACCACATAACTCTATCTATATCACAGGTGTCTAAACTGTGTGACCGCTTGTGGGCCGCATTGCAAAAAAAAATTTTTTTCTGGGCCCCACATACAATATTTTTTTAACAAATTGAAATAAAAATAAACTCTATGCAGTTTTTTTTAAAAATAAATTAACTTATTTTTACTATAATTTTTTTTAATTTGAATTGCACATGAATAGGTGGACATTTATTTTAAATTTGTAAAAGTTTCGTTTCATTTAGTTTGGATTTTATAAAGATGGAAAATTCAAATTAATGAGAGGAATGAATTTGCGTTCGTTGAACAAGCAAATTGATATCGGATTCAATAGGCGAAGTTGCAATTTTTAATGCATTTTCAAGATGTTTGTCAGTGATATTTGCCCTGTTTTTTTTTTTTTCTTTCGTATGCTTCATTCTTGAAAATAACTGTTTACAAATATAAGTACTGCCAAAAGCTGAAGACATTAATAAAACATGATTGTTAAAGGATATTTATCGCACGCGCGCGGTGTAGGTAATCTTTATAAAACTTCAGTATATAGAAACATTCCCAAATTTTTCTTTCAGTTGAATGTCACTTTGCAGTTCAATGCATTTCATTTGAAGATTTGAACGTAATTTATTTATTTCTAGAGAAAACGGGGTAGAAAATATGTTGAAATACTCTTCGTTTTTTGGAAAATCTTGAAATCTTCTTTCAAACTCTTGAATTAAATCGAAAATTAATGCAGCATATTTTGTGCATACATTTATTTTAAATAAAAATGTGTACATTAAAATATTTTCATAATTTGCATTTGGGCCACATTTTAAAAGCTTTTAGGCCGCACTTTAAACAAGCATGATCTATATGAAGGATTAACCAAAGGAAACTGTTATTAAAAAAGGGTGAAATTTTTTAAAATTCTATAACCAAGCTATCTGATAATATCATTCAATCCCAAGAATTATAATGTAAAAATATATTCATCGAATACGTTTTTACCAACAATATATACAGTAATTTTAATTATCTTCTTCAAATTTAATTTAATAAACTGACAAATGAAATTTAAAATTAAAAAAAAGGGGGAGAATTGCGCTGAATTATCCAATTGTCGTAATATTCGAAAGTACAGTGACTAAAAAAAATATTCATCTCAGACAAAAACAGAACTAAATTAACTTGAAAGTAACCTCATAAAAGTGAAGAACATTATAAGGAAATTGAGCCCGAAATGAAAACCTTCTCCCTCACAAAAGTATCATTTTTTTCCCTCCCTCACACAAACTCATAACAAATAATTTTAGTTTCGACCCATAAAGAAAGAATGGCGGGAAAGGGAGAAAAAAAAATTAAAAAGTTAAAAGGGGGGGGGAGGTTGGAAAAAAAAAGAAAGACCGAGAAGATTAACTTAGGTGTATATCACCCGTTAACGTATGGCAATAAATAAAAAATAAAACTTTAATTAATTCCACCACTTCTAGTCTGAAAGAGAGTGTACCTCACACATAGTAAAAATTACGAATTGGGTGTTTTAAATGATGACCAGCCTCAGGGCTTGAAATAAAGTAAGGGGTTTTTTTAGAACGTTTTTTCTTTACACACACACCAAACGATTTTTTTTAATTCGTCGCATAATAACGAAGAAGCGAATTGAAAACGGAGAAGAGGAGAAAAGAAAGATGATTCGTGCGAGAGAGAGGATTAAAAAATATATCATAAAAAAGGCATCCCAGTGAATGGGTGGGGCTAGGGGAGATAAAGATTGCTAATTTAAACACCCTTTTACCCGGGCATCGTCATTAACGAGCCAAATGGCCATTCATCGCAGTTAATGAATCCTCCAGGCTGAGGCTTCTTCAATGAGAGAGCCCTCTTCACGGAACATTTTAGAAGGAAACGGAGGGAATATTGATGGTCGTTTTGTGTTCCTCTCTGGATGGTAGTCACCATTTGTGTAAAGACAGGGAATGGAGCAAGGTGTCGATTGGGGAGGGATTATGGATATTTTTAATTAATTGAAGATTCGGTGATGGGTAAATTGTGCGGCGATTCGGAACAATGGGAAGGGTTTTACCGAATTAAATGTATGTGTGAGTGGGATTCTAAAAATGATCGAGCGTTGACGTTTTGATTGAATGTTATAAAATATAGGAGCAAACGATGCGAATTGGAAAGACGTTAATAATGAGAACATTAACGCCGACAGTTTGGGATATGTACTTTTCTTCAATAAAAATATTTTCTCGAAATTAGGAGACTCAGAAATTTAGTTTATATAAAATTATTTCCAAAATAAAATTTTTGAAACGTCCACAATGACATTTTTACGCATTGTGTAAAAACCAAAAATTTTCAGATTAATATTCATTATATATACAACTCAGGGACGTCTTAAGGCATGGACCAACTGGGTCCGGGTTAACACCTCATCTCATTCCCGAGTTAGCCTTAATAAGATCATGATTCAAAAAATTTCAACGGTCAAATGTTTTCCCCGGTTATTTCTCCGAAAGACTTGGACGATATGCCAACTTGTCAAGGGTTTATTCGGATTCTTTTCACTAAGAGTGCTCTTGGTGAAAAATGGGTCTTTAAAATTTAATCTAATGATAGCGTTCCTTCGAAGAAGAAGATGCGAGTATGTAAATAAAGATTTGTACATAAAGATTAAAAACTTTGGAGTTAAAGAGAGAGAGATTAGACTGCTACACAGCTAGCAGTGATTAATTAAACGTGAAGTGAGGCGTGGATACTTCGTAGCTGATTATTGTAATATTAAAGTTGACGATTTGTCAATTAAGAATCAAATTAGATTAGGTAGCTAAGAATTAAAAGATATTGCCCAGACGTAAGTGACCGGATTATTTAAAGTCTTCTCATATCTCGTCTACCTCGCAATTGTTTTGCATATTTAGTATTTGGATGCATATATTGACTTTGGTTAATAGAATTTGAGTTGTTGTTTATAACTGAGAATAAATTTAGAAGTTATTTTTGAATATGGCTAATCTTCTTTCCGACCCTCCCACGCTAAGAGAATGCCATAGTTCATCTCTTACAAACTGGCTACATGTGATGACCGTTGTCCATGTTATAGGCTTACCACAATACACCATCATTACTGACCCAGTCTAACGGCTGCAGTCGGTCGCGCCAGTCTGTGCGATTGTAAGTGATACCATTTTTTGTTTTCTTTTGTTTCGGGTTTATACGAGTATTTGACAACGAATATTATGCACTGCCTACTTTTATGGGTCATAGGTTAGACCTACATTTGAGTAGAGGCCCAGGGTCAACTTTTGCATAGGGCCTCAGGAAGTCTTAAGACGTCCCTGATTTAACGTAATAGGCGACCTATTCTTTTAATATAATGGTACGTTCGATATGTTGCATTGAATGAGTGTTCAATAACGCCACACTCTAAAGCAAAATGAAGGCTATTGGCAACGGACCTCGTAATTTCAAACCAAGGCCAAGAACGACACCTGAGCTGGCACATCCTTCACCAAACTTCTACATCAGTCTAATTGGGAAACTTTTGAGCCTAGCGGATTTAACGTGCATCACACAGCCCTCTACACGGTGGGTCTTCAGTGGCAGTAGAGTCAATTAGTTACAGGTTGATAAGAAAAGGCATTCAGATATAACTGGAGTTATGGATGAAGAAATAATGAAAATGTGGAAACTTTCATAGCTTACTTGGAAAAAAGAAAACATTGGGAAAAGGAGAGGAGGGCTAATTTCAGATCTTTCTTAAATTTTATATAAAGAACGATTTAATCAGTTGCGCGTCGAAAACAATATGATTACAACACTAAATAACTAATAAAAATTTACAACCGAAAAATAATAGTACATAAATAGTATTTATTTCACTATTACTTTATTCACACGGGGCCCTAACGATATAACTTTCACAATTTTTACCAAACTTTTATTATCAGTGTGATTGACAGTTCATTAGTATCACACTTTAAAGTTATATAAGGACCAGTGGCGCCCACAAGGCGGGGAGGAGTCCACCTAGTGTAATTATTAATTAATTAATTTTTTTACTGTTTTTTGTTCCCGAAAATCGACAAAATCGAAAAAATATGTTCGAGCATGGTACGAGAATAGTGAACTTTCAAACCTGGACCTCCCCTCCCCCGCACGAAAAATTCCTCTGTGTGCGCTACTGACTGATAAGCAGCTAGCAGAATGCAGATATATGAAGATCAAAATAAGTAAAAATTGAAGATATATTTATCTAGATATTACTAATAAGCTAAAATATATATTTTATGTTATATTATATTACTATTCCTAGCAAAAAGCAATCATCAACGCCATGGGACATTTAAATGGTAATTTAAAAATGCCTTCTCGTCAGAGGCACACACACAAGGGGAGGTGTCCTAAGGATCTGGACCCCCCCCCCTCAAAGCCTTTGAGTTTTTTCGATTGATGATAATCCTATCTATATGTAACGTCAAATTTAATTAAGCACTTTTATAATTAACAATTTATTTCATTAATTAATGCTAATTATTAATTTAATAATTTATTTTTTACTGTTTTTTGTTAACAAAATCAGAAGAATCAATTGGTTTTATCTTGAGGAAGGATAGGAATTGAGAGGACTTTCGAGCATGTCTCCCCCCTTGAAAAAATTTTGTGAGCGCTACTGCTTCTCGTTACAAACCTTGCTCTTCGGAATTTAACTAAATATATATCTTGTCTTTCATACAAAAAATAAAAATGACACTGCTATTACTACAATTTCCTTCAAACGACACATTACAAGAGAAGAATGTGTGTAACCATTTCGTCCTCTTCTCCGTCTAACAGATTGCACAATGCAATTAGCATGTACAGTTATGCTTGGCATAAGGCGACTCGTAAAGGATAGTAAACTTTGCTTGTCAATGCCAAGAAGCCGTCGAAAATACTTGAGACTACGTTGTTCATCAATGAAGTAAATTAAATTTAGAACCGGAGTATGCGGCCAAGTGACGAACCTGCCAACTCATTCCTCTCATCATCATCTACTGAGAACTAATCTGGGTAGACGCGAAAAAACAAAGGCACAGCCGATCATTTTAACAGATGGCGCACTCGCGAGCACGGCTTCATTTTTGAAAAATATCATTATGATGGAAAAGTTTGCTAAACTGATCTTTATTATAACCTCTCGTATGTGTGTACTTTATTAATCTGAACTCTTATAATAAATAAAATAATTTAAATTCTCGAGAAATAATAAATATATTTTATCTCCAGTAAAAATTACGGTACACTAGAGTTTTAAGATGAATACCTTTATCCTTATAGGCCACGATAAGTTGACAGAGATACTCAATTTAGTATTTAATAATTTTCTCCACCATGCCAAAGAAAAATTCCCCATTCTTCATTTCCTCCCCCCAGTTCCCCTAATGGGCTGCATATTGGAAAGTTTAACATTATTTACACAATTTAACTTTAAAAAAAATTTTTTTTCCCTAATGGGCTATATATTGACAATTAAGCGTTTACAGCACGGCAAGTCCCCAAATGTGGGAGCCATTTTAGTGGTGGCAACAGTTGCACACACAAAAATTTTTCAAGTGAGGGTCCATGGTCGAAATTCCCCCAACTCTTATCCTACCTCAAGACAACACCAATTGATTCTTCTGATTTTGTTAACAAAAAAAAGTCAAAAATAAATTACTGAATTAATAATTAGCATTAACTAATAAAGTAAATTGTTATCTACTAGTACTTAATTAAATTTTACGTTATTATATATATAGGATTATCATCAATCGAAAAAAGCCTCATGGGCTTTTAAGAGGGTCCGGGCCCTTAGGACACCCCCTTGTGTGCGCCACTGGGTGGCACCATATAGTAGCTGCTCTCGCTACCAAATTTGGACGCTTAAATTAATTCAATTTAAGCTCTCGTCGGATGCTAATATTGCCGTGATTTAATTTTGCCGAGAGTACTAGAGCCAAATTGATACTTAAGGGATATCTTATATGCCACATAATCATATAACATGCACACCTACGATTTTCGCATCCAAAAAACCTATCCACTCCAGCAGGGATCGAACCCGCAACCTTAAGCTTACGAAGCGAGCACGCTATTTCTGAGCCACCGAGCCGACTTTTCAGATTTCATGTGTAACGCGAAATCAGTTTTTAACTCACAATTCTCCAGTTATTAAGCCAATATTGCCAAGCTAATAAGATTTCAAGATGATATGTATAATCATGAAACAACATTAGTATATGGCAAATATAAGGGAAGATTAGCCTTAAAACTATGATTAACCCTGCAATCAAAGTTCCTAAGTCTAAGAGTTTGCTATTATGCTATTAAGGCTCTTTCATTTTTGACCTACACCATCTTGTGAGTCTTCTTTTACAACTTTGCTTTTCATATTTACTGGAACCTAGTATAAGATTATATATAAATATTCCCTGTCTGCCGGCTGGGTGGCGTAGTTGGTTTGGTGTTGGCCTTCACGCCCAAGTTTGCGGATTCAACCCCAACAAAGTCGGTGGATTTTCCTGATGCAAAAAATCTACAGCGTTCATGTTGTATGATTATGTGGCATGTAAAACACCTTTGAGTGCCTATTTGGCTTGGGTGCTCTCGGTAAAATTAAACTCCTAGTACTTTTTCGCATCGTCAGAGCATAAGTGCCACCCTCTGGGGAGGAAATTGGATGTCAAAGGTACCTACGGTGATTGGTATACCACCTATATGGCACCACACTCAAAAAAGAGATACCAGCTTCAAGGAATTGTACTAGGTCCATAATGGTAAAACACCAATCTGCAGCCCCATTTGAAATATAAAGTCTCAATCAGTCTTCTAGACACTTTATATATATATATGGAAAAAAAAAGGTAAAAAGTTGTGAGAAGAATACACACATTTAGCATCGAAATAAAAGTCCATTTTAACAAAAACTAAAAATTTCGAACTGTTTTTCTTAAATGTAAAAGAGAAAGGTAAATTCCTAAGACTTCAAAGTGATTAAATGAATTTCGATAAATATATAACTAGTGTACTAAAAATATTTACATTTCGATGTAACAATATCAAAGTTTAAGAAATTAGAATGCTATGATCCCTAAATAAAAGATGATTAATAAAATAAAAATAAATAACAAAAGTATTAGCTTTTGACTAAAATTAAATTTTAAAAATGAATAATTAAGTTATATATGATGTAATGATACACGTAAAATTTAACAAAGTCTTGACTTATTTGACTAATATTTTTTCGTATACATTTTTCACCCAGCATTTTTGATAAGTTAAATTCAACATATATTTATCTGAATATATACATGATTTATATTTATATTTAAATGAAAAAAAAGTTACAACTTAGTGACACAAATTTTAAACTTAAAATACCGTCATGACTGTCTTTTATTCAGTCTAAAAAAGTTCGTACAGGAAATACAAAAATAAATAATAAGTAATATATATATATATATAAAATGTAAGTCAATTCCTAGTTTGATTGGACGAATAGAAAGTATTTTATTAACGATTGAAAATTTGAACAAGATTTATAGATAGAAAGAGAGTGAGGTTAATAGTAGGAATTGAAAAATATCGTGATTCTTTTAAAAAGTTATAAATTTATTTTTTAAAACTAAAAATCTCATTCGTTGAATATCACTTCAGAAATAGACACGCCATTTCATCAAAACCTCTCCAAGAGGCGCGCAACCCAACACCTTTGCCGCGAAGCTAACTTTACAGGACGTTATTGATCACCGGACGTTTAATCAGATGTCGTGACGAAAGAAAACACGCGTGAAGGTGACGATGACATCCGAAATATTTTGCACATTTTGGGTGTCTTGTTCGAAAGGAGCCCTTCAAAAAGAGAGGAGACAGAGCGCGCCGGGGAGATGGATTGCGAACACGCAGTTCATCTTCTTCAGCTTCTGTTTGTCTGTCCGACGATCAGGCTAATGCTAATGTGGCTCCTTATGCCTCCTCACTACTATTTTTTTCCCTCTCTCCTCCCGCAAAAAGAGTTGAAGGGGAAAAAAAGACGGAGGGGAAAAGATACAAATTGAAAGAGGCAGATCTATTTTTGAAAACGGAAATGGAGTGGAAAAAACGTGGAATTCTATGAATTAAGTAATTTAAGCAAGTATATGAATTCATTTCTTTATTCAATTAATATATATGTTTATCAAATTAATTAAGCAAAACCTAACTTTTAAGATTAACTAACATAAAATAAGGTTGGAAGCATTTATAATATGATTAAAAGAAAATTCTAACTCCAAAACCTATGCCATATGCAATTTTTTAAACTGGCAAAGTAAAACAGGCATCTCAACTAAAATTCTTATTATATATATTTAGAGAGAGACAAATTTAGTTGTGCGTGAGTGGGAGAGCTATATAAACGTCCCACTATAAAGAAATACGAGTGCTATTGGCAACGGACCTGTTAATTTTGAACCATGGTCAAGTGAAGAGGACATCACCTGAGCTGGCACTCCCTGTCCTAAATAACACACACCACAACGAGAGGAGATGCAGCCTCCACAGATTTAACATACATTGGTCCTTTCTACAAGGGTGAATTCGAACACGCTACAGTTTCACCAGGTTCAAACATGCGACATTTCGGCCACAAACTCAGGACTATAACCACTAGGCTATAGCTGCTGTATGCATTCCTGTCGTTCTTAAGTTATATAAAGAGTGTTCGCAATAGATTAGAATAGCGTTTCCCAAACTAAGGGGTGTGAAAATCCTTCGTGGGGGGCGAGCATATCAAAAAGTCGAAAATAAAAGATTACTTTAATACTTACATAGAGTTACATATAATACTTGCATATAATTAAGGTTATAATGTAGCTTTAGCGTTTAAATACATTATTATTGTATTCAATACTTTGTGATTGTATAAGAGGGGCACGCGGTGAAAATTATGAATGTAATTTGGGTCACCAATATTGAAAGTTTGAGAAGCACTGGATTAGAATATATTTAGTGAAAAAAAGCAATGATATATCATCACTAATTGAATGAGAGTGCCCATATGGACAAAAAGTTTCAAGTCAAACTTCCCAACACCAGTCATAATATGTTTCAATACATGTTTTTCCCCCCCGTTCCTTACCTCAAGACCCAAGTAACTGCTTGAATACTAAATATTCACAACCGTGTGTGTCGGAATTATGATGAATGTCTTAAAAATATTTCTAAAGTCATAAATACGCATTGCTTGTCTGAGGAAAAATAAGATACTTGTCTAATGAAACATTCTTTTGTGTGAAAATAACCTTACAAATGATCTCCCCCCCCTACAAATTTACAAGGATATTAGCTATGAAATTTATGATGACAATCAGTGGTGCACACAAGGAGGGTGTCCTGGGGGTCCGGACACTCCCCTAAATCCCTTGAGTTTTTTTCGATTGATGATAATCCTATATATATATATAACGTAACATTTAATTAAGTTCATGTAATTAGCTATTTATTTTATTAATTAATGCTAATTATTAATTCAATAATTTAGTTTTTGTTGACAAAATCAGAAGAATCAATTGGTGTTGTCTTGAAGTATGATACGAGTTGGGGAACTTTCGACCTTGAAAAATTTTTGTGTGCGCTACTGATGACAATTCAATTAACGTCATTTAAACGAATGGTACACTCATTATCCTATTTGATTTTAAGCCAAAACATACCCCATTCAGTTTGCATGCATATATTGAACGAAAATCCCCGCAGTTCACTGAACATCACTTCACACGTATTGTAAAACAAAATCACGATCTTGAGGAAGTAGCACAATGCCGATGAAGAAACAGTGACTTGATACAATTTGTCTGCCACCCCCTTCCCCATCCCGAGTGCTTTTGTTAGCCTGACGTCACCGAGTAGTTATTCCAGCCTCGTACAGTCCGGGGAGTCTATTTTGGAAGGAAGAGAAAAGCA
This sequence comes from Trichonephila clavata, assembly GCA_019973975.1. Taxonomy (NCBI): domain Eukaryota; kingdom Metazoa; phylum Arthropoda; class Arachnida; order Araneae; family Nephilidae; genus Trichonephila; species Trichonephila clavata. The sequence goes on from BMAO01028365.1 coordinate 306,360, forward strand.
TCCTCACCCTCTCGGAATCTCTATCGTTCTCCATCCTCCCTTTACAAGCGGCCGGAAGGCAAAGAAATAGAAGCGCAATGTGAAGACGAAAGATAAAACTGATGCCTTGACGACAACAGGAACCTACACTCCCAATCACCACGAAGCAGTGATTTTGCTGCAGCTTCCCTGGAATTCTAACATCTTCGATTTGTCTTCCTTTATCTACACTCTTACAGTCACTGGCAATCAAATTTATTAACCTCCATCCACCACTTCCACTAAGTTGTACTAAGTACTCAATTGCCAAGCTGTAAAAGTGTCTAGATCCACATCTGGAACAGACAGCAAGAAATCTTGCGTTGATGAGTTTATAGAAGCCGGTACTTTACTTAGAGGGATCGTAAAACATGCTTGTTAATTATGTATACATTGAATTTCATATCCATCATTATTTTATTGTTTGTGAAGTAGAATTTACAAAATCATCATAAAATTCTTTTAAAGTTATTACTTTTTAAAATAAAAAGTTTCCGAAATAAATTTTCGAAAAAATATATTACACAAGCGAAATTAAAGCCATGAACCACGTAAGAGTAAATACTGTGGAGTTTAAGGATATAGAATATTTAAAAAATGTATGGAAACAAGTACTTCAGTACAATAAGAATTAAGTTGTATTAAAATATCTGTTGCACAGAAAAGTATTCTAATATAGCCCTGGACTCTTGATTTGAATACGGACAGGACTTGAAATTGTAAAGTAAAAATATATTTATCATTTACACCACCATAACTAACCTCCAAGACCATTGGTTCTTAAACTGTGATCCGCAGACCCCTGGGGGTTCACAGCGTTTTTCTAGGGGGTCTGCAGAGTCTCTCATGAAAAAAATTGAAAGATGTGCCGTACTGAACTAGATTACTAAATAGTGCTCAATGAAAAAACTCTACAAAAACTTGTATTTTGATCAAAAATATTTAGTCGGGGAAGGATCTTCAAAATTTTGGGGGGCCGTGATGTCACCCTGAAACATAAAGGGGGGGGCGATCGATAGTTAAAGAACCTTTGCTCTAAGACAATTTCTGCTAAACCCATTTTTAGCGTATATCTGCTCAACACAGTGCCGGTTTATCCATTGGGCACTTGGGGCGGGCGTCCAGGAGCCATAAATATTCTTGATCAGCTCTTCCTGATAAGCTCAAAAGGGCCCGGATAAGCTGTAGACTTAACCAGATTCTCTGGTTATAAATTTCGATCCTCAAGTGCCAAGGGGGCCTCCAGATCTTCAACACCCAGGGCTCGAAATGAGCTTAAATCGGCACTGGCTCAACATAAGAAGCATACCTACCAAATTTCAAGTCCGTAAGTCTAATAATTCTAAAGTGGGGATTTGTTTACAAAGCTCTCAGACACCTGCAAACCCTCTTGATTTCTGCAAAACTCGTTCTTAATGCAACCCTTCTTTATATATATAAATGCTTGCCAAATTCCATATCCGTAGGTCTGATTGTTCCGGACATATTGTGTGATAAGTGTTTCTTCTGTGTATAGAGATAACACTGAAAATAACACGTAGGAACACTAAAATTAAAGTACGCAATTTACATTTTTATCATTGCCTAAACACACAAGTAAAAGCTTATTTAAAATATCACTGCATTGTTTAATATTATTTTCAAATAGACACACGCATTATTAGCATTCAAGAATAAAAACATCAAACTGAAAGCAAAACTAATTGAATCTATAATATATTACTCGAAAATAGAAAATATGGAAAAAAATAACAAAAATGTCTCATTCAAGCTTCCGATACACGCAATGAAAAGCATCATTTAAAAATTCAGACGAAAAATAAATGAATACTATCTCACTCTGAAGAGGTTACAATTTTATTTTATTACATAACAATAACAATAAAGCTTCAATGAGGTGGTGGGGTCTTCGTCAGTGAAAGGACGATTATGTCTTTTATTTACTCCGCAAAGTGGAAAAGCACTTTAAGAGAATAAATCAAACAACAAACAAAATCAAGCATCATTTCAGCATCACTAAATAAACCACACGATTGGTGGGGAGAAAGGGGAGCAGAAAGAGAAAAAAATTCTTTTAACTCGTCACGGAATGTGAGTTGGAAATTAATTCGCACCCATCAAGGGAGGGCAATTCCAAATTCATCCGAAATTCTACTTCTCGCATAACAATAAGATTCGGAGGCGTCTTTAATGGCTAAAAGATTTCAACCTCACTTTGAGGCATTAAATGTGAAAGTTTATCACTTAAATTACCCGGGGCAGGTGACAGCTTTATTGACGGGAACATTTTTGCGTCACAAATACGACAGAAGGTGGCTTTCTTTATAATAACACTCCTCCTCAACATACAGAGGGGAAAAAACAGAGATTTGAAAAAATAAATTCACGGAGCGAATTTTTAAGCTAAACAATTTCTTTATCATCGCCATTGCCATAAAAAAAAACTGGTTGGGGAAAAATAAGTTAAAAATGGCGCAAGGTGCGAAAAAAAATTTTTTTTAGGAATTTAGCTGTTACTAAAACCCTCACCGTTATGTAGCGAATAACAATTCAAAGAAGAACCAAGGGAAGAAGAAACAAAATAAACACTAAACAGCGACTGCACCATCAACAAGAACGGGAAACCAGTTCAACTTTCTTCATGAAATAAAAAGGTAAAAGCGTATATAAACACGCGCCAGGCTTGATCTGTACCGGGTTTTAAGCATCACCTACCGGGGCTTCGCTTAAATAAGATGAGAAAGAGAAGGGGAGTGAAAAAAAGCTCTACAATTCTCTGTCTCGCATCTACCCCCCGTGCAATTGCCCGATATAAGAAGAGCTCAACGATCCGATAATGGTGTGTTTTTATCGTCATTTTATTGCTTTCTCTCCTCTTATATATCCCCCTTTCCTTTCAGGTTCGAGAGTCTCCCAAAATCTCCCCGCTCTCAACGCCGAATGAAAATTCATGGGCCTTCTCCACCCCCGCACCTCACTTCACATTTTTATTTTCTGCTTTCTCAACCCTCTTCTTTCCCTTTAGTTATCGGGAATACCTTTTAGATATAATCTATATATATATCCGTATATATAAATGCGTTTCTTTCCTTCCGAGTCATAAGTTCATGCAGTTGTTCAATTATTGCGTATACGCGCGCGAGGGGTGAAAGTATACCCTTTTGAGGGGGTGGGAGGAGAAAAAAAGGTCACAGAATGGGGGAAAATTTGGCTTTAATTTGAATAAAATTAAGAACGCGATAAGAATTGAAGCCGGCGAAAAAAAGGGTTGGAGAATTTTTGATACGCGGAAGGAAGGGATAAAGGGTGGGGAGGAGTTCGAAAAGTTGAGGGAGGGAGGGAGAAGACATTTTTACGGTCTCTATTAAAGTAAGGAAGCATTGAAAGCGAATGATATCGTTTGGCAGAGTCACGTAACGGTGTGCTCGACCTTAATCTACCATTCTCAGCATGGTCGTTTTATCAGAGAGCATGAAGGATACCTGGAGGGGCCGATAACATACTGTGGAGGGTACTAGCAGGTCACACACCAAGATTGATCATTGCAACCCTATAAGTTTCAACAGGAGAAAAAAAAAGTATTCGAATGTTACTCAATTAAAACTGCCATAATCTAGAGTTACAGTTAGAAAATATTATTTCTACAGTTCCCTATAAATCCCTAATGCACACGTTTGGTTAAAGATACTCTAAAGTCAAAGGTAAGCAATTTAAGTTAACGGGCTAAATTCATGCGACGTCATAGTTAGGGGTGTAGCTATCCCCGTATCAATGGTGCGGGATCCCCAAGCTACAGGACCCCCAACGTGTGTAACATTTTCACACTTTCAAATAAGATTTATTAATGCGATTATTTTTACTTTTTTAAAAAAAAATCCCAAAGAATCTGGATGTAGGGCCCCACTCAGAACTAACTATGCCAGTGGTCATAGTCATATGACACGAGTTTTCAGCCAATCAGCTCGTAGATTCGTGTGACGTCACAGTCATATGATAAATGCAATCGTATAATTCCAGCCAATCAGTTCATAAGCTTCACCACTGCCAACTTTTGCTTTTATGCAGAAACTTTCAGTTAAAAGATATATTTGTCAACAATAATAAAGTACACACAGGTTAATAAAATGCACTTAAAATTTTTCCTAAATTTTACAAGTAAAACAGCAAGTACAGGTCAAATGTCAGTTTGTTTTGAATTGATTAGAGAACACTTGATTGTATAGATCATGTGACCATCATGAATTTAGCTCATCGAGATACATATTTTGTACTCAAAAATTTATTCCATATATTTTTTTTAAAAAAACATTCGATATCCCAAGATTAAAAAAAAAAAAAATCAAAAGTCACAACACAAATATAAAAATATGTAACTAAAGATATTCGACACTCAAAAATTGTGAATTTTGCTAAAAATAGACAAATTTCTTTTATGATATTATTTTGTAGGCCATCTTATAAGCTTTATGAAAATACCGAGCTTATTATTTTCCGTTCACTAAAAGCAAAAACTATAAGTGTTTTAATAAAAGCAGATGCCATACTATAAAACGCGTTTTACTCGAAACATTTTTCCCGAAAATGCTCAAACGGGGACAGCCATTGCTCAAAAGGTTTCGAAAATAATTAACTGAAATTTTTTGTGTATATTCTGTATAATAGTGGAAGTGTTTTAACCTTCAGATTTATCAATCACTGTTATATTACAAAATTTGCAGTCCCTTATATAAACGTAATCAATGTTTTTTTTAAAGCAATTTCATATAATAACTAATTGTAAGATTATTACAAAATGTACAGCCCCTTATGTGAATATAATCACTGTCTTTTTAAGCATATTCATATAGTAACCGAGATAAAGTGCTCTAGTTTTTGTAAAAGTTAAAATATCTCTTATTCTGAAGGGCATTTCAAAAATGAATAACATAGCAACACATCAGAATTGAAAAATTGTAAGTTTGTTCAAAATCTTTTGGTACAGAATGAGCCCCGTTTATGTTATTTTTTGTAAATTGTTACCCATTTTATCAATATAATAATTTCTTTTTCTCTTAATTTTAGCATATTTTTCTTAAAATGTACGAAGTAAATCTAGAAACCACAAAAAAATCCCCATATCTCCATTTAAAAAAAAGTTGTCGCAAGTAGTCGGTTACCTTAAATGGGTTTTGATAACTTATACAGTCGTTACATTTTATTCGGATCAAAAATAATTTTCAATAATAAAAAAATAAAGCGTTTTTTTTTAATGAAAAAATATGCATAAAGAATAATTCCCATCCTGTAATCGACCACGAACTAGCAGCACGGTCCCCCTTTTCCCCCAACTTTGAAGAGTGGCGACGACTACAAGACATTTTCTTCACAACCATCAGCGCTTACCAACGAAGTTAAGAAGCTCAACAGGGGAAGAAGATATATGGCGTGTCAGAAAGGTCCGAGTGCGTAATTAAATAGAGATGGATCTAAAGTGTTTTCTGCCTTATCTGCTGAAGACATAAAGCTCTCTCTTGTTTATTTAAGGAGGTCCTTGCTTAATATTCCCCCTCTCCTTTGTAACCCTTTGTGCTCTGGATACAAGCACCAGAACTCAGATAACAGTTCGACAGTTGGTAGGACATAATTGTAAATCAAAGGAAGAATTTTTGATTTCGCATTCAATGTCTCCAGAGTATATTTACGTTTATTTTATTCATTTTAAATAAGTTCCAGGCTGAACGGTACCGTGTGACAGGAGAACTAATTGATCGGCCAGCAGAGAGATATGATCAGTTGTCGTACAGTCGAGACGTGAGTAAATTGTAAAACAATTATGAGTGGGGGAAAAAATTGTGCGACTTTCGAAAAGTCTGTAATGCTGCATGTAAACGACTACATGTCCGTTAAAAAAAATATTTAATTATATAAGAAATCCAACAGTAAATTTATCAAATATTCATGCATATTACAAATAAAAGCAGTAGTATTGAAAAATAAAGAGATATATCATTATATATTTATACTGAAAATTTCATGACAGTCACCTTTTAATGTAATCAGGTGTTCTTCATTGGATATCAAAACTTCATTCATACCATCAGACTTACACTTGTTATTGTTAACTAAAGATACAATTTCGCATTTGATGATTTGGTTAAAATGTTGAAGTATTAAGATTCTTCAAAAAGCTTTTTTAAAATTCTTATAATACGCCGCGTGCTTTTGAATCAAGTAAGTTTTGTTTACTTACGTGCCATTTTTGTCGACAAATATGTTCTTTTTTAAGGAAAGTTTCTGCAGAAACCAAAAGTTGGCAACATTAACCGATTGGCTGAAATCGCATCATGTGACTGTAACGTCACATAATTTAGTCTATTCATGATCACGGCATTTTAAAAACTTAACAAAAAAAATCAAATAAAATTTGATTTAAATAATTCAATTATAAGATTATTGAAGCAATATTTTTTTTTAAGCTATCACTTACTGAAATGAAAACAAGAGTTCAAATGCTGTAACTAAACGGAGCTCAACAGAGAAAATAACTCCTATTCGTAATAGTAATAGACCAGTAAAAAAAAAAAAAATGCATAGCAAAACCAGTTACAAGTATTTACGTATTCCATACATATTTCGTGAATAGTAAATCTACATTGTAAAACCATTGAGCACCATTTCCTGCAATTTACTTTTATTGAAGACGAATTTCAATTAGTAATAAATCTTTCTGAAAATGATTCACCGCAATCAACTGTTAGGGGAGTAATACATATTAAAAACACTCACTATTAGGTACTTAGACCGGGAAATGTTAAAATTGTCAGAATGTATAAATCAGAGTTCTTGCGTGTAAAATTAATTAAACGAGCAACAGTTACAGTGTAACAAATAGGCAATAAGCTAATCCGATCACGCTTTGTATTAACAATATTAACCTTGGATACTGAAGAAAATGAATGCTTCCAGAAATCAACTTGTTTTTTCCAATAGAGTTATAAATAGGTTGTAAATGAAGAGTCGAAATGAGTCTGGCTCTTTTTTTATTTATAATAAAAATAACTTTGCATCCTACTCTAGGAAGGGCGGAGGCTTGAAATCGCAGAGATTATTAATTGAGACCAATGAATTAATCGCCTAAATCAGTTGACTTAAAACTGATCTGATCGCGTACCCCTTACACAAAAATAATAAGTACCCTATTTGGTATTATAAATGAGTTCTTTAAGGGACCCCAGAAACAATGTAGCACCCAATGGGTATTACATTGTTTCTGGTTCTGTTAGTACCCAATGGGTTACGCGTACCCCACTTTGGAGACCACTGACTGTCCTACATAACTAGTGACGGATTTAGGCTTAGGCCTGGGCCTAAGGCGGCACATTTTTAGGGGCACCAAAGTTTTAGAGGCGGCAAAAGTTTGAAATCGATTTTGTTTTTTATCAACAGTACGACCGAATTTTAATGCTTCTTCTCTTGCTTTGACAATCTCAAGATGTCAACACTTAAATTTAATTCAAATCCATTACGACTAATCATATTATTATTACATATATATAAGGGCGTCAAATTAGCTTGGGCCAAGGGCGCTATCGAAACTAAATCCGTCAATCTAAATAACAGTAACTGCTCTCAGAGTACGCAAATAAACACCTAATTTTTCAGTGGAAAGAAGTGTAAATGATACTGTAATTTAGATTTTTTTAACATGTAATATATGATGTTAAAAACGTAACTTTTTTCGTTTTCTTTTTCAAATCAGGCATTCTTTACTTCTCATGTTGATTTAAAGACAGCATCAAATAATTTTAAGAAATTTAAATACTGGCTGGAAAGTCCGTTAATTAGCGCGTTTTTCACGTAGTGGAACAAAAGCGCTATTAGGACGCAAATTTCGTCTTCGTTCCATATTTTGTCGTACCTTTTTCTCAGCCAATAAGCAACCAATTGACCTCGGATTTTCGGCATTGGGTCGCATTTGTGCCCTAGATGAGCCGAATCATATTTAAATTTTCCCGAATTTTCCTGAATTTCGCTAGTTTATAAAAAAAATTTCTCAAATTTTACCTAGTAAATTTATTGTTTGCAAAAAGTTTTTTTAAAAAAATCTACCTGCATTTTGGAGGAAATATTGTAAAATACAACATGTGAAAAACGCGCTAAAATTACTTGGTAATGCAAATGATTGATATCTTGTTTTTTAAACAATGTTACAGGAGGAACAGTTAGTTTCATAATCACAGATAAAAGTGTTTTTTTCTTCAATTTTTTTTGAAAATTATTTAAAGCTAAGGACATTTAAGAGCATTTTTATAATTGAGATTAACGAGATTTTAGGTTATGTTTTAAAACAAAGAATAAAAATACCTGCATTTTAACAAAGAAAATTCTGGCTCAACAAAAATTGCATTCATGTTCAAAAAAAATTACTTACACAAAATTGTTAATACTCTTTAAGTTCGTCTTAGCTTAATATTGAAACACAAATAGCTATTATATATAAATATACATGAATAACTCGAAAAATCCTGACAAACTTAAAAATATCCAAACAATTATTTAAACCTGTGTAGCAAGAGATTTGATTATTTTAAATATCGCACTCAGAAAAACAAGACTATTGGCGACGGACTTCGTAATTTTGAACCAAGATGACACCTGAGCAGGCAAACATCTTTCTAAAACTCTGCACTACGCCAACGAGAGGGATTTGAGCCTTGATAGATTTAACGTCTCCATTCTACATGAAGGGTCTTCAGTAGCATTAGGACTCGAGTCCATGGCTCGACAACGAGTTCATAAGCATGACCACTCGGTCACCGTGGCCAAAAAATGCAGCTTTAATAAGAAGATGACCCTTTTTTTTATATACCCTTAAAATAAGAAACTCTCACAGAAAAGTATTTTTTTTCCATTGCAGACAAAGAAGAAATTTTATTTGTCATAACAAAGTACAAGATGAAAAATCAAACAGAAATTAGTAGAAATATACCGCTTCTTAAACAATAAAAATAAAAATTCATAACATAAAACTTTTTTAAATTTGGAAAAAGAGCTTCGAATCAAAATCCTATTATTTCAGGAGCCTGCAAAATTCCCCTTTTATAGAGGGGGGCTGGGAGACCAAAACAGTGATGCGGACGGAAACAAATATGCTAATGACAAAACCTAAAGTTAAAAAACCATTTACTTCAAAGCTCGCAATCCCCGCCATCCTAAAACACATTTTGCACAAATAGTACACGAAACTTTATTTCCCTGGGACATTTTTATCGGTGCAATTTGATAGGGCGAATTGACATTGACGTCCACCCTTAAATCTACACAACGACCTGTTTGAGGACATTTAACCGTGACGTATCAACGAAATAGTCGCATTTGCATTGATTCCGGTCCATTGTTATTCAAGGGAAAGGTGGATCGGCGTCTTGATTGAAATAATAGGGGAATTGCATAGGAGTGCCGAGATAAAGACAGCAGTCTGGAGTAGGGAGGTTTTTTATCTCCATGCCGGCGGAGGAAAGCGTTTACCTTTGCCCATTGACCAAAACGATGTGACACCAAATGGACTGGCTCGATAAACCCTGCGACCCGCACTTCAGTTTATGATAGAGTTTTTGGCACTTTGGGAGAGGACACCCACCGAGACGCATATCATTGCGATTTGGGTGAGAGGTTTCAATTCCAATTCGAGTAAATCAGCTGGGGAACCTGGAAGTATCTGTAAAAAAATTCATAAGGCACGAAGTTGTAATGCTAGTTATTCGTAATTACTTTCTCATTAAAAAAAGTCAATGTTACTGAACAGATAGACCGAACAATAGTTTATAATATTAGTGTCATAGACATGAAAAGATATAAGAGGCGTCTTAAGGCATGGGCCAACTGGCCCGGGTCCATGGTCTCACCCTCGGTGGGGGCCTCATTTGATTCTGATTTAGCCTTAATAAGATTATGATCGCTAACCACTATACCACCCATCCGGTACAGTGGTTAGCGATGCTGACTGCTGTGCCGTAGGGCCTTGGTTTGAATCCCAGAGAAGGCATGGATGTTTGTAAATGTGTAGTGCCTTCGCGGCACGGGAGTAATCTAAATAGCCGTCGAGCCGCAAGTCCTCTTGTGAGGTTGGTGGAAGGGAAAGAGAGGTAGGAGGCCTCTGACCACCCGCAGGATATTCTCCCTCAAGATTTGTTGGAAATGGGTCAAATCGTACTGTCACCTGCGTGGTATCCAAAGCTACGGCTAACGACAGGCGTCACTTAGCCCTTTCCCATGATGAACTTCGTTCAAGTGATCAGGTGGTATTAGTAACAACAACAACAAGACTATGATATGTTGTTGTTATTATGCCACCTGTCTGACGTGGTCAGATCGAGGCCCACGAAATTCATCATCGCATCGGACTATATTGTACGCCTGTCGTTAGCCGTAGCTTTGAGCACCATGCAGATGACAGTACGATTTGGCTTGGTTCCCCCCTCCAATTTTGAGGGAGGACACCCTGGGAGTGGTCAGGGGCTTCCCACCTCTCTCCCCCTTCCCCAAACTCACGAGAGGACTTGCGGCTCAACGGCTATTTAGAGTACCCGCATGTCGCGAAGGCACTATACATTTACAAACACCCCTGTCTTCTCCGGGATTCGAACCCAGGCCCTACGGCACAGCAGTCAGCGTCGCTAACCACTATACCGGATGGGCGACAGATTATGATCTGAATAATTTTAATGTTCGAATATTATTCCAGTAAATTTCTCAGAGAAATAGAGAATTTCAAACTACATGTCAACTGGCAACAGTGGCATGACTGTTATGCGATGACCGTTGTCCATGCTTAGGCCTAATACCCATAAACAATCAGTCAAATCATTTAGTCAAAATGCGGCCGTCGGTCGAGCTGGTTTGTACCGAGGTTTATGAGGTTGTGAGTCGTGTACATCTATTAGTTTCAAATTGCCCTTCGTAAAAGTATTTTGACAGTGCATGCTATATACTGTCTACTTTTAAAAATCTCAAGTACTTTAAAAAAGGGGTCCAGGGCCTCAAGAAGTCTTAAGACATCCCTAATAAGATAAGCAAATGTGAGATACCCGATTCCGTCATCACTAAGTAAATAATGTTATGTAAAGGCTTTTCGCAATGACATGCAAGGTTAAATAACACACACACAAAATGCATGTCCTTCTGCATTTTTCTAGAACGAGAGAGTGAGAGCGAGCTATATGAACGTCGCACTATTAAGCTACACGAGGGGTATTGGCGATGAATCTCGTAACTTTAAACCTCGGTCAAGTGACAAGGAGATTAAAATGGCACCTTCCTCTCCTAACTACCACACCATATCAACCGAAGGACATCGAGCCTGGGTAGATTTAGCGCGCATCAACCCCCTCTATACGGCATATGCACCTTTCTACAATTAAATCTAACACATATTTGCATTAGAGACTAAAATGTTAACAACAATCGATAATTCAAACAGCTATGAGTGCGAATACAACTATTTTGTTTTGTTATTTAACTTTTTAAAAAAAATTTCTTTTGCACAAAATTAGATTTAATATGTATGTTGAAAAAAAATTTTTTTAGATATAATTTATTTAAATATGTATTCATTATAATATTAATATCAATTTTCTAATATCTCTTCAAAAAAGAGGAAATATGTAAAAAAAATTACAATTTTATCTTAAAAATTAAAATAAATTCTATTAAATATGAAAGTTATTTATTGGTTTCCTTTTTCCGCCTTTTGATGCTCTAATATTTTGAGTGGAAAATGAAACCAGTTATTTTCTTGAAATACCATTTGGAAAGTTGATTTTATCAATAAAGAAAATGGAGTAAAAATAAACTCCCATGTGATTATAATAATTATTTTTTCGTAAATAGAATAACTAATAACTCTTCGTAAAGAAAGTAGAATTACTATTACAACCCATATAATTAAAATAAAGTATTAATCATAGAAATAATTTCAGATCCCAAATTAATAAATGCAAAAATAATTTTTCACAAACCTGAATATTTTTTAAATAATACTTCCCATATTTTTATTTTCACATATTAAAAAAAAATATTTACAATATAGTGAAAATTAAAATATTTCAATTTCCCTTCCCCACCTTCAAACAAGTAATTATCGGATACGATTATTTACCACGAGAAAACTTTTCCCAACTCTTTTCTGCGTCAACAGATGGCGCTAGGTACGAACGCTCACGAACACCGCTTTATCCAAAATCTTCAGAAAAACTGTCCGTTACACAGGACGGACGGGAAAAAAGATTTTCGGACGGATGGCTGTCAAGAGACGGACAAGGAACAGGAATAAACCGGATTCAAAACAAATTCCGGTCTTGTCTCGGAAAAGAAAGTGCGAACTCTCGAGGACAACGCTCAAAAACGTGGAAAGGCTCAACGAAAAAGTGATATTGGCTACTTGTCAAGATACCTTACTGAATGCAGTCATCTACCCGCTTTTTTAAAATGAGGTACTCGAAGTGAGGCACAGATCCAAGTCCTCTCCCCTCTACTCCCCCTCGGTTTTTCGTCGAGGGGGATTTTCGATTCAAGGTATGAGGAGGATCCGAGACAAGCAGGAGAAGACATTTGGTGTGAATGTCGTTGGAGAGATGAACTGCTTTTCTTAATGCGATGGAGTGTAGTTAAGAAGGGAAGACTGAGAAGAAAAAAAAGACACGTCACTTTGCTGTTTGCTGCCTTTTGAAAATACATGATGTAGTAGGTTCTGTATTTGAAATCCTTCACCCAGTGTTAAACAAATACGGATTTTTTTTTTTTTAAGAAACGAAGTAATATATTGAAAGAATAATAAACACAAAAAAAATGTTGCTAATATTTACATCACGCTGTAATAAAATATTAAGTTAAAAAACAATTCAAAAAGTCAAAATATTTTTAAAGAATTCAATATTTAAAGTAATGTGAATTTTTATCAATTAAAAACTTATCAATATACTAAGCGATTAAATAGTACCATAATAGAAAATTATGATAATTTCCTTCGCAAATTCTTTCTTTCACCCAAAATTTGAATAACGTAAGCATTAAACATATTTGCAACATAGAGAGGAGTAGTTACCGCTTTATCAATATACGGGGCCCCGAAGCTTTGGGAAAAACGACTCACCCAAAACGAGTAATCAAAAATCGCAAAATGTTAAGGGGCTCCTAGAACTTTGTAACTCCTAAGTAACTTTGATACACGGCCCACTCAGGACAAGCTACGACAGAGATATAGCATATATACATTTCTTTAAATGAAAAAAATATATTTTAGTTAAATTACAAATAATAGAAGTGCACGATTTTGGTTTCTTACAGACTGAAAAACTCATCTCCATCTCTCTAAAATAAATAAACAAACAAACAAAATGGCTCAAAGTTCTCATGTTGGTGTAATGTGGAAGTTAGAAGAGTGTGGGGGGGGGGGTGAGCCTGCTCATAAGTGTCGCCCTCATCAATTGAGGGCGGTTCAAAATTTCAAGGTCCGGCACCAATAGCCCTCGTGTAGCTTAAAGTGAGGACGGACCTCATAATGTTGACCATGGTCAAGCAACGACGACGACATCTGAGTTGGTACTTCCTTCTCCAAACTACCACACATCGCCAACGGGAGGACTTTGAGCCTCGACACAGATTTGACATAATCAGACCCATCTACAAGGCGGGTTTTCAGTGGCACACTAATTTACAGTGAAGGTCGCGTAACAGGAAACTGAGAGGACTGAAATATTTTTTCGTATTGAAAGATGTTGCAAGGAGAAGAAAAAAAAAAGGGGGGGGGACATATATTCAACAAAATTAAGTTTATTGGAGAACATTTCATTTATATAGATGTGCATATATGCATGTATTTAATAAAAATCAATGAAATATGAACATTCACAAAAACTTAATGAAATATAATACAAAATTTTCAAGTTTTTTGAAAAACAGAACATTTATTAAGTTTAGAAAATAATTTAATATTTTTCTTTGCATTCACTTTTTTAGCATCAAATTGTCAAAAAATTGTTCGATGTCTTCCATTTTTTTTTAAAATTCATTTCACCATTGAAATGTGCTTCTAAATAATTGCGCAAGGAGATGTTATTATTCATCTCATTTTTGTAACCGGGATCTGCAGCAGTGATATTTTTTGAACTTTGAACAAACTCAAAAATGTCTTTGTGTGTCATAATTGGGGCTGTACACACACTATTATCATTTACTACAATGAATTCTACCGATGATACAATAAGACAGTCCAATAATGCAGAAACTTTCTCATACATTGCATTAAATACCTGAAGTCTTCCATATTTTGTTCATTCCCAGAAGGGAAATCTTTTCGTGTTAAGCGATTTTCGTTTCGTGTTAAGAGAACAAAAATGCATTAAATTTCGAGTAGTTCGTTGGGAACATTGTATTATTTCGCCTTAAGCGTTTTCGCGCGAAACGGATTTTACTGTATGTATCCCCCCCCCCCCTCAAACCTGTGTTTTGCAAATTGTCGTGAATGACATACAAACGCGAAATTCAAGCACAGCAGCTTAACACCAAAACAAAAACAAAGATAAAATTTTTTACATTTGGGAAGAAAAAGCGAAAAGAACTTTAGATAACTGTCAATAACTACTAAAAAAATCTAATTATTCATCGCTACTTATCCTACATCTATCATCCATTTTTCCTCCTAGGCATTTACAAGCGGACACAATAAAATTGCAATATTTACACTAAGCGACTTAAAACCCATCAACACTTAGACCAATTTGTATCGAGGCGATTTATTTATCTCCACTTTTAAAGTCAGTTAGATTTACCGCGAAAGACATTTTTCTTTCAGAGGCAGCCAACACTAAACGTCAAGGCATCTCTCTACGATATCAATTTTAAACACTTCTGGACAAAAAGGAACGATGTAAAATACTACCTACTCATGCTGTGTTGAAGAGAGAGACTAAGTATACTTTGTATCGGGTGTATACATAACCCCTTGGTTAAGGGCATCTGTCGGCACCCGGATCAACGGACGATAACTCAAATCATCAGATATGGAAGGAGAGTTTTTTTTTAATATATATTCCGTCTCTTCATGAAAACAACGCTGTGATAGAGAAGTCAGATTATTATTTTTCAGTGGAGAGGACCCTACTGATCGTAAGCGATACAGATTGTTTTTAAGAAATGACTCATTGGATATAAATGGAGCAACGTAACAAGTTTTACCATAGAACACATAAGTAGATAACTCGTAAATAATATAGGAAAAGTAAGATAACTAACTGTCTGACAAATACATCGGATTATAAAAACAGGAAAAAAAAGCTATCAATTTCGAACGTAGATTATATTCTCAATTATATATAAGGAGACATTTGGTTAAGAATAATACAAATTACGAAATTAATCTCAGCTTACCTTTGTTCAATTTAAAAATCTCTTCTAAAATTATTTCGATAAAAATAATATCCAGTTGATATTTCTCAACAAAATACAAGGTTGATTTTAAACTTCATAATTGCTTTTATTAGTAAATTCCACCATCCAGTAGTGCACACAGGAATTAATTTTTCAAGGGGGGGGGGGAGGATCCAAGGTCGGGAACCGCCCAACATATTCTTTTGATTTTGTCGATTTTCCGGAACAAAAAACAGTAAAACATTAATTATTAATTACAAATACTTTATTAAATTTTATGTACTACATACACAGCATTATAATCAATCAGGAGGAAAAAATCAAGGGCTTTGGGGATTCCGGAAACGAGGACCCCCCTTGTGTGTGCCACTGCCACCATCCTATTTTGCAATAAATATGTGGCAATAAAAATAAAGTTATCGAGATAATCATGAATGTTTACTGTTATATTTAATGTGGGCAGGAGAGATTATTTTTCATTTGGGAGTTTTCATGTGTTCACAATACAACAGTTTAAATTAAACATATAGAAGTTTTCAAATTTAGATCCTGGAAGTGACTTGCATAATTAATTTAAAGGTACTAAATTTTTTTTTACACGTTATTTATGTAAAAACTGTTTATAAAAAATTGCCCAAAAAATAAAAAAAAATTATTTAAATCTTAAAGCACATGAAAGTTATGGGAAAGAGTTATACTAATGTTGTTGTTGTTGTTGCCATGTCCTTCCCGAAGGGAAGGGATGAAAGTTGCCAGAGCCTGTGAGACAGGTTGGACTTCTTAATGATAGATGACGATCACCACCTATCTCCACCTCCATAATTTAGGCATAGAACTGGAGGGGAGGGGAGGGAAATATTCTTCAGCATTCTGCACTCGTGGTTTCTGCTGCGACCGCCACAAGGCATTCGAACCCACTGATTTAACGAACACGTACTCCGTGTGTACTCGGTGGTATCGGGCATCGAACCCAGGCCCTCCGGTCTGGAGTTCGATGCTCTAACCACTAGGATACTCACGGCTCTCAGTGAGTGGCACTATTAAGCAACACAAAAGCTATTGGAAACGGACCTCGTAATTTTGAAGTGACGTTAAGTCACCATGGTCAAGTGACGCGGACGACACGTGAGTTGGAACCCCTCTTTTCACCACGCCAACGACGACATTAAGTTTCAACAGATTTAACGTGCATCATCCCCTCTACACGGCGGGTCTGCAGTGGCAGTAGGCTCGAGCCAATGACACTCCTGCCACGAGTCCGTGACCCTTAGGTTAGCGCGGTCTCAATAGAAGTATTGAAAGAAAATCATAAAATAAGTATGTGAATGTTTACTTACATTTGGAGGGGAGTTTTTTTTTTCATTTGGTAGAGTGAAAACCATCCAGGTATTCAAAATAGAAGCTTAAAATTTAACACTAAAAAAACATTAAAACTTTCAAATTTAGATTTTTTTTTTTAAAAAAATGCATATTTTATAAGTACAGTTGACTCTTTCGACAATTCGAAGTTGGAGGGACCAATGAAAAACTTCGAATTATCAAGAGTTCGAACTATGAAGAGCAAATTCCCAAAATGCACGAAGATAAATTTTTTCTAACACATTTAAATTTGAAACTACTGAATGAAACAATTGTTTACATATGTATAAAATTATTTTAAAGTATTTTTAAAAAGTACATATTATATAAATATTTTACTGAAGTTAAAAGTCTTGTATTAAAAGAATACATTCAATGTATTGTCTCGTATACACAATCCTACGCATCTCTTTCTTTCTTAATACATGTGTAGCAAAGCCACGTGTTAAACGAAAGATATGGACGGCTGACAACAGGTGCGGTTGGTCTATTGCCCACTTAAAGAAATGAAAACAATAAAAGTGTCTTTGCGCCTGAGGAATCGGAAGACACTTAGAAGTGGCGGTATCTAAAGTAAGTCAGTGACAGCCTCCGGACAGGAGTGATTACTTGTGTCTAGTGGTATGTTACGCGCTTACGAACTCAATATGCTGAATTTGAACCCGCGACGACAGCCTCCGGACAGGAGTGATCACTTTTGTCTAGTGGTATGTTACGCACTTACGAACCCATAGGTCGCGGGTTCTAATCCAGCACAAACACAACACGTAAGCTCCAACCTGTTTCTTATAGGTTTGCAGATGCCATTGAGTGTTCGAATCGTCGAGAGTTTTACAATAAAACTTTGAATTATAGCGTGTTGTAGTCTGGCCAATCACAGATTTTACTTCGAAATATGGAGTGTACAAAACGTATTGTTTTAGTTCGAATCATCAAGAGATTTTCTAGGTACTGAGCATATACTTCGAATTATCGAGAGGTTCGTATTATCGAAGGTTTGAATTATCGAGATTCGACAGTATTAAAAAAAGTTAACACGTACTTGTGTAAAAAAAAAACCTGTTATGAAAAATAGTATTTATTTAAATATATATATATATATATTTCGGTATATATATATATATATATATCACCGATTTCTCTTAAAGCAAATAAACTTATAAACTTAAAAATAATCAAAAAATTATAAAAACAAATACTTTGTAGCTAAAAGACTTACTTAAAACAAACAACTAAAATTTATTAAAAATTAACAATTTCGTCATGTTTCGTTAAAATTCAAAAATATACATTCGTCAGCATAAATATCCAAAAACCGCACCTTTGATGATAAAACAAACCTGTTATGTGACTTGGCACTGTTATTCAGATTGAGTTGCAAATTTGCATCCCGAGATTAGTCACCGTGTATGACAGCTGATAAGAGAAAAGAGTCTAGGTATAGTTTTAGTTTTGTTCGAATTTTAACCGGGATGTAATTGGCAATTTAAAGTTGCTTTTAAAAACAGAAACAGCTTCGTAATCCGGGCAAATGATGCATATATTTGCATACACGCTTATACATTGATTTGAAAAGGCAATTTTATTTGAATAGAAATGGTTTTTTTTTTATAATAAAAAGGTTAAGATACAAGCTAATCAAAGTGTTTTTCATACTTTTTACAGATCATGTAGTTGAATACGTGAGTATGAGTTTCCAAATATTCAGAGATAATGTTTGATATTTACTTTTTTAGTTGTGCTTTTCTGAGTAATCATTATTCCTTTGACAGTATAAGAAACTTTAATAAAATATTCGCAAAATCTTGTCTGTAAATTTTTAAATTCAGACTAACTTTATATAATTCACAAAAAAAAAAAAAAACCATATATATATATATATATATATATTATTTTGCTTAACTGATACGGAAATAAAATTACATTAAATTTCTATTTTTAAGAATATTTAGGAAAAAACTTATATTATTTGGAAACTGGGTGTTTAAATTTCGGAAAATATAAAGGTACCTACATATCTCGAGAGAAATATTTTCTTTCCCTAACTAAAAAGTTTCTATTTCGTTCGTAAAAATTACTTTTTAAATAATCAAGCGATTCGAATGAATTGCTAACGGTTATATTACAGTTAAAATAATATTTAAAATTATATTCGAATGATTTTGCTTTTTGAAAGGATAAAAGTTAAAATCAACTTAACTGGATGTCAAACGAAACTCACAATAATTTATTTAACGGTACATATTATTGATGCACGCTTAAAAATTAAAATATATCGTATAATTTGCAGGTCTTTTTTATATAATTTGATACCCTGACTACATTTCTGCTCAGGACATAAGACGATTTTATAAATGACAACAACAAAAAGAAAAAAAATGGACTGTAACCAAAAGTTCGAAAGATTTCCAGAAAAATATAACAAAGACTCAAAACTCGCTTATTTAACAACTTGACTGTAGAACATTTCAAAACTGACGAAAATAAAAAACAATATTTTTTGATTGACTTAATTTTTTTCCTTTTTTTTTCTGGAAACTTTTAATTTTTTATTAAATGTAATAATTCTAACTGCACAGTTTCTTCTACTCAGATCGCAATCGTTCCCATAAATGGAATATATTATTGATAAATAAAATATTTTTTTCATTTTCTTTGTGTTCTAAACTCAAAATTTAATTTAACAGCCAGTTTGGAAATTATTGGGAGGGGGATGGTCAATCAATTGAAAACAAAAAGTTCAAGACGTAAAAATACAAACTCATCACACACTGTAACGCTCGACTTCTTCCACAGAGAACACCGCCATCGCTCAATTTACATAAAAAACCT
Source organism: Trichonephila clavata (assembly GCA_019973975.1). Lineage (NCBI taxonomy): Eukaryota > Metazoa > Arthropoda > Arachnida > Araneae > Nephilidae > Trichonephila > Trichonephila clavata. The sequence goes on from BMAO01028365.1 coordinate 325,974, forward strand.
ACAAGTAGCAGGGGCCCACGGAGTAATCACACGGCCCCACAGGGTCACTCCTTGAGGCCCCGGCCGATTTCTACCCATGAGGCCCCTCTGCAGGGGTCACAGTTCAGAGAGGCGATTAGAGATTACTTATTTCTTTATCGTCAATCGTGTGTTTAGATCTAACTTATAAACAATTCCCCGGGCCGTATCGAAGTGCGCGTGCGCCGTGCCGAGAGATAGGATTTATAGCATGCAGATTGATGTAGGCATTTATTAGGGCAAGGCGAAGACACAGCAGAGTGCGGTTGGGGTTGAAAGGCGGCGTTTTAAGTGGACTGCTCGATTGAAAAATGATGCGAACCGTTTCTTGGCAAGGGTAATTGTTTCTTTAACGGCAGCGGACACTTACCCATCACAACCGCTGCGTCATCGGGCTACTGTTCGCATCATCATTATTATCCCACTTTTGCTTCTTTTTTTTTTATAAGTGCTAAACGGCATGCGATAGATTGAAAAAAAAGGAGAGAAAGTTGATACATTGAAAAGGAAAAATGAAGTGATCGCGAGAGAATAAGGAAATAATACCGAACGGTTACGGTAATATGCCCTGGGTTCAAATGCGTTATTTTTCAATATGTACTATTGGAATCAAAATTTATTATTTTCGTTGTTTTTGTAACACTTGTATTTTCAACACCAACCATTTATGTTTAAATTATAAAGGCCGAAAAAAAAAACTTATCTCTTATTCTCATCATCTTTTCTTAGATTACTTTTAAAAATAAGTTTTGTTATTGATTATATGAGTAAGAGATGCAAGACATTGCAGGTGTTACCACACACACAAATTCAATGCATGTTCACTGTTCAACGCAGTTAATGAGCTTTACTATAAATAATCGATAAAACAACAATAAACAATGAGTTAATATTTATAATTTTTAGCATTGTACTTTATAATTACATTCAATTTTTAATCAAAAGCTTTCTGTGATCAGGTAAGAATATTATATATACGTTTACATAATTACAGATAAGGACGTTTTCAGGCATAAGCCACCTAGGCCCGAGCCCAGTGAGTGAATATTAACGTCGCACTATTCAGCCAGACGAGGGCTTATGGCAGCGGACCTCGTAATTTTGAACCATGGTCGGTTCACACCACATCACACCAAAAAAAGGACGTTTGAACCTCGATAGATGTAACATGCCTCAGCCCACCCTGCACGGCGGGTTTTCAGCGATACCAGGTTTGAACTCACGAGGCCAGTCACGAGTCCTTTGCCTTGACCACTAGGCTACCGCGGACACAGGCCCAAATCCAAAGCCTCGGCATTAAAAACGGATCCCCCCTCGTTCCCGATTAAGCCTGAATAACTTATGTGTGAATAACACATGATATTCTCGGACCATATTCTCCGAACAACTGAGGATTTTCGACTATATGCCAACTGGCAATAGTGGCAAGATTGCATTATTATTTCATGTCCATCATCCGTGTCTATGCCTAGGCCTATACCGCCATCACTATTTAGTCGGAAGAAGACAGTCGGTTTATGTGATTGTATATATATACTGATGTTTCAAATTCCCTTAGAGCAGGAAAGCCTAAACCAAGTCCATTTGACTTTTCTGCATAAGAATATCACAAGTCAGATCTTGATATTCAAACAACTGTTTCAGGAAAATGTTCCAGCAGTCCAGAAGATGAGCAGGAACAGGCAAAGAAAGACTTTAGCCCCAACACAAAGGTTATACCACGCGGTGACCACTTCTAAAGCGCCCCAAGGCCAGCTGAAGAGCCCTGGATCTCATCCACACTGTAGAGATAGACCAGGACTCTTAGCTGCGTACCAGTGGTGAAGAGGAGGGTTTCGCCCAGTCAAATTCATTTTAGCTTTGTGGAGGGAATGAATTTCAGAATGGCTCAAGATAGAGGAACTGGGGTCAGGAGATCACAACCCCTACCACCCAGCGGTCTCGTTCCCAGACACACACACACACACATGCGAAGGTATCCTCTGAAGACACACTTGTTTCCTCCGACTAAGCCTAGCCAATTTGGGAATAATATCCAGACCAGTACTACCCATAATCTTTGGCTAATTCTTCAAATATAGGATGGAACTTCTGCTGTCTGTCAGGATCCAGATACTGTCCTTATTCGAGTTGAAAACATGGCCAAGAGCACCACTGATAGCAATGGGTTTGATCTAAAGACGGAAAAGTGGCCAGAATTCCTGATGCTGATTTTAACATCACTCCGGGAGTGTTATTAAATATACCACTCCCTGTTCTACCCGTATCCAAATGGCTAATAGGAGAGGCGAATTTTTTCATAGTGGGCCAGGGCATCAAAAAGTAACTGTTAGATAGAGGTTTCGCAAATATTTCATTTTGAAAGATTAATTTACATTCCATTTCGGAAAACATTAGTATATTTTTAAATCCAAGCAATCTTCACAAAGACCCTAAATCTTCAACCTTTTATTCCCTGTAGAAGAAATTTTATCGTAATATTCTTCACATCCATGTGCAAGAAGTGTACAAAATGATCCAAATCACTCCAGATACAATGTACATAAAGTATCAAATAATGTAATAATTGAATTGTATTTTATTAAACTGCTTTAAAATCTGATCCACGAGAAGGAAACATTTGAATTCTGAAAGTGATTTTACAAAATTTTACACTCAAACAAGCTTAGTCATTCCGTTCCAAGTTATTTTTAGAGAACTACATTTCTGATAAATCTTCTCCAAACAAACATGCACTTCTAAGAAATCACTGATCTGATTTTAATCTCTATCGTTTGATAAGTTTAAAAAAAAAAAAAAAGAAAGAAGAAAGACATTTTGATAAAGGCATGCATTTACCAATCCAATATTTCATCACATCTTGTAAGTAACAGAAAATTAAAAGTTTGTTTCTTTATACATTATCATTGAAAAAATCCTTCATTGATAAACGAAAGGAAAAATCATTCGTAGAATTGCCAGACTAATATGAAAGAAACAGGCACTTACAATGTAATGCTGAAATGAATTAAAAGAGTTTAAATGTAGCCAAGAGAAAAAGCACCCATTAGTCTATTTAATATGTCTAGTTCAACCTGTCGTAAATCAAACTTTACGTAGCCAAACACCTCTCGGGAATGGTTGCAATTGAATAAGAAGGGGAAAAAATATTTAATTTGGGGGTCTATGTAATCATGTTCCCTCATCTGTTTGATCACGTGTTTCTTTTCGCTGATTTTAATCAGTTGACTCAATCGATATTAATGGTTACCAGTTCACTCATTGAATTCTTTATTATATTCCTATTTTGTAATGAAGTATAACAAAATAAAATCGCTTCATTTCTTGCGCAAAACTTAGATAATATTTTAAAATTCTTTTTTAAAAGAGATACTAGCAGTTTAAATCTTTAGAAAGCTATTATAATTCCACTCAAAGGCGTTACGAATCAGGTTTATTAAAAGTTTGAAATTAAAAATTCCCCATCATCTAGCAATATTAAGTCAATTAAATAAAGGAATTACGATAACTAAACTAAACTGAAATAAATATTCAGCAATAGGAATGGGATAATAATGTTTTAGAAATTAGTCTGAGAAAAACCTAAAAAGCCATTACAACAATAAAAAAAGCTCTTTAAGTTACATATATTTATCTATACATCCAACTTCTCCAGGAAATCATAGAATTTTTTAAATGAGAAATTACATATCATAAAACGTAATGTTTAGAAAATCCAATATATATTTTTATATTAGTCAATTCTTATATTAGTAAGAAAATGTATATTACCATTGAGAAGCATGAATCAACAGTTTACCGTTAAACATTACCTGAATACGTATACTAGCTTACATAAACATAACCTTAAGCATAAACATCAATAAACTACATGCTATATAATTTGAATTTAAAATACTTTAAATAATAATCTTTGATATTCTCAGTAGTATATTAAAAATTTCGTTCACGAAGTTCGAAAACCTAAGAAATTTATATATCGATACAAATGAACAAAATAAAATCAAACCAAGAAGGGAGAGCTTAATTGAAACAAAAACTAGACATTTTGAATGCCTTCCTTATTCATTTTAATACCATTAATCAACCGGTGCATTTTTCTCCACCTTCCCCCGGTGTTACGCTTAATCACGCACCCTTCTCACACAAAGTGATAGCGCGTTTTTCTCAAGGCAACCCCATCACAGCGTTTGCACTTTATTACTGTGTGCCTATCACACCGTAACGACTATCGACATCCCAATTCACGCTTCTAATTTCGTACACCGGAAAAGGATCAAAGCTCATTCCAACCGATGACTTTTCGATGTAAGTGGCAGCCATTCATCAATCAACGCCTGACACCTCTTCAAAAAGTGCCTAAATCACGATAAAAATCACTAATAGGCTTCCGCGCCGCCTCGCCTGAAACGAAAATCAACAATGGCGATAGATACTAGCGCAGACGGTAGTTTAATTTGGCGATCTCTGTTCCTTTGTGTCTTTGTTTATTAACTTGGAGCTTCCACCTAATGCATTGTAATTAAGCGGGCAACGGCGAACCCACCTTTTTGGCGCCTAGAGCCATTGGGCCTACCGCATTTACATTGGTATCGTCAGATACTTCAGGGAGGGGGGTCAGCATTAAGACTGAAAATTACGACGGAGCGCTGGGTCGAGCTGTTGGAAGGCCATCAGCAATTGCGATCCCAAGCTGTCAATCAAGTTTTTCCACCTGCAAAAATGGCGAGGTGAATGTGTGTGTGTTGCTAGCTTCACTATTTTTTTTCCTCTCTTTTTTTCTTTTCGTGTTCTGTGGGGGTGAACGAACATTTCTTACAGCAGTGTTGTTGCCTCCCCTCCCCCTGGAATTGCTTACCTTTCCCTGACTCATTTCGTGCTATAGATTCGGCAGCTGAATGAGTAGGTAAAAAAAAGAGAGAGAAAATAGCAATGGAAACCCCAAACGTAGGCCTCGAATTGGATATGCCGGTCGTTCTCTATCCACCACGATACAGTGAATGATGGTACAATTGAAGAACTGTATATAACTGTCTCTGACATGATGGAAGATAGGTTGATACTTCTTAACTGCTGAAGCGTAAGGTAGCTTCTTTATAAATATACTATGTGGTAATTGAATCAAAGGAAGGCATAAAAAATATATATATAATCTACCTTGTAATGATTAATATTTTAATTCGCAATTTAAAACAAGCAAGATATTTCTTTCTCGAGTTTAATAATTAAAACTAAATTACCAAAAAAAAAAATTGTATTCATTTACCAGGGGTCTTAAAAGATTGATTATAAATATAATTCGATTGAATTATATATAGTGATATATGTGATACATGATCGATTTCAAAAATAATTTGTGTGGTATCTAACTTATTTTTTTCTTTCCAATTTGAATTCCAAAAGGTCAGAAAAAGTATATGTTGATAACTGTATTACCGATTTTGACACGTACTTAAGGATCAATATTTTAATAGTTCATAAATATATAAAAAAAAGGAGAAAGGGGTAGGGGTTTAGTAACATAACTTACTTTTTAAATTAAGATTCGAAGCCCTCTTGCACAATATACGTATGTTACAAACAGATACCCTCGAAGCAAAGGTTTTACTATGGATTTTGAAATACAAATTTTATATAAATTTTTCATCTAAATACACTTAATTTGGTTTCAATTTTCAAACCTTGTTTAACTTTAATAATCTATGCTTTATCAGTTCACTCACTTCGGAGATATCCAATTATATAAATGTGTGCTTTAATAATTTTAATGCACAAACTTTTTTTGATATTTTTTTTAAGTATATTGCCCCCACACAAAGATTAAGGGCAATCAATTAGATAATGCATATTTTAGTGACGACTTTTACTTAAAAAATGAGCAAATTAACATATGGTGGCAACGGTAGACTAGTAGCTATGGGAAGAAGCTCGTGGCTGGAGTGTGATGAGTTCGAGCCCTTGTACAAGTGAAGACTCACCGTACAGAGGGGTTGATGCAAGCTAAATCTGTCGAGGATCAAAGTTCTTCCTTTGACGAGGTGTGGTAGTTTAGAGAAGGGGTGCTCCAATTGCACCCTCATCATTTGAATTTGGTTCAAAATTACGAGGCCCGTTGCCAATAGCATTCGTGCTGCTTTTTCACGACGTTAATTAAAACTCACTCTTCAGAGTTAACAAATATGTAAATACCCCCAATGCATGTGACCGCAGTAAAAATTCTCGCTATAATGATAAGCTCGCAAAACTTGGTGCTTTCAAAAATATATCTTAATAATAAGAAGTAAAAATTTAACATTACAATTTTGTAAAAGAAAAAAAAATTATTTTCATTTTTGAATATAGATTCAAAATTACTTTTACAATTATATGAATTTTATACAATACGAAATAAATACTTATAATCAAAAATCTGAAAAAATATTACTTAAAACATATGTAAAAAAAAAATTAAGACAAATCCTACTTTGGTTAACAAATAAAATTTTTATTTTAGTTACTATTTATTAAATAGTTATAATTAATATAAATATCGAAATACATATGACAGAATCACAATATTAAGTGTAAAAATAAAAAACGATTTTCCTTGCAAAAAAAAAATCCATTTTGCTTTCTATATATGGTGTTGAACTAATTTTCTGTTTGTTTGTTAATATTTATTTCTAAATTTAATTATTCTAATAAAATAGTATAGTAAAAACATAGTAACATCCTCAGAAATTAGGTCATCCCAGATGAAATTCGAACCCAAGACCTCTGGATTACAAGTCCAACGCGCCATCCATTGCGGTACACAGGAACACAGCGAACGATCTTCCTTTCTATATGTGCAGCTAAACTATTATTTTTGTCTGTCACTATTTCTTCCTTTTTTTAATTTAATTAATGAATTAATATTTGAAAAAATGTATCAACATCAAGTGCTATCCATTACAAGTTTAAAAAAATGTATTTGAACTTGAATGGATGAATAGGAAGTATTTTATTAACGATTGAAAATTTAAATAAGATTGTGTATGTATGTATATATATATAGGGTTAGTGAGTGAATATTAACGTCCCACTGTTCAGCTACACGAGGGCTTTTGGGGACGGTCCGCGTAATTTTGAACCATGGTCAAGCGACGCGGACGACACCTGAGCAGGCACCCCCCTCTCCTAACTACCACACCACACCAACGGGAGGACGTTTGAGCTCTCGATAGATTTAATGAGCATCGCTCCCCTACACGGCGGGTCTTCAGTGGTACTGGGATCGAACTCGTGACATGCTAGCCACGATCCGATGCCTAGACCACTTGGCAACCGCGGCCACTTTATATATAGGGAGAGAGTGAGCTAATAATAGGAATTGAAAAAAGGGTGGGAAGAGTGTTAATAATTATATATTTAGCCACATTTAAAAATATAACCAAACCCAACACATTTCAAACGATTTCACCAACAGGAAAAACACACAATACAGAACACATTAAGCTACGAACACCAGTACAAAAATCAGACATTAGTGATGGTAGAAATAAAAACGCACAGAAAATGGACACAAGAGAAAGGGAAAAAAATGACAAAGAGGGAAAAGAGAAAAGGTTTCGTAACTTTTAACAAACAGGCACAGACTTCGAGTGAGCCGGCAACATTACGTTCTATCATCACGTTCTCCGGAATTGGATTTTGAGTGATGATAATAACCGGTGCCTTTTCAATCGCTTACAACTAACCCACGATAATGATTGGATGGTTAAAATTTTGCGAATTCACTCACGTTTCCGACGGGGATGAGCTCATTCGGTAATTAGAATGCTTTTTGTTCTCTCAATTTGGTTTCGCTTTTTGGAAAGTGCTACTGGAAGATAATCCTTACGGTGTGTAGCTTTTATTTCTAAGTATGAAGAAACAACGAAAGAGGAAGCCTGCCCGTTCAATGATTAAATTAATGATAGTAATCTAAGGTTATGTAGTGTTATTTCAAAAATAATACTCTAACGACCTCTATGAGGTTGAAGAGAAATCCTAGAATCAAGAAACTGTCACAAATAGTAGTCTAAGATCTTTTATTATAAAAGAAATATCAAAGAAAACGGGATGACTTAGAGCCTCGACAGATTCAACATGCATCACATTCTCTACACAGCGGATCTTTAGTGATACAAGGGTTCCAAACAGGCACGCCGGCCACGAGTCTGCGACCTTGACCACTAGGCTGCAGCGGCCAGGGATTAAAAAGCATGGCACATTAATTTCTCTATATAAAGAAGGTAATAATTTACATAAATTTATGAACACACAAAATAAGGATTTAAACATTTGATTTTTATAATTCTTACAGGAATATATTATCTTAAAAGCCCTCCTTTTTTAAATCCATTCATATTATCCAAAACACTGAAATTTAAACATGCAAAGGTAGATTCCAAACTGGAATGCATAAAAACATAACAGAACACAAGCTATTCATCCGTTTACTATCAATATAAATAGCAGTTCTATCTATTTCAAAGTGTATGGATTTACCTTCGCAAAAGATGTGCACCAGGAGATAAAAACAATGAAACTCACCTGAAAAAAAGGAGAAAAAAAAACAAATTATAACTTAAATAATGGACTACAAAGTAAACAAGAAATAAACTGAAAGCATCTTTAATAATACTAATAAAGTACTGTTTAGATTTTCACGTCTCGATTTGATAACAAATCTAACGAAAAAGAACAAACCTAATTTTTTTTATTATCAAAAAGCATTTTGCCCTCCCCCTCAAATGACTTCTAAAATAAATTCCAACAAATTTATTTTTTATTCAATAATTTTAATTCGTTCTATTGACAATCCATAAGGAGAAATAAAAAGTACCCATGAATAAATTACGACCGCACAAGAGAATATTTCTATACAAGGATATCATTCCAGAATTTTCAATTTCGCGGAAGAGAGAAAGAGGCATGTTTCTGAACGACATGTAACAGATCCATGAAAGGCTTTTCTTTTACGTTTCTTATCTAATTCCGGATTTAGCGGTCCCGGAAAAAGCTTCATTAAATTGCTGGAACCTGCGTATTAGGTAGAAACGGAACGCGAAACAGAAAACCTCACACACACTCGCAACACACTAAACAGATCTTGAGGAGAAGAATCCTTGATTGCGTTATTTACCCCTTGATTTTTTTTTTCCTCTTCAAAACCTCGGCAGGCAAGACGGGCGTGCATTTAGACGTTCCTCTCAGTAAGAACGCACCCCTTCCTCCTTCCCCTTGGTAGCCCCCAAACTCGAGACTCTTCCTTACCTTTTCTCGTTTTTCCTGGAAAGGATCTTATTTTTGTGGCTGAGGCCACTAGCAATTCTTCGGACGAAAGAGATTTAATCCGAAATTTCGCTTTAGACGAAAAGTGCCGAAGCGTGTGTGTGCGTTTTTGCTTCTCTTTTTTTTCCTTCTGTTGCTCCAACACCCTCCCCCCTTTACTGTCTTGGGATGGAATGCGATTAGGAGGAACCCCCACTGATGAATCCCAGATGAAAAAGGAGCAGAACGGGATTGTTAGAGGAGAGAAAACGGGAGAGGAGAAAGAAAAGGAGAGAAGATATAAGTTTTGCAAAGGGGTGGAGAGGGGGGCTTTTCTCTGTTTTTAAAGTAGGTATAAGAACGGCGGGGGTTTTTACCTTGGCGGTACCGGGAGGAGATCACGTGACTCCTGTTATTAAATTACTGACGTTCAACTGGGAGATATAAGAGGTAGCCGTGGAAGCAAAGAAAAAAGAAAAAGTATACATAATGGAGAAAACAAAGGGAAAAAGATAAATAAAGAGAGAAAGACAGAAGGAATATAACGAAGAAGAATCCGGAAATGTTTCCGTGTTCCGTTACTTTGCCGAAAATTTCTTTCCATTCCGGTTTAAACGAAACGGGTTGGAATTACACTCCTTTACCGAAAATTTCTCGTGAAGAGACGCCGAGAGGAGTAGGGAAGAAACATTTTCGGCTGTCCAAAATGAATTATAAGCGTATTTATTTATTATCTTCCTTCAGTTCAATCCCCCATTCCATTTCAGTCGTTCAATTCTCTCTGCCCCCTCCCACCCCTCACTCCTTTTCTGTTTGATTCACTTTAATATATAATTTTACATTCGCCGAATCAAAACTGGCAGAGAATAATACGATTCGGTTAGGGCCGCAGTGAACTTTGAAATAGATTAAAGAAACGAATTATTCTCTTCTATACCTTTATATTTCTGAAAGTAATGGGTAAAACTTCTCCCAGAACGGAAAAGGTAATTTGTTCCATACAGTCAAAAATCATACATCCGATAGACAAAAGGAAGAGGGAGGTGGCAGAAAAAGAAAGAAAGGGGGAAGGGGTGAAGAATAATTCGCTTCCATAGAACATCACTGAAAAGAAAATTCTTCCCAGGTTAAATACCTGTCATAAAAGATTTCGGCTGCTAACTGCAAATGAGATTACATCATGAACGCCAATTATTTTAAATAAACCACCCTTGTATCGGAAAAACTGCTTTGAAAAGATTAATTTAGTAGATGTGTGGAAAGAAACAGAAAAGAAAAGTGTTGAAAAGAAATTAAGAGCTCCCAGTCAGAAATTTGATTCGAAGGAGAGTATTTAATATTTGAAATAAAGTACCCTAAAGCTAAGTTCGTGTAATATATCTTTCAGAAAGAAAAACTTTAATACGGAAAGTATGGAGATAATTGCATTCCGGCTAAGAAAAAGATTGAGTTTATTAGAGAAAAAAAATGAAATCGCTTTGTGTTGACTTAAGAAATAAAAGAATGGTTTTCGTGAGCATTGGATTCAGACAATATAAATTATTCAAAGTCATTTAATTTTCTTTTGAAGACCGAAAAAAGTGGACAATGATTTCAAGAGTGTTTTAAAAAGGTTTTACTTGATTTATCTTTAATCAATTTTTCCATTCATTTGAATGTAAATATTGAAATTAATCATATATAAACTTAAAAACAGAATGATAGGTAAAATATGATATAATTTTTCCACTTAAATTTGCTTATAAATAAATTTTGGAATTTAAAATTACTACTTAATTTTATCATGTAAGTACACAAAGTAAATTTCAGATTTTTATTACTTAGTTTCATAACCGTATCTTCGAATACTTGACTAAATAACCAATTGATTATTTCATTTAAATTTCGAACAAAACCCTACATTTATTTTACTATACGTCTGCTCGAATATCTTAATAAAATTGTGCTCGGCTAATCAAAACTAAACTTAGTGGCGCAACAGCCCATGAGGGTCAAGGCTTACTGTGCTCATCTCAGGATACGTGACTATTGGGCGCTGAGGTGCATGAGCGGATGTCCCGTTCAGGTGGTCAGTCTGAAGGGAAACAATCACGTTTACTCCCCAAACGAGCTTTGTACTCATTTATCGACCCACTGAAGGGATGAAAGGCTGAGTCGATCTTGCCCAGCCCGAGGATAGAACCCCGGACTTGTGGTGTGGAAGAGCAATACGCTACCACTCGGACACCAGCTAATGAATACCAATGTTAAAAATACCATTTTTGATTATAAAGTGGGAGTGAGTGTTGTAATAGCGTTGCACTCTAAAATAACACGGTGGCTATCAAACCTCGGCCAAGTGACGAGGACGACCCTTGAGCTGGCACCACCCTCTCCTAACTTCCCCACCACACCAACGGCAGGACATTGAACCTCGAGATATTTAACTTGCATTGGCCCCTTTTACACGGCGGGTCATCAGTGGCACCAAGACTGTGCTGCCCGCAACATTCCGGGAAAGAATTCGTGACCATCGCCACAAGGCTACTGTGGTCACGTGGCATTCTAGAAACTAGCGCATAATTACTATCCCACATGATATTAAACATTTTTTTGTTAAAAAGAAATATGATTCGCAATAACTATACATTTAACAGCTGCAATACGAATAAGTGGCCACGGTAGCCAAGTGATCTAGGCATCGGATCATGGCTAGCGTGTCATGAGTTCGATCCCAGTACCACTAAAGACCCGCCGTGTAGGGGACCGATGAAAGTTAAATCTGTCGAGAGCTCAAACGCCCTCCCGTCAGTGTGGTAGTTAGGAGAGGAGGCCGGCTCAGGTGTCGTCCGCGTCACTTGACCATGGTTCAAAATTACGCAGACCGTCGCCAAAAGCCCTCGTGCAGCTAAAACAGTGCGACGTTAATACTCACTCACTTACTACAATACGAATAAATACATTTAGAGATCTAAATCCCCCCAATGTCATTTTTCTAAGCAATACACGTAATAACACACGATACTTCAAATATTTTCAGTTCTATATAGTTACTAAATATTTACTAATTTTAACAAAACAATATTCAAATACCTTTCATTTATATACAAAATACAACCAGAATACTTAAACGAAAAACTTTTCAGCACACTGAGGCAAGATGGTCCATCCCAAGCAACCAGAAGATATCACAAACAAAAGAAGGGGGGAGCGGAGTGGGAGACCATCCTTTTAACCGAACGCAGAATGCAAAACATCACTGACGACGACCCGAAACCAAACAGTGCGGAATGGGCATAAATACATTCAGTGTTATCGCTCCCAGCTACCTCACCCCCTTCCACAATCTCGCATTCCGTTTGTTTTCCAAGCCAAGAGACAAAAGGGGGGAGGGAATTTCATAGACTGCTTAAGACACAAGAAAGAAGGGGGAAAAAAGACAACCTCGAGGGATGGAGGGAGGGGGGCGAGAAGCAGTTTGGAGTCCTGAGCCTCATAAGCGTCCGTTCACATTACATATCCCATAGAGCAAGAAAGGGGGTCCGCTATCATTGAGTCTCTTTCTTGAATGCGGGATTCCCTCATAAGGAAAGGGTCGGGCTGTTTTGCATGTGCGTCGTTGCGAGAAATTGCGCCTCATCTCTGCCGAAAGAGAATCTTTCGGGATGCGGGTGGAGCAAAAGGGATGCGGAGAGGGTGAACCGGCAACGGAGCGTGGCCTATACCGTGAAATTCGGTCGCATGATCGCATCGCATGGGGATCGGTATTCGTCATGTACTTTTTCTTCCTTTTTTTTCCTTCCCTTTACTTTTTATTTATCCCTCAACCCAACCTCGATATTGGGGAAATACCCTTGAGATTCGACGTACACATTTTTTCCCCTCTTTCTATCCCCTTTCCATCGTTTGTTTCTCAACCCCATTTTGCATTTGGTATTTATTTATTATTTCTTAGTTTTGAATAGTGCGTAAAGGCTGGTCTTGCATGATTCGCTCAGCCGTAGACAAACCATGACGATACAATCACCCTTTTTTTTTTTTACTTTTTAATGCACCAGACTCTCAAAGAGTATCGGATTCGGGATTGAACTGGAGAATCGTACAAAAAACGTTAGGAAAAATTTATATATATGAATAAATATATAACGAAACTGATATCAACAAACAGGAAGAAAAAACTCCAAGATACCACTAAAAAGAAATCCTATATCTATGCAAAGTACAGAATTTCAAATTCACAAATGCTGTTTAAGTTTATATTACTACTTATATTCTTATATTAAATATTATTTTTAAATGAAAATGCTAAAAATATTTAAAAACAATAAAACGGGGGGGGGGGGTTCAAATGTAGATATCTAATTTTAAAAAATATAAAACAGTTATCACAAAAAGTATATATTTTGAAAGATGTTTACAAAAAGATTTATTAAAGTAATCAAGAACAAATAAAGTTTCATACAATCTCGTAATCCGGCAAATGAACAGACCAATAAGATTATAAATTTTATTGGTGCGGATAAATAAGATTATTTATCTTCTAGAAAACCCCTCAAATACTTACTATGACAGTTAAGAGTGTTAAGTATTCCATAGTAAAATGAATAGAATTCTTATTCATGAACAAATATTTGAAAGAAAGATTTAAAATATTCATTAAAATGATTCTCGTATAAAATTTGCTCCCAATTTCTTTAACTGCAGATCTCATATAAGTACTTTCTTTTTAATTACAATTATACTAAAAAAAATTTAAATATGATACAAATTTAATAATGTTCTAAACAACTGTAAAACAAACCTAAATCTTCATTTTTTTAAATATAGCCAAGTTGAAGTATAGTTTTCTGAAAATAAATATCGATACACTGTCACAATATACAGATATTTTATGAGAATGCAATCCATTTAAGATTTAAAAAATATTCCAAAAATGACTTTGAAGACCGAATACAAGTATTATGATATTCCAAACAAGAAACCTGCAACATAGACCAAAAAATTTCCACTTTATAAATCAAGGCTTTCATCGAATGGAGCAAGTTTTTATAAATATTGCACATAAAAGCAACACGAGGATTATTGGCGGAATGCCCAAAGGAACCGAGCTCACCCGAAGAGGGTTTAGAGCTACAAACCAATCCCTCGGGAAACAACCACCCCCAAGTCCAGTCTTTATTGAACAAAAATCAAAGTTTACATTTTGAACAGCAGAAGACAGTACGATAACAAAATACAAATTTACGACGAACCTCAGTCAAGACAGGAAGACTACACCTGACCTGGTACCCCACTCACCTAATTTTCGCATCTCGCCAACTTTAGGACTTTGAGGACGTGTATCAGCCCCACTACGCGGCCGGTCTACAGAGCCATCAGGGCTCAAACCCGCAATTTGACAACGCCAGCTACGAGTTCGTGACCATGACCACTAAGGTACCGTGGTTTGTGTCATCGCATGGAACAAATAAACTTAAACCTCCGGAATTTTAACAAAATTAACTGAATGTTATGTGTGTGCATTCGCCAATTATTTCCACTCATGGTGGATTTTAATACCAAAGAGTGAATTTTGGACAAATTATTGAGAGTACTTTTTATTTGAATAGCCTTCATATTATTATTATTATATTTCTTCATGTCTCTTCTTATTAAGGACATAGGTTATTTTATGCAAGTTATATTGGCACAGTGCAGTTGCAGAAAAATTCGAAACCACCCACGCAGTTTCAAGAAAACTTCAGCTTTCTAATACAAAAATATTTCAAGAGCAAGAAATTTGTCACAATTTACAATTTTCTGTTGTTAGAAATACAAAGAAATAATCCACAAACTGCGTAAACCACCTATGGCTGCAAATATGCAGTTGATTGTACTCACTCGTTACTGTGGGAATGAAATGTCACAGCGAATTTCAGAGTGGGCTCAATATAAAAGCGACTTTTGATCAATGAGAAGTGGAGGGAAGTGACAGTTGACAATACAACAGGAGGAGTCAGGCTTTGAAACCGTTGTCCTTACCAGATCTTCCCTCCCATACGACGCACAAAAGGGCATTGTGAAAGCATGGCCCTGCACTGTCCAAAAGGACAGCAGGCGTGGTGGGTGGCAGTACAAACAAGAAGACCTCACGCCTTGAGTTCCCATCACCTAGACTTGCAAATTTTGACACGAAACCCGAAGAATTTTAATCCCTTTCATATTATGTATCAAATACTTAAAAAACATCTGGCACATATGATTCTAATAATTAATATTTTACTTCTTTTTTAAATACTTTAATAACAATACTTTTAGTAAAAAAAAAATTTTTAAAAAAACGTACAATTACTTTTTGAAAGGCAGACATAAAATATTAATAAATAAAAACTAGATTCTAGTTCCTCTCACACCGAAAAATTAATACAAATTGACGTTACACCCCCATAAACCAAAAGATTTTGAAATTTTACCATAGAGATAACGCCTGGGTTGTTTCGTTTACATGTTTTTTAGAATGCAGCCCCCCCCCCTCCCCTCATAAGAGAGGTATGTGTAAGCCACTATGATTACAGATGATGAATATAAGTTGTTGAACAACTAAACAATAACAGACGTTTTAAGTTGTCATAAATTATAGTTCATTGCTATTTATAAAAAAAAACCCAAAAGTTTACGAAATATCATTTAGCATATTTGAGCTTTTTAACCTCGTAACTGTGTTTTACAGAGCTTAAATTTTCAATAACCAATAAACTGGAACTAAATTTACCAAACATTCATTTAAAGTGATCTCTGTTCCCTCCTCTAGGAAGGCTTGATTTTTTTACAACAAAGCAGAAAACTTAACTAACACTTAAAAAATGCAATTCCCCCCCCCCCCAAAATATTACTTCAAAAATCAAGACGATGCTATAAATTTAGTTGTTATTCCATTAAGACTTTTTAAAACTAGAATATAATCCAAATTTTTAATTTAAAACATTCATAAAAACTTTAAAATCAAACACTTGGTGATGGAATATTTTTTAGAATAGCTTCATTTCTCTGCAATGTGTATGTGCTATGCTCAATACGCATTATCCACAGAAATGCTTCATAAACTGTTTATACTTTTAAGTCAACACATTCTCATCAAAGTGACATACACTGGGAGTGTGTACGGAATGGAATTGATTCACCTCCTCACATAATTTAACGAATAAAAATTTGGACTGCCTTCATCTGAAGAAAATTTCTGCGATCACCAATCGTGCAGATTTTAATTCAATAGTAGCAATAATATAACGATCATTTTGTTTTAAAGGACAGATGGATACATTAATACAAGTTAGAATAACAATCAATCGAGTTTTGTAAGAAAGCAGAAGGAATAATAGACATAGATTAACTTTTTTGATTTATAAATTCAGCTTTCCTGTTTTATTTAAATCAGGAATGATAAAAATTCGGTTGTGTAACCAATATAGAGATATGCATTAAGACATACATAAAAAATATGTCAAGCACAGCCTATAAGTCAAATAAAATCCATCCCAATCAAGCTAAAGGGAAACCGAATTGGACAATTCGTTGCTTAACACATTAACTGGTACAACAGATGGGTTCAGAAATCACAAATAAAAAAGACAAAAAATGACACCAAAAAAAATCGGGCGGTTACCGTAATAACAGTTCACACACACAAACACAAAGTCCTTTGTAGTTTTAGTTAGAAAAATTCTAAATGCGTAATCAGCGGTACTGAAAAAGACGTTCATCGACGCAGAAAAACGGATACCACACACAACAATTCCAGAACCCTCCTTGTTGTTAACAAGAGAGACCCCCTCCTCTTTATTTTATTTTCCCAAGTCCGCAAGAGTCCAAGAGCCGGGCCACAAAATGGCCCCAAGTTCTTTTGATACCTAGTTACCATTCTCTAACCTCCTGCACCCAAAACTCGGGATCCCCACAGAGATTTGAATGGCGGTAATTTGCATAGGTTTGCTCAGCCTGAAGGAGAGATAGCACGGGGAAAAAAAGGGGAAAAAAGTGTAGGAGGGGGTGAACGTAACAAAAGTACAAGTCAGGGTAAAAGGAAGTTAGGTAGGGTAGTTATCTGGAATAAAAGCAGCGGCAGGGAGACTTTCTCAATGTGAAAAAGTATCATTGCCCTGGCCAGGTCTGCGGGGAATACAGCACCTGGACCAGCTGTTGTCGATGGATATGATAACAGATCCAATAACGACAGCGAGTCAAAGTTTGACGTCGAAAATTATATATCATCAGTAATATCTTATTCGATCAAAATTTAAAAGATTTAGCATTTTCTTTTTAAAAATCTCCTGCTCCCTTATTTTTTTCTGTAGTAGTTTATGAATTTAGAAAAGCTAACTTCGGATAATTTTATATATTCTAGTTAAGATATAGTTAATTCGTATTGCAATGCTAGAGTCGTGTACTATGGAAAAAATTAGCCATCACAAACAATATAAAATAACGAACATGGACACGTACCACTTTTAATAAACAGGGAAGAAGAATTAAGTCTTTATTAGAAGCATACATTCACTTCAGCCGCATTTAAAAAACAATCATGCTTACGCGTATAATCTTGCTAAAATATTCTCGGTATCAAAGAAAGGCCATTCAAAATTAAAATAAAACGGTGATATTTGATTTACTCCCCCTACCCTCTTTCATAAACACAGTTAATATTTATCATATTATCATGGTTGTTAAGCAAGCCTATGTCCTGAATAAGACTTCGTAAAAATACTTTACAATCCCCTAAAAGTATTAAATTCTTTTAAACTATTATTCTTTTTTTTTAAGTATCTTTATATAAACAAGTATTATGAGGGTCAAGAATCGAAAAATTATTTAAAACATCAAAAAATACATGTAATTTAATTCCTAAAAAATAACTAGAAAATAAAACTAACAAGGTTTAAATAAGATACTTAGACATACAAAAAGGATACGTAGTATATACAGTGGCGCACACAAGGGGGGGGGGTCCTCGGTTCCGCCCCCCAAAGCCCTTGATTTTTTTCAATTGGTTATAATCTTATGTGTATAGTACTTAAAATTTAATTAAGTAGTTGTTTTCAATAATTAATTTTATTTATTAATGCTACTACCCCTTGCAAAATTCCTGAGTGTGCTACTGATATATATCAATCATTGTTTCCAGAATGTATTTATACGGAGAAATAACTTAAAGTTATGCAACTAAAATAAAAAAATTTGTATTAACAACCATTGTACCCCATAATACACAAATGCACATGATTTTTGCAGAATGTACTATAATTAATTTAGTGGTCACACTATAATGGGCTTCAATAAGGGTGGAAACAATGCTTTGCTTTATCTGCCCCTCTATTTTTATCAGAATATTGCTTATTTTATTTTTTATTTATATTTTTTTTTCAAAATTTAGTTTAATGTGTATAGTTAACAAAGTACGTTATTTTTGTTTTACTGCTAAGAATTAAAAAAGAAAAAGTCTCTGTATTATAGAATTCATACATAATGGATAGGGGTACATGATGCTGTAATCATAGGTTATGGGGTGCGCGAGTAAAAAAAAAAAGGCTGTAAACATTGTTCTACATTGCATCGGTAGCAGCTTTTGTGAACAAAATGTATAAGCTCATCACTTCCAAGTAATATGGATTATTGACCTTTTAGCAAAATGATTTACATTCGAAATGCTTTTAAAAATCTATTTTCCCAGCTGCCTTTTTTCCTCTATTCGAAATCATATTTTAGTCCATGTAAAATTTAACTTTTAAATCTTAAAATATTTTAAGGACAGCTTCGTGAAAAAGTCTATCGATTCTTTCTTGTTATAACTGCTAAATGTAAGACATTTTTTTTAGAAAAAAAAGTAGAAAAGTAATTAACGAATAAATCACTTTATAAGACAATGCTTGCATTTTGCACATTTTTTTCACACTCCCTTGACAAGTATAAGTACATTTAAGGAGCATAGAATGACTGATTACGCCAAGAATATCAAAAGTCGGCGAAATTGGCACGCAGCATAGCGTTTCCAATAAACCATCCTCGCCAAAGAAATAAATGTCCTCATCCAAGTCTGAGTTTCAACATTTTCACAAAGCCGTAGCACATAAAAAGGGCTTAAGATATTTAAAAACCGCATTTCTCACACGTTAATCTAACTGCACGCTACCACGACGAGAGCGAGCACAGAGGAAGAGAGATCTTTTAAAAATAGACATAGTTACTTATAACATAATTCCGAGCCAAGGGCTAAGACAGGATGACTAAGAGCAGGGCGTTGAAAATCTCATCAATAAACCAAAGCAGCGAGAGGAAAGAAAGAAAACAAAATACAAATGAAAAGGGTCCAAAATATTTTGCACCCTTCAAAACGAAGCAGGAAAGGAAGACTGGAAGAAAAAGAAAAAAAAAAGGTATCTTCTCTTGAGATAGATACAAGTTTATCCCAAATGGAGTTTCTCGAGTTGTTGATTTTAAGGATAAAGACGGAGGACAGGTGTCGAAAAAGGAAAGCGAACCCCAGAAATTTACGATACAGGTTACGGTTTCCGTGCGACATCCTTTCGACATTAATCGTCATTTTTATGAGGCATTAAAAAGACGGGAGTAATCCTCGGCAGAAATAATGGAAAGTTTGCGGAGTGGGGTGGGGGTGACGCAACCCCCCCCCCCATCACTCCTTCTTACTCCGGTGAAAGATCATCCCTTTGTAAATCTTATGCAGAGAGATGAAGTGGGAGGGATTGAAATATCACAAATTTTGCTATTTGTTTTGGCGTTGAATTGGGATAACAGATAGCGTCAAGAGTCGAAAATCCAAAACTGAGAAATAAGCATTGAAGATTTATCTGACTCAATATTTTTAAAAGGTGACAATTTTGGAAGAACGCATTATGTTTAATTTTTATTTAATCCTAATGCATATATAATTAAATGATAATTTATAAAATATTTCTCAAAATGCCATTGTAAGTAACAATTTCCTTATACTTGAAAAACAAAATTCGAATAAGACCTCATAAATATATGATACAGATCAGGGTTGGTGAACCTTTATGGATCAACGTTCCATTTTTTCTACAGAAATATTTAATGAGGTATAGACGGGCCACCAAACAATTTTGATTTATGTGTGATTAATGGGAAAATATAAAACTAAATACTAACAACTCAAAACCGTTTATTTACTACGAAAAAATACTTTTTGCATTGTAAAGTATTAAATGATTTTGTTATACGCAAATTCAAATTAAAGCAACAATAGTATGATTTCTATTGTGCGTGTGTGTGTTGCAGATTAGAAGACCAATAACTTATATTAGGATTGTAAGATATTACCTTTAACAGAATGCATGCTGAATTGGAGTGATCTGCCAAACGGTTTCTAAGCAAGTCTTTAATGTTATTAATCTCAGAAAATAATCACTCGCAGGCATAGTTAGATGAAAATATGGTTAATGTAGCGTATATGTGTGTGCACTAGAATCTACAAACAATTAAATGTGTGTGGAATTGAATTCCATGTTTCCAAAATTTCATTACTCGCCTTTTTACTTATATTTGCTTATAATCTTTTTGTGTTTCAATCAATTTCAATTTTTTTCTTGTTTCAGTAAGTTTTTGAATCCATATTGAACCAGACTGGAAATCGATCAGTTGCATTTCAAATTCTTCAATTTCCAGCCAATCGAATTGGGATAAGTTCAAAGTTCAGTTTACCAAATGAAGTCACATAAGGGTACACATAAGAAACTTGAGTGTTTCCGATAATTCTTTATAGCTGAAAAAATCTCGCTGAAAATTCCTTGATTGGCGAATCAATTACTGAAATATTTTGAACCAAAATGCCAACCGTTTTGCTCAGTGGTGTGCCCAAAATACTGTGTCACGTGCCATCTCTGATATACACACAATAGGAATACGAAATTCTGGATAAATCACAAGAGCTAAAACGTAATTTCTGATATGTAGTTGAACGATTTTTAAAAAAATATTTTCCTAAAAATTAGCGACACACACATAAATATGAATCATAAACATCGGTTTGCTAATATATGAAAATTATTTCAGTATTGTATATATTCGGAATGGCAATTTATAATGTTTTAAAATCAATGACTATGACCAATTATATCAATGGCTTCTTATAACTATTATAAATTTTCAAATGAATGAAGAACTCTTCACCAACGGCGAACGCAACTCTGCTCATAGACCAAAAAATTTTAAAATTATTTCCATAGAGAATAGTCCTTAAAATTTTCGTCTACGAGTGTTTTAGAAGGTTTTTCTGCTTTATTTTATATTAAAATTACTTTACGATTCATAAAATCAAGAAGTGGAGAGGAACAATGTAATTTTAATCCACAGAAGAAATACGAAGATGTTTGTTTACATGTAACGAAATTGCATAGCATAGAAAATACTTAGATCAGTTCATAGCAATCGAAATAAACATCGTATTGAATGCAGTCAAGCTCAAGTGAGAAAAATTACATCCACATGTCTTTCTTACAGGTAAGATGGAAGTTGTGGTAAACATCCCTACGTCATCTTACTAAGCAGGCAGTAGAAAGAAATGCCGACCGGCTGCTTCCTGAAGTGGACTGTGACTGCACAAAACGTCGCGAGGAAGCGACTTTCGACGTTGATGACGTACTCACCTGTTCGGGTTGGCCACCCCCAGGGCAAAAAGTGAGATTCCAGGGCAAAAAATTATCATAAAACGTCCATCCCTCACTCGCGTCCACCAGAGCATAAACGCGATAACATCGCGCTTTTGACCAATGAGAGGGAGGCACACGCCGGACCCGTCCCGTAGTGGGGCGAACCCCCGCTACACGATTCGCTACCATTAAGTCATCAATTTGCCTTGTAAAATAACCCCAGCTAGAGATGTACGTGGAAGGGGGGACGGTCACAAAATGAGATTTGCGTTCATAACATACTTTATTTCACCTTTCTCCCTCCCCCACCCTCCATAGGTAAAAAAAAAATGTAGGGTTGGATAAAAAGTGACAATATTTAAGACAAGCGCATACTTAGAAAAAATTATTTTTATGGAAAAGTTAATATTTCATTTCTTATATAATTAAAATAATGCATGTAAATTAAGAAAAAATTAATTGCTTGCATCAAATCAAATAATTAACATATTTAAAATTTTGAACAAAAAAATTAATTTCAATTTTGATTTATTATATTACATTGGGGAAAATTTCATGAACACAATTACTTTATTTTTAATTATAAAAATATGCTCTCCCCCCCCCTAAAATGAAATAAGTTTGAAGGGAAAAAGTGCTTGAAATGTTTAAATGATTTTTAACACAATGATTTATGCTTTGATTTATGGTACCAAAGATTTGTTGAACATGTGGTAATATTTTTTAAAAGGCATAGAAACCAGTTTTACGACAATTATTGGCAATTATCACTTTTTTTAAACAATGGGAACAATTTGGACATGATAGAACCAAATTGGCTACCTGACATGAATATGAAAATATAATAAAAAATCTTCATAAGTTTATATGACTATTAATATCAATAAGTTTGATAGAAAAATTTACCCCTTTATAAATTATTCAAAACATTTCAGTTAGATAAAATATCAATTTAAAAGATTGGCCGAGTTAAATAATTTATTTTTAATGAAACTTGTAAAAGCAGCACTAGGAATAGTTTTTATTTCGAATTAGTAAGTAAAATTTTTTTTAAATATTTATTGATACTAAAGGCCAAGATTTTTCTTTTCATATGGAGAATAATTATTGAAAGAAATTCCTTAGTGAGTATAATTTCACCGTCCATTATTACATCCCATATTTCTCTTTTTTCGTAATCCAATATTACTCTTTTCCTCGTACTATTGGTTGCCAGCAAATATAAATAATATGCTCATATAAAATAAATTAAAAATTGATTGTATTAAAATTTTTATTTTTATAAATATCTTTTGAAAGATTCTATAAAGATTTTCTGAAAATGAGTAATTATATAAGTGATATATAGCATCAAAACTAAAATATTTGCTTCGGTTATTATAAATAACACTACAAAACAAAATTTCAGAAATTCTATAAATTATATTTAAAAAAAAAATCCTGATAAAATTAACCAAATGAATTTAAAACACACAATCAAAATAAATTGAAACGAATTTTGAGTTAAAAAAAATAATCAAGGGAAAGAAAATAAACAAAAGCAAACATTTTACTAAAAATAAAACTTTTTAAAATAATAGAATTTAAAAAAAAATATGGGCAATAAAAATTATTAAAAAATTAAATAAGATAAATAATTAAATAAAATGGAGTTTAGCAAAGAAATATTAAGAGGAAAAGAATCTTTAAAAACAGATACTTTTTATCAAAAATAAAAATAATTATTTAAAATACCATGAATTATTTTTAAATGAAGCCTCTAATATTTAAAAAATCTGGGTGATAAAATGTTTACATAAAAACAGTTTTATTTTAAAAATTGTTACTAAAACATACACAGTGGAACATACACATTTTTACTAAATATAAATATAAATCTCAAAGAATCTCTCTTTCTCTTCTCCATTTAAATATAAGAATTTTTTAGTTAAATTGCGCAGTTAACATCCAGCAAAATTATTATTATTCATAGAAAATTCTTTTCAAAATGCAACAGAAAGGGGAAGTAACTCATTTATATTTTTTGTTGAATTGCAACTAACCAGTAAGCAAAAATTTCGATTATTATTCCTTTAGGAATGATTTTAAAAAAGGAAAATTATTTTAATAAAACTTAACGTATGTAGTTTAAGCATTTTTTAAGAATTAAAAGTCGAATGAAAATTTAAATCATAGTATAGCAACAAATTAAGTATTTAAAATTAAATTACAAACGTATAATTTACATGAATAATTTCATCGTTAAGAAAGACTTCTATAAAATATAGAAAAAATTTGAGGCAACACACATTCTATTCTAAATAGACCTCAGATTATACGAAAAAGAGAAAAGTGGATGAACTGATTAGAATACAAATTGAACCAGTTGATCACTAACTAGAATTTGACAAGGTTATATATCACAAATAAATAATCAAATCAAGCACCAATGATTTGCATTAAATGAGATTTTTTTTGTATCAAAATATTGCAATCAAAACTTAACTTGAACTAGCAGGAAAAAAATTTAGTAACACCCAAGGTAATAAATATAGAATTTTTCAACATGGGGTGGGGTTATGATAGCTATGTAACATAAAATGGGAAAATTTGGAAAGGAAAATAAATGTATGTACATTTAATTTGTTCTATCCAATTTTTATACATTAACGCAATAAATTTTGAACAAATACTCGACAATGTCATTATAAGATACAGAACACCAAAAATCCCTATTGACAAAAAAAGAAAAGAAAAAATAATTAATTTATACTCACAAACAGAACTGAAATGAATTGAAAACAAACGACAACCACAACAACCCAAACCAGCGACTTCATCGAACCATCACAAAGAGAACTATCATGTATAAATATATTTTTTTAACAAAAATGAAAATAATATACAAGGGGAGGGATCACCCTAAACGATGTATGCACTCCACTCTATAAAAAAAATCCCCACATGAGAAGCAAGAGGGCGTGCATTCTGCTGGCTATAATAAATAGAAAGCAGACGAGATTGTACGCTCCTTCACCACCAGAGCAAAAGATTAATGATTTTACAAACCAGATGGATTTTATCATTCACAGTAGTGAAGACAGATAGAGATATGTTTCCATCAGAATAGGGTCATTATTATGACGAAATAAGTGCATTGTAATTTGGACACCCCTTACGCGAAACACCTCCCTCCCCCCTGCTTTTTTTATCACGATTGTTGTCGGCATAGTAGCGATAAAAACGTATCCACTAATTATATGCTGTATGGCACGTATTTTATTACCAAATGCTGGCTAAGATAAATTACTAGATAAAAAGTTCTTTTTTTTTTCTTTCTATCTAGTACTTGCACCCGTATCCCGCACGTTTTTTTTATTATTATTATACTTTTTTTAACCCCTCCCCACGGAATATATATATATTCTTTTTTTCCCCTCCCTTCAAGTGGCATGCCATATTTACGATCATACTCAAGCCAAAAGCACTAGGAAAGAAAAGGGATAATAAATAAGCTGCGAAAATTAATAGCAGAGGTGAAAAATCAATTGATCAGCGAAGGCGTCCCACCGTTTATCATTTCTACCGATGAGTTTTTTTTTTTTTTTTTTAAATAAAAGTTATATCCGCGCGTAATAAAGCTGTTTTGGCGGCTTTTTAAAGGTCATTTCCGGACGCGCGCTTGTGCTAAAAACTAAAATGTGTACGTTTCCTTTTTCCTTATTCTTCCATCTGGTTTGAGATATGAGATTTTTAATCGTTTCCAAATGACACGTTAATATTCTTTTCAAACTATGGATTTGTTACTTTAGAAAGATTTATGGAGTTCGCGTTAAGATGCTAGAGGTTTCTTAGACATAGTGTGTTAGTTGGCGAGTATGGATTGTTAGAAATTCTTTAAAATGTCTTGAGGAAATTCAATTTAAAATTACCTTTCGCGGTTTTTTTTTTATTTATTTATTTGCATATCCTTTGAGGAAGGCATTTCATTTTTACATATTTTTTTTTTACTTGTCAATTATTGTAGGAAGTTTCAAGAGGTTTTCTATGTATATAACATTCAGATACGAGAGGCAAAGAAAAAGTGCCTAAATTTAAATTTCTAACAAATGTTACTATTCTTTTTTGCTATACAATATGATATATTATATAGTCTTTAAAAATATTATTTCGAATTAAAATTAAATTATTAAGATTGTTAAAATGCCATATTACAAGAAATTGAAATTGATATCCAATTTTACTCTTCCCAAAATTTAAACATGGAATTTAAATGTAAAAAATTTTTAAACAACACTATGTAAACCTAATAGAAATTTTGGATAAAATTCGAATTTAATTTCCTCAAATGTTATTGTATACCATTTAAAGCAAGTATCCAGTTTCAAAAGTAAAATAAAAAAAATGCCTGAAAATAGTGTTATTTTATTATATATTATTATCTAATTTTATTTTTACGCGTTATTGCAAAAAATTTATAAGCATTAAAACTTGAGGGGGGGGGGATCAACTATACTGAAACGGTTAAAGTAAAAAAAGCCCGATTATAAAACGGTAAAATATTAATAAAGCTAAAGTTTTTCTATTTTTAAAATGATCAAAATGCATTCTTTTCAAAACCAAAAGCATTAAAATTTTTGCACGATTACTTATTTACTTACATGACTTGAAACATAAATATTATCGATAACTTATTCCAAACAGCAATAAAACTGTTCAATGACATTTAAAATTTCCAAGTTCTAAGCAATTAATGACACACTCTTCTGCATTTTTAAGTCCTTCGAAACAATTTTCGCACTTCACTCCTTGTAAAATAAGAATAAGAATCATAGACAAAAAAGAACAATTGAACAAGTGTATTCTGTGATATTATATGGATAATAATCTTTAACTTTGTAGAAAGGGGGGGGGAGAAATATAATTCCATGTTTATTTTTTAAGATTTGTTACTCTGCGGGTTGCAAAGTAAACAAAACTATTCTGCGTAATCCGAACCCTTTAAAATGTGTCGGAACACGAATATCAAGCTTAACATCACACTCGGTCTAGACAGAAAACATACCCTTATTTATTTCGGCGCGTCTAGAGTCCTCCCCGGCCGCATTTAACAATAGCAGGTATTCACACAACGATCTTAACCTTTGCAAACCTTGCATTCTACCTGGACATGGGATGACCTCGCAGCAGGGATTCGAAATCTTTCCTCAAAACCTACCACTTTTTGGCAAAGAAAAGAAAGGTGTACGAGCCCCTCATCCCCCCCCCTCCTCCTGAAGTCCCCAACGTTCCCCTTGGAAATGAGGGGGTATAATGGTCGACTTTCCCATCAAAAGTCGTTCCGAAAAATACAGTCCCTACGGGTGAACTGTAGTTTCACTGAGAAAATAGAGGGTGTATTTCCCCTCTTCTTTGGATATCATTTGCTTTTACATTTCAAAGGAAATACGGGTAAGAAGTTTTAGCTGAAAAATAGTATGAATTTATTAAATATAGCTTAGTGTCATGCTTAAAATAATATTAAGGTGAACAGTTATTGTAATTTTTGGATGGAAGCATCAAATCACACTTACACTTCATAATCTTCACCAACATGGCCATAATCTTTTCCGACTCTAAATCGGCATGGCAAGCTTTATCTCAAAATTACCTCTGTAATTCACAAAGAGTTTCAAAATGCAGACCATTTTTAAAAGATTTTCTCTCATCTTAAATTGTTTTTCAGCGGGTACCGGCTCATTGTGATATTGCTGGGAATGAACATGCTGACTTTCTTTCTAAGAAAGTAGCTCTTGTGATCCAAAGACCCACAAGAAAGTCAACCTTTAAATCCTCAAAGCTTTTTACTAATATCACCTTTAAGTATAGTTTTAAAACGGAAGCTGCGAAGAAGTGGGCAATCTTCAACGAGAACATGTCCTGGGTTCCAAAGGCTCTTAGAAAAGCTGATGTAGCTCGCTTTAGACTTTTGACAGGGTATGACTCCATGGAATCCTATCTTTACCGAATTGGTATTATCAAATCTCCTGACCAGTGGCGCACACAAGGGGTTGGGGTCTACGGGTTCAGACCCCCCCCCTCCCCCATTGCCCTTGAATTTTTTTTCGATTGATGATAATCCTA
Organism: Trichonephila clavata; assembly: GCA_019973975.1. NCBI lineage: Eukaryota > Metazoa > Arthropoda > Arachnida > Araneae > Nephilidae > Trichonephila > Trichonephila clavata. The sequence continues at coordinate 354,008 of BMAO01028365.1, forward strand.
TGTATATAGTAAGTAAAATTTAATTAAATATTCGTAATTGAAATTTTACGTTATTAATTAAGGGTAATTATTAATTCAATAATTCATTTTTTACTGTTGTTTGTTCCCAAAATAGACAAAATTAAAAGAATAAGTTTGGCGTCGTATTGAGGTACGATACGAAAATGGTGGATTTTCGACCCTGGACCACTGCTTCCTTGAAAGATTTGTGTGTGTGGCACTGCCCCTGACTTTACTCTCTGTAACTCTGGTTAGCCTATGACCGCTGAACATTTGGACGTGTGCCCTGCAATAAAAGATTTTTATAATATTGTCGAAAAATATTGGAGAGAACGAGCACAGGGTATAGATGCTATTTGCAATATGTGACATTTGTAAAATACATAATTTTTTTAGACATCATTGTCTAATTTTAACGGTTATTAAATAATCTGTAAGTAGGGGGGGGGATATTTAAAGTACTTGACATTCTCGGGCCTTAATCCGTCTGATTATATAGGTAGCTTGGGATATTTTACTATGACAGAGAATAAATGTAATGATACTGAGTTATTTACGTTTAAAAATGACAAATTAAATTTATAAAACACCCATTCAAAGTTAAAATAATTAATTCACTCTTACTGAACTGAACTGAAATCAGAGGCGCAACAGCTTATGAGGGCCAAGACCTACTGTGCCTATCTCAGTATAGGTGACCTTAGGCGCTGGGGTGCATGTGCAGACGTTTCAGTCAAGTGGTTAATCTGATGCGAAATCACCTATTTTCAAAACATTCCCCTTTTAAGGAAAATGTTTCTATAATAATAATGTTTCGCTAAAATATAGTTAAGACTTCTCCAGAAAGTCTGAACTACGGTTTCTGAAAAATTCTCCTTATTTTCAAAGTTACTACCAATTGAAATAATTATCGGTGTTATTTTGTTAAAATTTCTCCACTTTGATGTATTAAAACACGAATAAATTCACTTCTATAAGTTATATATTTCAAAAATCCAAGTTTATGCTCTGTACAGAGCTCTGAGCTATATTTAGGCAAAACATTAAAATTGTAGAAGCAATTTGCTATAAAAGGAGAATGTTTTGAAAATAGGCAATTCTACATTAAATTTTTGTCAAAATATTGCCATTCAAATAATTTTTTTATTGTTATAATAATTCTAAAATAACTTTATAAGTATTCTGATCTAAGTGACATTAAATATCTAAAAAAAAATATTCGTTTGTATGCTTTTGCAAAATCACGATTCCGAAAGTAGTCGGGTACCTTAAATAAAAAACTTTATACATTCATTTCCTTCCAAACATAAATAAAATGGCGATATGGAAGCTTAAAATATATTTCCACATATAAAGCCAAAGAATCCTAAATTTCTTTATTGACAGAGCAAAATAACATAGCAGACAAATATACAAACAGCCAACGTTGCATCCTATAATGTTGCCTTTCGTTTTCGAGTCCAATATTCGGTAACGACATATTCACACCCATTTCACTCCCCCCCCCTCTTCTATCCCATCCGACATTCCTACCGCAGTCTCAGTACAGAACATTATTAGCCCCCTTTACTTTTAATCTAAAAACAGAGACCTCGAATAAGCTTACTCGTGCTGTATCGTATCCACATAAATAAATAAAAATCGGGTGCTTTTCGGGCAGAAAGAGCAACTGTGCGTTATCGACGTCAGCAACACCCAGAAAAAGCAGAAAAGGGGGAGAGGGTGTACGAGGGTGTACAGGGGGATCCAGGGAAGAAAAACCCATTTCCGGCCCGTGGCGTTGTTCCATCAACACCACCGATAAGAAAGCTCGCTAGAAAAGAGCACAGGAAAAAAAATAGGAGAAAAAAAAGGAGAGCATTGGAAGGGGGTTTTCCGAACTTCCAAATCAGTAGGGTGGAAGAAAAGGCAGACGGGAAAAAAAAAGCAATGTAACTCAACGAGAACGCGTCGAGGTGAGAAGGGTCTGGATACCATTGGGAATATGAATCCTACTCAGATAGAAGGAATTCCAGGAAAACTACCAAACGATTTTCGGGATAGGTCAGGAGGGTAGCGTAAGGACAACTGTGTGAAGATGCATATTAAAAAATGCTACTATCCTTTCACTCTTTTGAGCAGTCTTATTTCAATGTGAATGAATCGAAACCATTTTATGTATGATACAACGTGTACAACTTCAGAGAGTGAAAGATTCTCACGTGTAACATAAAACAACACACATATTAAAATTCTTTTCCATAGAATAACGTACACATACTCTTCTTATAAGTTACATTCTAAAACAATTTTTTTTAAAAAAACCCACAAGAACGCGAGGGGTAATCTTTACAATAAAAATAAAAAATGTGTTGATCTACGGGTGAATGGGGGTTGAGCCCCCAGTCCCCTCGAGTAAGCCACTGTTTCCAAATTATATGTATTATGACAAAAATTTCACAAGGTCCGCAATTTGAAAAGGAAAATCATTCTTTTTTTTTTCAATCTAATATAGCATAAGCATTAGTATAATACAACAGAAACATATAATATTGAGAACTAAATTGGAACACTGTATACACCGATCAAACAAAAAACTTATAAGGGAACTTTTAAAAAACACACGCTTCAGTTTGAGACGCGTCTCCAATGACTTCATAATGCTGACTAACTACACATACATAACATTTTTATATACACTTTTCTACGTTTTTAAAAGCAGGTGCAAGTGTCTTACATGCGTATGATAAAATGCAACCTTTGAGATATTTAAATTAAGAAAGTAACACTGCGCTATATAGGATATGTAAAATGAAAATTTTTTAATGTATTACACTACCTTTCAAAGGGAGTAACATTTAAACTATTTTAAATACCAATCTCACACACACAAAATTACTCATCGGTCTTCAATTCGTTTGGATAAGTCATTTAATTCACCTGGAGGCACAGATTGATGGTCTGCAAAAATAACTAAAATTCTTTAAAAAATATGCTTTTAAATAAAACTTTTAAAAGTCTCGAAGTCAAAAATGAGAAACGATGTATCCATTGATCAAGGGATAAGGGAACCTGACAAAAAACCCACGTTTCAGTTTGAGACGCGTCTCCAATGACTTCATAACACTGACTGACAACCATCAACTGCAAACCAGATTTTCCGCAGTCAATGTGAAGATCTATGTACTACGCTCTTTGTCCCTTTTAGAATCACTAAAATTCGTGTTCGATTCCCCTAGTCTATAGATGCTTCAATAATTCAACCATTGCCGACGGCCATTTCCATATTCTCCCCCCGTCAGACATGGGCCGGGTACACTCCTTTCCTATGATTCCACTTCACACCTGTCAATCTTTATGAATAGCACTCACAGCATGGTGTAATCTATCGCTTAGCCTTTATTTTAGGGTTGAAAAACCCCTGGTCAGAACGATGTTTTCTCCTTCTAGCACAGGGATGGTAGTTTAACCTATAGATGGTAAGGAATATGCGAATTTAATGGCTGGTGGTTAAAAAGGAACCCCTACACTTGTTGGCGTATAGTTTCCACTCTACAGAGGAACCTGTGAAAGTATTTTCTAGAATATGGGTATGATTCATTATTCAGGCATGTACTCCAGTGTGTTGTCCCCTATACAAAATCGAACGATCTTGGAAAGGATTTTTAAGTCAAGTTAAGTTCGTTTTCTAAATAATTACTTATTAACTTAAATAACTATTATACAACGAAATTATGATACGGCTTGGAGAATTTATTAACTATTTAGGCGCCGGTAAGCACAATTGATTTCACTGATTAAATTCCAAAAAGAAGAACATTAAGAAAAAAAGTTCATATTATAAATGTAACTATCAAGAAAACGAATACAAACAACATAATTTCATGAAGTTCTAAAACCATCCATATCAACGATTGGTTCAATCAATATATATTTATATTTATAATATTGATATTTTATAATATAAATAAAAATTATACCGATTAATATCGCATAAATAACTTACTCTTTTAATCACATTTTTTTATTATTATCATTTAAAGCAAATAGACAAATTCTTTGTGTACAATAAAGTATGCCACGAGGCTTATAAAAGTAACACTACACAAGAATTCAAAAATTTGAACTGTGTACAAAATTGGATAGGAAAACGAAAGTCTCCAATCATCTAACAAGATCTGAAAAAACAGGAGCCTAATTTTCAATGACAGACTCCCTAAACATGACACACAATTAAAATATCGTTCTACAACATATAACCCTTTCACAACAATGGGATTATAAAATCAAAATCTTATAAAAAAAAAAACTTTTATTAAATGATTTTTCTGCTGCATATATGTCCACGATTCAAAGTTCTGTTTGATTGATTGATTACCGTCACACTTGGAAATAATACTAAGACTATCAAAGTTCCACATAATGGATTATAACAAGTCAATTCCTCATCTAAAAACGTACTAGAAAATTAGTTAAAGGTGGTTTCTTTTTAAGGTAGATTGAAGTTAGATATAGCGTAAATCCCTTTATAAGTATATGTAGAACAATAATAATTAACAAGTTTTGCAAAATGAGAGTAAATAAAAATGTGAGTTTTTAAGACTAGAACTTGTAATTGGACTGCGTGTTGCAGATATTTCCATATTTCCACACAATGAATGAATAAGAGTAGGCATTCGGTGCGACTGGGGGAGGAGGGAATTGCACATCAACAATAAAAAAATTAAATATTTAATATTTGTCTAACTGTGATAATATTTTATTCAGTAAATGTATCCATTTGAAACTAAGCCTTCAAATAAATTTAATTTCTTTAAACATTTCTAAAAGAATTTTTTCAAATGTCATTAATTCAGTAACTTCAGTTCAACAAAGATTTCAAAGTCCCCATACGTAAAAATTTTTTTGAAGATAAGCACGACAAATAGTAACTAAAAAAAAAGAAGACACTAAATCATCTGTAAATAAGATCGAGCTTAAACTCTATATCTCGTGTTTGGTGGACAAGTTTTTTCCTCGTGTCTTTTCACCACGCTTATACCAAGAGAAAATCTAAGCAATCTTCATTTACAAAGTAAAATCACACACACATACAGTTTAGAAATTCTATGTAATTCATTGTGTGCATCTAGTGAAAAATTTCGATTTCCCATTCAAATAACCAGCGAAAACTTTTAAATGCCAACTTTCCAAACGGCGCCGAACAAAATTTTTCTTTCTACTGATAAATTTGCTGCATGAGAAATGCACAACTCCATTGTATCTTTATTCAATTCTATTTGTAACGACACGACATTAAATATAATATTCATTCTTTTAAAGCAGCGTCGGTAGGTAAAAGCGTTTAAATTGGTTTGGCGAAGGCAATAAAGATGCAGAAAATATAGTACAACGCTTTTGAGTTGAAACACATTGGAAAAGCGAAATAGCTATTGCAGGTCCCGGGAGATACATTCCGGTGGAAAACTAATATAGGGAACAAGCACTTTGTACTAAGAGAATGGAATCTAATAAATATAAAAACTGAAGGAATTAATACACAAAATACCATCGAAGCACGTGGGCAAACAAAGAGCGTGTCTTGCAAAACCTGAGATATCCCTCCGCGGCAATTATACTGCCGAAAGCAACCAATGGAAGCTCAGATATAAATGAATCCCTCAGCAGCCAGCAACATAAAGCCGTAAATTCGGGGTTTAGCTGCTTATCGCTCGTGATAAAAAGGCGTCTCCGAGACACCGCTTTAATCTTTGGAGCCCACTAAATTTGCACCTTCACTAACAAATTCCATGACAAAAAGTGGCTAAGACCGACTTAAAGGAAATGGCGTAAATGCTTTCATTTACACCTCCAATTGCAAATGAACAATTGAAGAAGCGGAGCCGGTACTTTATTGTGAGGCATAGATGACGCAGAAAACTTTACACGATTATACCGAGGGCCCATGGGGATGAGGCCTTTTGATATATAGCGATACAAATTGGAGTTTTGCAGTGTTTTTGAAAGGACGTTTTGTATTGCATTATGTGGTAGATGAATAATAAACGCGATGAAGCCGGTAGGGGATTCCTTTCTTGTGAAATTAGGGATTCTTAACAGTTTTACCTCGCTATTCAGAAATCAAATATGTTGCAGTTATTTCACATTTATGCACTTAAAGGGTAAATGCGAGTAAAAGAATCGTCGAAATGCAAATTTATTCTAAAAATGCTTTTCCAAAGCACATAGTAATGAATAATAGATTCCTTTTTATTAAATTTCATATAAAGTTTAAAAACAAAAACAATGTTTCCTAAAGAGACATTGAAGGTATTTATTTATGTATATTTATTTGTACACAAATAAAATAAATTTTTTACCCTTCAAAATCTATCAAATGCAGGATTTCTACAGAACGAATATCTCGCTATTTTTGAAAAAGTATTTAATCTTCCTTCATTTGAAATATTAATACATTAATATTCAAAAACGAATAAATATTTTTAAATAATAAATTCCATTGCTTTAAGCCAATTAAATGATTTTTTTAATCGTACAATTTGTTTTCATACGAAACTAAAAAGGTACTTCATTATTAAAAAGAAATTGTTCTACATTAAAAAAAAAATATTTGTCATTGTCTACAACAGGGGTGGGCAATTGCTTTGGCCCGAGGACCACATGGTGTCAGTGGAGGATGCCGGAGGGTCGCACCTCTTTTTAAAATGATTGCATTCCTTAGTTAACTTTGCATCGCAGAAGAGGAATAACTTGTAACATAACAAGTAATATAAAAAAAAATTTTAAGTAAACTCCTACTTAGGTCAACAAAGGAATATTTAATTTTAGTTGCTTTTTATTAAGTAATTATAATTAATATAAATAAGAAAAAATATCAACCGTGGCACACACAAGGGGGGGGGGATTCCTGGGGGCTTAGACCCCCAAAGCCCTTATTTTTTTCGATTGATTATATAGTACGTAAAATTTTTTTTAATAGTTAATTTTATTAAGTAACGCTAATTATTCATTTATTAATTAATTTTTTACTGTTTTTTGTTCCCGAAAATCGACAAAATTAAAAGAATATGTTTGGGCGGCGTATTGAAGCATGGTACGAGAACAGTGGACTTTCCACCTTGGACCTGTGGAAAATTCCTGTGTGCGCTACTACATATTACAGAACGACAATATTAAGTGGCAAAATAGAAATCTATTTTCCTTGCAAAAAGTTTCCCATTTTTGTTTCTATATATGGTGTTGGACTATTATTTTTATTATTTACTATCTATTCATTCATAAATCACATTCTCGGAAATTAGGCCATCCCATGTAGGATTCGAACCCACGACCTTTGGATTAGAAGTCCAAAGCGCTATCCATAGCGCTACAGGAACAAAACGAGTGATTTTCCTCTTTACATATGGTGTTGGACTATTATTTTTGTTTGCGCTATTTATTCATTAATTAAATTTGATCAATGATTTAATAGTTAAAAAATTGTATTAACATCGTCATCTACAAGCTTAAAAAATGTATTTTAATTTGAGTGGATAAATAAAAAATATTTAATTAGCGATTGAAAATTTGAACAAGATATACATAAATAAGGAGAGTGTGAACTAATAATAGGAACTGAAAAATCAATAAAGATAAGTTAACTAAAATAGCGGCAGTTTTATCCAATTCATGTATTGTGCTAATTTCATATCATCTAAAGCAGAAGTACATTAAATTTTAGAATGTTTAATGAGACAAATGTACCTTATCACACTTTTCTACAATTATATTGACAAACAAAGAAAATTTTCTCTATATTTGGTTTTCTGACTGCCTTGGCAAGCCGGGGAAAAAATCTTAGTGGGTTGCTATCTGCTCAACCTTTGCCTAGATGAGAATAAATCTTGAACAGAAAATGTCAGTTTCATTAAAGCTGATATGAATATTTGATCAGTTGATATAAAAGACAAATAATTTTCATTTATCTTTAAATTTATTGAAATATTCGAAATCGTTATTGATTTATAACGGACCCATTTTACGTGAAGAACTTTTTCCCCTCTGAAACGGCGCCATGGCTGCACAGCCCCAATGAAGGAACCGAATCTTACAAATACAGATAATTAATTAGAGGATGAAAAATATGACATTGATTTCGGAACAAATCAAATGACCCGTGTCCTTCACAGCAGACTCGCAATAACATTGACATTCTAAACAGGCCTAGTCTTAATTGAAAGGTTAAATCGGCGCCAAGCGTCGAGGTAACCAGATACTAATTTATCACCGAGCCAAAATTCTTGCAGTGCAAACAAAATGGTGCAGACATCGTTAACCCTCACCCACTGGACGACACTCATTCTCTCGGGTTCCTAGACATTCGATGAGCCGTTGTTGCTCAACCAAGAAAAAGCCACGGCTGTCGTCTTGCTCGGCTCACAGTAGATGCATTCGTCTCGGTTTCGAGTAGGGAAAAAATATCATAGGGTCGCAAATCATTCCAAACGGCCAACTGAGCTGTCACTCAAAATGCATGGAAACCACCTGCAGGTCATACTTCAGAGATTTTTCGAACATTGCGAAAAAAAGCTGGGACGATTTTCTTGGTCTGTAATGAGTGGTGGTAGGGTAGATGCGCATTTCATTGTTAGTGAAGGTCGTTCCTGAAACAATAAATCCCCCCTTTGCCTGCTTCTGCTGGCATAGGCTCGGGCAGTGAGAACTTCGTCTGCATATTGCGCCTGAGATTCATGAAGAGAGGAAGACACTTTTGAATGCATTGCGAGACGAAAACTGCGATGATGTAACTGAATGCTAATGTAGGATTTTTTCCGAAGACCTTCCTCCACCGAGTATTGTGAATCTCTTAAAACATTTTAATAAAGTTTTAATCTTGATTATCCCTATTTGGTTAATTTTAATTTTGGTGAACTTTTTAAAAATGAAGTTATTAGGCCATTACAGAATTATGCATTTCAATCAGTGGCGCACACAAGGAAGGGGGGAGGTCCCCAGGTCCGCCCCCCCTCAAAGTCCTTGATTTCCCCCCTAATTATAATCCTTTGTATATAGTGAGTAAAATTTGATTAAGTATTTGTTATTAATAATAAATTTTATTAATTAATGCCAATTATTTATTCAATAATTAATTTTTTACTGCTTTTTGCTCCCAAAAATTAACAAAATCAAAAGAATATATTGGAGCATCATACAAGAATGGTGAACTTCCGACCCCTGATTCCCCCCCCCCTCCTTGAAAAACTCCCGTGTGCGCTACTGGATAATCCTATGTATATATTACGTAAAATCTAATTAAATATTTGTTATTCACAATGTATTTTATTTTTTAATGCTAATAATGAATTCAATACTTTATTTTTTACGTAGACCTTTCTCCACCGAGTGTTGTGAATCAAAACATTTTCATACAGTTTTAATCTTGGTTATCCTTATTTGGTCAATTTTTATTTTGGTGAATTTTGAAAATGAACAAAATGAAGTTATTAGGTCATTAAAAGAATAATGCATTTCAATCAGTGGTGCACAGAAGGAGGGAGGTCCTCGGGTCCAGATACCCCCCCCCTCCTTGAAAAACTCTCGTGTGCACTACTGGATAATCCTATGTATATATTACGCAAAATCTAACTAAGTATTTATTATTAAAAATTTATTTTATTTATTAATGCTAATAATGAATTCAATAATTTATTTTTTACTGTTTTTTGTTCCCAAAATCGACAAAATCAAAAGAATATGTTGGGCGGTGTATTGAGGTATGATACGAGAATGGTAGACCTTCGCGACCCTGAACCTCCCCTCTTCTTGAAAATTTTTTTGTGCGCCACTGATTTTAATTATTTATTTGATGCAGCCAATAGAACTATATATTTTATAGTGTAAAATTATTTACACAAAAAAAAATATTACAACCATTTTAAACTTCATTACTGACACACAAATTGATATGTTATTGTTTTGAAAGTCTGTAGTACCGTTATTCAAGTTATAAATTATAAAAATGTTAGGAAATTATGATCTTGAGTTTTAAAAAAAAAGTTTAATGAAACTGTATCCAAACAGTAATAAAAAAATAAATTGGATTAGGAAATTTTCGACAAATTCTGATCATGCCATTTTTGGCTGAATACACATATAATTAATTAATTTTGAAAAAATTGTAAAATGGGTAAAATAAATATTAATTTGAACCCCCGAAATATATTGCAGACTCTTCTTAATTTAGCCATCTTGACATAGAAATTATGTAGATGCAAAAATATATGTGTAAAAACACGTTTCTCATATCTTGAATATCATCATCCTCATCAAAATTCGTAGATCGTAAACCTTACATTATATGACTTATAAAACTATTTCTTTTATTTCGCAAATGATATATACTGATGACTATTTATAAAGGACTGAAAATGTTCAAAATTTTTAAGCAATTCAGACATTTGAAGAAGAAATAAATATATGAAAAGTACATCTCCGCATATTTAACAATATTGCAAGTTAATGTTTGAATCTTAATGCCTCATGCAAATGCTACGCAAATAAAGCTCAAATAAAGCCAATTAGACTTTTTCCAATTTGTTCCAGAATTTCCTTAACAATTTCACAGATAACTGTAAATACATGAATACCACAATAATGGCCAGAAACAAAATAAGTTCGTCTAATGCAAAACACAAACAAAATATTTTCCCAGAAATAAAAATGACTCACTAATGATATACGTCTGCACAATTATAACGTTTTTACTCGTTTACTGCATGTCCTTAAAATATAGGAATATTCTATTATTATACTATTTTTATTTTAATATGTAAATTTAAAAAACTATTTGACATTACAATACACGAGAGTAAAAATAGGGAACACATTTTACCGGGGGGGGGGGGGGATCTTGTGTGAGTGATTTAAAAATACATTAACCAGTACAGTACATAAACATCTCACTCTATACTTTAGGAAAGTGAATATAATAATATTAGGGTCTTCCGTAAAAATAACATTAAATTTGAGTTTTGTTCCTTAATATCAGTCAATAGCATCCTTAAGTATGGCAGACAATTGCTTCAATCAAACTGAATTCAGAAATAGAAAATTTAGCATGAGAAAAATATAAATCATAAACAGTGGCACACAAATGAATTTTTCAGGGGGGGGGGGGGTCGGAAGTCCACCCTTCTCATATCATACCACAATACGCTGTCAAACATATCCTTTTGATTTTGTCGATTGTCGGGAACAAAAAACAGTAAACAATAAATTATTGAATAAAAAATTGGTATTAATTAACTAGATTAATTATTACTAATAATTAAAATTTACGCACTATACACATATAATTATAATCAATCGGAAAAAAATTCAATGGCTATGGGGGTCAAGACCCGGGGACCCCTCCCCTTTTGTACGCCACCTGATCCTAAATAAAATAATTCAACCATGTATTTTCCAATGACAGTTTACATGCAATGCAGTAAAACCGTCGCGTTCATTCAAAGGTTATTAAAATTTTCGAAAACGATGATTAAAAAAGACATAGGATTTACTCTACACACACAAAACGACATATATTCTAAAATATTTATCTTGCCAAGCACAAGGATAAAACGAGCATGGTGACAACTACAAGTGCCATGAAAAACGCATCAATAAACAAACATAAAAAACCTCCATAATTGCGTAATTAACGCCCGACATACACATCACTTTAAGTGATACCAAGCCATAAACCTACCCTTCGTAATACAATAAAAAACCACCAACAGCCCTCCTAAACCCCCCATCTCCCGTTTTCCTAAGTGTCATCTTATATTCGTGAGGATCATATATTTTATCCTGTCTTCAGCAGATACTGATCTCAAACGAAACTGAATGGGACGTTTTATTTGCATTGCACCCTCCACTAGGGTGGAAAGGATTTAAAAGTAGGGAGGAGGAGAGAGAAAAAAATAATATTTTTATGTGATGGGGGACGTGTTTTGCATACACAATGCATGAGCACATCTAGATATTGCCCAAGACCGACAAGGACGAAGGGAAGAATATATTTCTTTCTTTCTGCATAAAATATATATATATATGCCCTCCGAAAGAGAAGATTTCGATGACTGGCACAGTAGAGAGGAGTGCGGGCTTCGTATTGTGAAAATTCATTCAGAGAAATGGCACGATATTTGCCACTTCTTATGTAAAATGGTGGGCAATTTTCGCTAAGACTCACCTCCCAGTCGTAGACGTCGTCAACTATTGTAAGGGAATATGCTGGCGTATGTTGTATGCTCCCTCTTTCCCACTCTTTTTAAAAAAAAGATTATTCCTAGTAGCCATATAGTATATATCTATATTGTAAAATTCGTTGACAAAAGTCTCTCTCAGTCATTTTAATATTTTTTAGAATGGGCTTATAGAAATCGATGGTAGGTTCGTGATACGATAGATTCGTGCCAATATGGAAATAATTTCTCATGACCAGACAAGAGTTTACATGTTATTTTAGTTATAAAGTAACAATGTGCTAAACATTTTGTGATACGCGACTCTTTACAATGTAAAATATAGTAACATTTGCTTTCTTTAAGACTGGAAATAAAAAAAGATTTTTGTAAAGTTGATCGAAATGAACGAATAATGGGATTAGATATATAACATATGATGCAACGCATTTCGAAATATTGTTTCACTAAGCAAAATAATACGCGTCACAAGATCCTCAAAATGAAAGGGAAATATTAAAAATATATATACATTTCGTCTGTTCCAAATTAATTTAAATACTTACATCAACGTGCTCAGAGATTCTAAGACACAGGTTCCCAACCTTTTTTGAACTGGCAACCCCTTTTCTAGTGAATATTTCGATACCGCCCTTTCTCACTCTAGAGAAATAAGAGTGTACCTAATACATGGTGAAAACAAGCGTTAAACTTTTAAAAAATATTCTATTAGTAATAGAATATATTTTTTAGTTTAATTTTTTTCTAAAGCCTCAATTTTTTTTTTACTTGCGAATCTGTGAAATAGCTATTGCTACAAATATATTTAAATGTGTAATAGTATAGATAGGATATTGTTGTAATTGAAACGCTACTGAATTTCTTCATTTAAAAGAGTGGAATAAAAGTTTTAGCTTACCTGTTATAAAGACAGGCAGGGTTTTGATGATCCGAAGTAATTTATAATAAACTATTGCTTTCAAAATAAATATAAATTGACAGCTTCAGCTTTTAAAGAGTCACGTTAATTCCTGGTTAATATATTTAACTATGTTTTCTTATTCTTTTTTTTTTGTGGATAATATGCGTAATTTGGATAATATGCAGTGGACGAAACATGTTTCCTATTGCTCACAGACAAAGACAACACGTGCACTACAGAAATTAAAATTCACTATATCATTCAATTTAATGTAGGTCTGAATGTAATGCAATCTAAGTTTTTCATCCACTTCTCGGACAACCGAAACATGAGAATTTTCGTACATGGGATGTAGAAATGATTTAAATATATACAATCAACATATGGTAAACAGTATTAAAGTTTACTTTTGTTGGTGCATAATCAGCGTGTTTTTTTAGTCTTTTTTTAGACTATATTTGGTTAATCTACCCAAGCCCCTCCGTGCCATCTCAACGCCCCCTAATTTTCTCTGGGTCTTTTACTACCCCCTGAAAACCTCAAACACACACAAGGGGGCGTTATCACCCCCGTTGCGAATCTATATTCTAAGGCATCGAAATTTAAAAGTCAAACGCGAATTAAAATAGACATAAACAACTGCTCTACAAAAGAACTGGTTTTTAACTTTTTCGATTATTTTTTGTTCATTGGTTAGAGTATAATCTAATTTTATACATGTAGAATTAACATGCACGTATGACGTGGGGTATTTGATATTGCAAAAGGATATAAAATTCGCGAAACTTAATATTTTTTGGTAATTTAATTAAAATAAACTTCATTTGAACAAAAGTGGGATTTAAAAATTGATACACAAAAAACTGTCTCGTAAAAATAAAGATATTTAAATAGGAATTATTTAGGGTAAAATGTCCATCTGCAAAAAAGAAAAGTCGTTCATAAAATATGAAAAGTATTCTTAATTATTTAATAAATAGTTACAACATAAAGAAAGACAAAGACAGAAAATGTTGTCTTTAAAGTCAAAAGATGGGGGAGATGATTTAAACCACAAAACTTCTCCAAAATAATGGGCTTCCAAATCACAAGCTTTGCTTTAATGTTGAAATACATACATTAAAGTCATTAGTTGTCAACAAGTCAGCATAATTGAGACAATTTAAAAAGTTGCCTAAGGCTAAGTTTAAATGAAAAAAAGTGAATGGCTACTCAAAATAAACACTTATCCGCTTCATTTTCTAACCTAAATGCACTTTATTTCAAAACAAATATGCATTATCAATCATAAAATAAATTTTCATCAACAACATAATCGACCCTTCAAACGCCTTAACAAATCCAAATGCTTTTCGCGAAAAGAGTTTGTCCCAACAAAATATTCCCACGGAATTGTTAAAAAGCCTTCTATTTACACTCTTTCAACCGATAAAAGAAAAAGTACTAAAATTGAAACACATCACGGTAAATATCTTAAAATATAAAGTTTCTTCTTATCCATCACCACACCGATCCTCTCTCGGTAACCCCTAAGGGGCTTGAAGCACTGCATTAAAATCTTGTAGTCAATAATTTTCGTTTTTTCTGGAGTTTCTCTTCTTTGGAATAAAAGGTGACAGCTTGTATAAGCACGTCTTAGAGCTGTTTCCTCGAACATCAAACCCTAAAGGGTTAACGGCGTTTGCATACGATTATTATTCATCGGCAAATTAATATGCAAATGAAGACGAGATCCCTTTGAACTTTTGGGCACGTAGTTATTACTGTTATGAAGAAAACTGGTTACCTCTGAAGAATAGGCTTGGAATAATTCCGAACTGAAGAGCGATAAAATCTCATCTGGCTGTTTATTTTAATACTACTTTCAATCTGAAGTTCACTTCAAATAGGATTTGTGATCCCCCCTCTCCATCCTACTCCTTGTGTTGTCTGTATTAATGGAATAAACATTGGTTGAAGTTCGTTGAAATTTCCAAAGATTTACAAAAGAGAGAGAGAGAAATAAAAAAAAAAAAGATCTGTAAAGAGGGTTGTTCTGTAACAAGAAAATGACAGGTTCAGCAAGTTCTCAAAACTTTTGTATTTTTATTTCGTTCTTTAAGCAAATGTAATTAAAATGGCTCTTCCTGGTTGATCAATCACTGGACCCGATGGATAATTTAAGCAAAAGTAGCCTTTTGTTGACTTCGGTGTGTTTCTAAAGGTTTCACGTTATTCATATAAAAAGTTCTTTCAGGATGTTGTGAGGGGAAAAGAAAAAAAAAATCTTTTACTTTAACAGTGTTACATCTTTTGTTACTTCCTTTTGAGAGAAAACCAGAAATATTTTTTTTTCTTTAATAAATGGGAAAAAAATCCTTTGAAAAGTAATTATTTACATAAACTATGGTTCACCATTTAATTCAACGACCTAATATTCGGATGAAGGTGCTTTGACACCGACACTAATTGATACTTAAATGTTAGTAATTAGCTTTGAATGACTTGAATGTGAAATACATAAGAAGCAGCTTGTA
Organism: Trichonephila clavata; assembly: GCA_019973975.1. Lineage (NCBI taxonomy): Eukaryota > Metazoa > Arthropoda > Arachnida > Araneae > Nephilidae > Trichonephila > Trichonephila clavata. Next base: position 369,631 of record BMAO01028365.1, read on the forward strand.
TATTATACTGAATAAATACAAACTTTTAATCTTGAACAAGCCCAACTCTAAAGACTTAACCTTTACAAAATATAATTAAAGTTCCGCCTGTTTATAACTTGAGGCTATTCTATTTAATTCAGAACATGAAAGATGTATTATACTTATAAGAATCATTAAACGCATTTCACTTAATGTTTCAAAATGAAACTTTACTATTAATTATATTTATTTAGAATACCACAAAGATAGGCAATAACTGATGAGATATGAAGAAACGCACTTTATTTCACCCACATCAGTAAAATAAACCCTATATTAATTATTTTATCATTCAATTACAACCATTTCTTAAAGATAATTGGCATACAATTGTTTTACTGGGTCTTTTTTTACTATAGATTTAGATAATTAATATAATTAATAGCTCCTTAAAGTGGAACACACAAATGTATATAAATTTTCCTTAAAAACGAATTAATGAATTTCTTTCACACGTATCGAGATTATTTTAGATCAAAACACGAATTTTGCAACTCAAGGCGGCGTTATTATTGAAAATATAGTCGCTAAAAAGACAAAACTTTTCACAAAAAACAACCCCACGAAATAATGTGTTTAACGACTCATGAACAGTTAGCTAAGACAGTGGCGAACAGACTATTTCAAAGACTATTTTCATGGGAGGGGTTACATTTTTTAAAAAATCGTAGACGAAAACGCTCCAAGACGCAATCTTTATGCTAACAATTAAAAGTCTATTGGTTTATGGTAGTGGTTCCCAAAGTGGTCCCTACGGACTTTCAGATAACCCCGATATTATCCAGGGGGGTCCCTGAAAATATTTTTGATTTAGTAGTCCTTGAACAACATCAGGGGGTCCACGCAAAACTTTAAAAAAAATTGATCCTTTTATTTTTATGGAAATTTAAATAAATAACAATAATTCACTTGGATATTCCCGAATGGGTGTTCAGCCCTTTTGTGCGTGGACTAAATCAGATCCCAAACACAGGTTCTAATACAGGAGCATCTTATTGAAATATCCACAAATGAGGGACTGTTTGCACAAGGATACCACAAATTCTGGTTACAAAAACAGATCCCAATTTTGTATCCTGCGTTATGGGTTTTGTACAGAAGTTGCTGATTACTTTCTCGTCTTCCGATTTGGTATAGAACGAGGATTCAGTGCTGTAAAAAAACTCAAAAACCGACTAAAAACTCAAAAACCGACTAAAAACTAGTGGTTGTCGGGATTTGCGATTGCTACTCACAAACATTGAGACGGACATAAATACACTCGTAACATGTCATCAAGTTCCTTCGAGTCATCAATTACTTTCATTTTATTTTAAACAAAAGTTATAATTTCAATAAATAATTCTTCAACAAAATTTTTTTTTAGGTTTGTAATTTTTATACTATACATTTATGTAGCTTTTTCCCTAGGGGGTCCTTGGGAAAGTTTTGACCATAAAAGTGGGTCCACGCGTGGGCATGTTTTGACTATAAAAAGGGATCCGTGGCAAGTTTTGACTATAAGAAGGGGTCCATAGGTTAAAGTTTGGGAAGGGTTTGAACACTATGACCCCATTCTTGTGTACTCCCCTGAGCTTAAACAGAATAAAAGAATTAAAAGGTTACAATTTCTTACAATATTAAACGGTAGGCAATTAGTCAACTTGTTCCGCTATTATATATATTTCACATCAAGTGGCGTTTAGAGACCTCTTTTATGGGGGGAGGGCGGAGAAGGTTATATTCTTTAAAAAAGTAGACGGTTGAATTCTGAACCCTCTCCCTTCTTTACACCACATTGTTTATATCATATATTTTGTTAAGATTAAATCAAATTTTAAAGGCATAGCAGGAAATATATTCTAACTTCTACTTAAATAACGTTTACAAAAAATTTTCAGAACATTTGCCGACAAAATTTTATTAGCATTTTATCCAGAAAACTGATTAGTACACTTATACATGCAGTAATTACTTGCCAAGCTGATAAATATTCCAACAACCCACATAAAAAATATATAAAAAATCGCACAAACTATGCAATTATTAGTGTATATTAAACGAAATCTTCCCCCTTTTCTGTTTTTCTTTACAATAGCCCATAACCAAAAAGAAAGTGCTAAAGAATTTCTCTCCCCTCTCTATATGGGAAAAAATAAACAAAATAAAAGCGTGGAAAACACAGTGATGTTCCCTATCTCCTGAACCTCATTCAAAAAAGTGAAGGTGACTCGTATCTAGAAGACCTCTAACGATACTATTCGCACCTAGGTTCCAACAGATAAAGGAATCGACACAAAACACGGGGTGTATAAGGCTGTAAAGATTGCGAGGGCAGGCCTTGCACAGGTTTTAGGACCTTATCTGGTCTCTGCTATTCTGTCAGCACTTCGGGTTTTCTGTGGAAGCCAACCTGGGGGCAAAATTGATAAGCCGACGACGACGACACCGAATTCACAGCGCCCGTGTAAACTTTTCGCAAAAGCGAGGGAGTTATATTTTGTTCCGGCAAATACGATCATTAACGAGGGGTTGTGGCGGAAGTTCCTGTGGCAGGGGTAGATGGAACTTTATCGTCTGTGAGGATATAGGAGCGACGCCAATTCCGCGACGATATCTGGGAGTTATATCGCGAGCAGAGGTAATAAACGGTGCTTAAAATTTTATTGCTCGTGTGAAGCAATCGTCCGAGGTGAGCACGCGAACCTGTTGGAATATTCCATGAATAATCTCTTCTCACACCCCCTCATTTATTTTAGGGGACATAGGTTCTAAAGGCCCAGTGCTTAAAGCTCCGATTTGTTTGATATTGATGAAAGTGGGAATAGGAAGCAATTTGAATTTCAGCAACATTTAGAAAATGAAGGCAGACATGGAATTAATATTCATGGTGTCCACAAACGATTATTTAATATAAAATGACATAACACAGCAATTTTATACGATATGTTATAAAATTATAACCCATCTTTATGATTTTAAATTAAGATGATCAACGTTAACTTGAATATTGACAATATTATATATATTGTAAATTGACAATATATATATATATAAATTTTGAAGAAAAAAAAGTGTTATATGCATAGAAATAATGAATCAAGGTATACCAAAACTAAAATGAAAAGGTAAGAAACATTATGCAGGCATAATAAAAGCTAGACAACTCTTCCAAAGCCTTTTGAACAAAAAATTATAAAATGCAAACCAGACTGCGATGTGTTCTTTGATATGATATGGGGGAAGAGGTAAGACGAAAACAAAATCCATACAAGAAAGTAATCTGCATAATTATGTAGGAATAGTTCAGCTGTTTGTAAATTTTAATAATAAACTCAAAAAATGGTTTTAAGAAAAGATTAAGAATAAAAAATAGATTTTACCACAAAGTAAATCGGAAAATAGTATTTCCTATAAAGTATTTAATTTTGAGACTTAACAAATTAACCACTTATTACGAAAAGAAGTGTTAGAATTCCTCAGTATTTTAAGGAGAGGAAATGACTAAATTATAACTTGTAAAAAGTTCACCAAAAATTTTAATGACAAATTAAACTGATCTATAGAAGGTGTGGGCGGGAAGCCCGGTTCTTAATAGATGTTGATGCTGATGGAACCCTTTATATTTCGGCTTTCACATATGAAACTGATCAAATTAATGAAACATACATTTCAAAAATATATCGAATAGCAAAACCAATAACTTTTTAATAAAAATGTTTCTTAAAAATATAAAATTAATAAAACTTTTCATGGAATTTTATATAAAGGAAATTATTCATTTAACTATTCGAGAACATGGTACGATTTACAAAAAAAAAAAAAAAAAAAACTTTGATATAATGGTTTTCGCAATTTTTTTTGCTTGTAACCAATGTACGTACATGCATTACGAAAAAATATTTTGTTCTCACAATACAACAAATTAGCCCAGCCACATTTAATTTCTTTAAGAAAAGTTTTTAAATTTATGAAAGGATTTTAAAATGATACTCCTCATACAATAATTGAAGTACACAAATGAAATTTGATTTACAAATACGTCAATCTATGTATAACAAAAGTTAGTATGGGTTTACTGCTAGCATGATTGGTACCCGTAAAGCACCTTTTTTATATATAAATTCCTGTTTATTGAAAAATCCTGAAAAATTTATAAATTTTTAATTCAGCTATCTTTTAAAAAAAATAAATATTGCTTTTTGATTCAAAATGTATACCAACTTTTTTTGCATGCACTATCAGCAATAGATAAAAAAAAATTTCCAAGTATTAGGCACAATAGAAAAAAGGCCTGAGAATTTTAAACAAAGGTTAATGAGGTGTTTTTTTTTTGAGAAAATCCCAAAGAATTTCATTTACCTTTTGGATGTGAATAAAAAAGAACATAAAAGTTATCATAACTCTGGATTCTTTTTAACTTAAAACTTTAAATTATTATTTTTTTGTTGTTGAGATTATAGAAATTTATATAAATAATTTAGGCTAAAAATACTTTATTTGAATTTTTGACCGATTTTTGTCAATCATACTGTGCCTCCTTAAATACTTCGTCATTTCTGAAAAAATATAAATGAGCAATGTAAAAAAATCCTTTTTTTTTCTTAAAAAAAAAAAATGATAACCTCAAATCGTATTTTTAAATTTGCTTAAGGAAATAAGTTGATGATCCTAAATATACAGCTAAGTAACCAGACTTGGTATTTATATATAAAAGATAATGAGTGCCTATTTTCCCCCATGCAGTTCAAAACGACACAAATCCAAACATTTAAATTGCTCAATTAAAAGTTTAGAAGTAAAATGATGACTGATAAGACAAATTTCCGTTCACAGCAGGTAGCATTTCCACAGTTTCCTGTAAGATTTCAAAATAGAGATAATCTATAAAACGAGTTATAAGCCAATGACAGCTACAGTCTGAGGTCATATGGTCAAGAATAGTAATTCACGTAAAACATCACCAGGAAGATAAATCATTGGCTGGTTATTTTCTCATTAAGAATAAACTAGTCTATCCTAAAGAGTGACACATGCGCACAAAAAAATTTCTCTAGATAATAGAATCCTGCGGGCCTTCGAAAAAAATGCAAACTCGTATATTCAGAGAGAACTGCAAAGTTCCCAGAATTTTAAGCATTCACTACATAACACAGGTTAAAACTTAAAATAAATTTTAACTTTGTTATATTAATGCTGAATGTAATCAAGTAATCAGTTATATGGCACAATGCAATTAAATCAGTAGTTTTTCATTGTAGTTTAGGTGCAGTTTGGAATATAAATCATAGTTATTCACTGTCTGCTAAAAAAAGATTTCATACCTTCAAAATAATTCAACCTCTACAACAGCATACTTAATTAAAATTGCATGAAAAATTCGTGCATAACAGTTCAAAGGAGTAAATGTCATTGACATTTTTTTTACGAAAGTTACATTCAATTAACAGTGACAAATGAACTCGAAACTTAGAACCATCTATCAAGAATTCGAGGACTTTAAAAAGAAGTACCGGTAGAAGGTACATAATAAATCATAGATAAATTTTTTTAATCCCCAGGTTAATTTAAATCAAAATTAAATTTATTTTAATTTTTTTTTTTTTTTGAAAAAAATAAATTTACATTATTTTTAAATCTAAAATTAAGCATCGGGTTTATAAGATACTCAAATTCAGATTGCAAGTTATCCTTTCGTAGTTTGAAAAAAAATGTACTTTTAATTATTAATTAAATGATGAAGAATAAAAATAAAATGGAATAAAATCACACAAATAAAGTTCTGTAATTGTTAGGAAATATTTATGCAACAAGTCGTGCGAAAATGAAAAGATCGAATTGGATAAATAAAATTAAATAGCTTGTTCATATTTTTAGTTTCATGTAAGATTAGATTTTTAATATATTTTGCTACTTTCATCCAAATTGATTTTATTTTAATTAAGCTTATCGAAAATAAGACTTTGAATCAAAAATCAATTATTAATACTTTAAACCTATATTAACATTTTCATTTAGCAAATCAAGCACTATAAACTCTACCTTTCTCAAAATGTCAAAACCAAGTTTTATTTAAAAACACTTGACATTACATATAACATATTTGGTATTCTTCATTCTCCCCCTCAGTTTTCCTTACCTTACTGGTGAACTACTTAGAAATGATACATAACAGTGGCGTGACGGTGAATAGCTCCCCCCCCCCCTTTGCAAAGTCAGTTTAAGAGCCCTAAGCGGTACTTGACGTCAGGCTAGCTTTGGACCTCCCCCCCAAAACCCTGACCCCAGTGGTGGACACCCCCCAAAGCCCTTGTTTTTTTTTCGATTGATGATAATCCTATATATATAACGTAAAATTTAATTAAGTACTTTTATTAACAGTTTATTGTATTAATTAATGCTAATTATTCATTCAATAATTTATTTTTTACTGTTTTTTGTTAACAAAATCGACAAAAACAGAAGAATCAATTGGTGTTGTCTTGAAGTATGATACGAGTTGGGGGACTTTCGACCATGGACACCCCCCTTAAAAAATTGAGTGCTCTACACCCTCCCGCAATGCAGGGGTTGCGGGGTGCATGTTACGCCACTGATACTTATTCAATTACAATAATGTCTCAGCCTTAATATGCATTGGCACAATATTTTGTAAATAGAATAAATGTTATGCTTTTGATTCAGGTGCGACTACGTGCGAATCCGTGATTTTGAAAAAGCGTATAAATGAATAATTTTTTGATATTTAGTGTCAGTTACATTAGAATATGCGCTTCAAATTGTTTTAAAAATATTATCACAAGAAAAAAAATTATCGAAATGTAATTTTCTGGCAAAAAAGGAAGAAAGAATGACATAGTTTCAAAACATTTTCTTTTTATAAAAATGCTTCTATAATAACATTCTACTTATATATAGATAGTACTTCTGTGCCAGGTTTGAATTACAATTTTGAAAAAAATTCGCATTCTTTTTTCAGAGTTATGATTAATTGACATAGTAGAGAGAGGGTGTTTATTGTTAAAATTTCATTACTCTCTCTCTCTCTGATATAGAACAATATGAATAAATCCCTTTCTACATTATGTATTTCAAAAATTACAGTCCAACCCCTAGAAGTGTTCGCTATGTACAGGAAAACAGGGACATCTTAAGAATTCTTGAAGCTCTGGGCTCCTAAGCAAAAGTAGGCCCCACCTATATGAACCTTACAAGTAGACAGTACACAGTATACGTTGTCAAATACTCGCACAAACAATAACTTGTAACAAATATGCATTATTTACAATTGAACAAATTGGCTCGACCAATTGCTGCATTTTGAGTGAATGAATAATGATGTGGTGTATGGCGATAGATCTAGGTCTATACATGTACGACGGTCATCACATGTAGCCAGTTTACATATCGTCCGAAATTTCCAGTTTTTTAGAGAATATAACTGAAAATAACATTTGATCGTTGAAATTATTCGAATCATGATCCTTTTAAGGTTGAGTCGAGAATGATACGAGGCCCCCCACGGGGACCGAGGCCCTGGGCCAATGCCTTAAGACGTCTCTGCAGGCAAATTATTATTGTAGAAGCCTTTTTCACATAAAAGGAGAATGTTTTGAAAATATGTCACCCTTCCTTCCTTTTTTTTGCAAAAAAAAAAAGCATTTAAATAATTTTGTCTTGCAGTAATATTCTTAAAACAATTTTATAAGTATATTCTAACGTTAAATATATTATTTAAAAAAAAACATCCATTTATACGATTTTTGAAAATTACAGTTCCGAACGTAATCAGTCATCTTAAACTAGCAATTTACTAATTTCCAACAAAATAAATAAAACAACCACTTTAAACTTACAAAATAACAGAATTTGGTAGTATTAAAGGATTGAAGCGTTACTTATAATATCTCAAAACTGTGTCATTACGACGGTTAACTACGTAACTGTCGAAGGAAACAAAAATATCCGATTTAGCATGCCAATGTTGCTAAGTTTCGAGGCTCGTTGCTATTAGCTTATTTCAGGTTTCAAATGATTGTAGCATCTCGCTGATGCTAAGGAAACTGGCATGACAACCCAGCATATTTTCAGAGCAAATAATGTCATAAATCTTTAGATAAATCCGTTTTTTTTTTTATAGTTATCGCTACTGGGCAATTTTTTATCAGCGATAATACTAAAAAAGAATCCAGATATTGCTCCAATTTTGAACAGAGGAGCAGGAACACACACATTACATTTTTAAAAACATTTGATCTTAAGATTTAAATTAATTGTTTTCATTGTGAATGCGCAATACAAACATTTTCGAAATGTATATAAAAATTCGCATATTTTAACTATATAGAACTTATTAATTCTTAAAAATCTTAATTATGTTCTGAACTTGTAAAAAATGGAATATTTCTTACAGAATTTAAACTGTTAGAACATATCTGCCAATCAAAGGAAAATTAGCGCGCTAAGTTTAAATTATATGGAAATAATTTTGAAAAAAAAAGTAATTTTAATATTATTTCAACGCAGAAAAGAAGGGCTTAAACTAATCATAATAATAATGAAAGTTAGCTAAAGAACACGAATAATTTATAAAAGTTGGCCTAACATGGAATTAAAAACTATTATTAGCGTTGTCGAAACTTGATTGCACTTAAGTGGTATTCAAAATTAAAATATAAAATTACAGTTCCACTTTCGTCAAAGCATTTTTACTATCTTTTTAAAAAGGATTTTTAATATTTTAACGGTATCTTAGATTTTTGCTACAGAAATTTATCCATTCCAATGTTACAGTACTAATTTGTACAAAATCATATACGAAATGTCGAACAATTCTGACACACTAGTAAAACATAATTATAGCTTAATATTCACTACACACACACACACGTTGGCTTTTATTTTTTTCCCCTCCCACACAAAATATTAAAAAACCTTCACAAAATTTATTTAAGAACATCAATTTTTTCAGAAATTCATCATCGTATTTCCTAATAACTGTTCTTTTTCGAACAATTATCTTTTCTGTAATTGCCAAAACCATAAGAGGTATACTTAATTTGGATTCCTTCGCCTAATGACAAAATTTTACAACCACGAAGAGGTTGTTTCCTGACTCCTCCTTCCTGGTCTCGAATCGCTGGGGGGTCCAGATTCCATTCCTTAGGGGTCAGGAAATTGAATAACAGAAAGAACAGATGCCTTGGGCATAAACACCTTCGTTTGAGCTTCAGAAGTGGGATGAATGATAACCAAACGTAACTAAAGCAGAAACTTTCAGGCAACAATAATACAAATTACTAAAGTAATTTTTGTACAATTGCAGAGTCTCGGTAATCCAGACAAAATTTCTTGGTCGTAAGTTTGAACAAAACTTAAAAAATGAGCCAAGGAAAATAGCTAAAATACTTTTTACAATAAAAGGAAAATGTATCCTGAAATAAGACAAAGCTAAATGGTGAATAATGGCACACAAATCGGTTATTCAAATCTATACATTACTTGCATGATATGCAATAGGTAATGGAAAAAAATTACTCAGAACATTAAAGGTTTTGCACTTACGATTTTTGTAATGGGTTTCCGGATTTAATGAATTATACGAGCGATAAGAAGATTCAATTTAATGCAGATTTACTGTATTTGAATACAAATAACAGAATTCTTATTAATCTACATAAAATTGTTTTTATAAAATAATATTTGCTTAAAAACAAAAGATAATATAAGCTAAATTTTTATAAAATCTTAAGCTAACATGATCTTGTTAAGCTTTCAGATTTTCAATACAACTAATTTAAACTAATTTTTAATTAAAAATATTTGGCATTTTTAAGATAAATTTTGGGTTTGTGACACTACGATCAGAAGGTAATACATGCAATACAAACATATTTAAATTCTGATATTTTTGGTTATAACTGATACGGTTGTATTATTTTAATCTAGAAAGTATAATCAAAAGAAAAATTTCATACGATTTCACTTTGGTAGCATTTTAAATGGGAAAAAAACTTAACTGAAAACTGTGCAAATGAAAACACAAGATTCAAAATTAAAGTCTTAAAAATTAATTTCGTTTTTTTTTAAATAAAACATTGTTATCCGAAATAAAAAAAAAATTTTTTTAAACAAATTTAAATTCCAAAAGTCAAGCGAAGCAAAATTCAGACATTCTTTCCGTTATGATAGAAATATTATATAAAAAAATTCGAACATATTGTTTGGACGCGGACTGCACAACGAAACAAATATATAAATAACATTTTTTAATCATTTTCTTCCAAAATATAAAAAATTTACGATTTAAAATGAATAAAGAATAAAATGTCCCCGATGATTACATATTGAATCATTAAGATGGTTCTATTGCCCACGATGATATATTGAGCTATTATGTTCAAAATTCTATCATCTCTCATAGTTTGTTAGCGTGGAACACACACACATCTACTTTAGTAACATTTTACGCACAACCCTTAGCTATCAATTTCTTCGCTTGTGTTTAAGTATAGTAAGAAACAGCAATTTCTAAACATAACACTAAAGAGTATAATTTTAAATCATTCATTTTTTTCCGGAATATTATTAAAATGAAATTACGTTTGTTGCTTCTAAAAATATAAGCAGTATGTTGAATTATTAGTGACGACAGTAGAAATTAAACGAATTCAGAATGGCGACCTTTTGTCTTAAAATGTATATTTGGAGATAAAACTTTTATTTTCATTAACTGTGAGTGTCAAAATTACGGGATAAAAATAGCTACACAAGAAATCATGTTTTCGTTTAACAAAAATCAAAATAGAAGCTTTATTTTAAAATCATATGTTTATTCTTATAAATTAAATCGGCTATTGCGGTATCATAGTCGGGTATGTTCAAGTAGTATTAGTATAAATAAAATGACTTCTAAAAAAACTAGCTCTAATAATTAATATATAGTAGGAAAACAGAAATAGAACATATTTAACCTTTCAAAACCAAATTTAGCGTTCGAATCGGTACACAACTACGCGATAAGTAATCTTAGGCAGATGGCAGAAAAACGTTTAGTAGCATTCAATTTCGCCTCTTCAAAAGTCAGTTACAGCTATTCAAAACTGAATGAATAAGTTGGGAGGGAGGGGGAATACGCGATCACACACACTTCACACAGTTCCAACAATAAATGGAGGGGGAGAACGTGATTGTATGACACTAAGCCAGTTCTCTGGGGATATGATTAGCTCTAATAAAATAGTACTTGGCAGGTATTAAAAACATAAAAAGGAACATTTTATTGAAGCTAATTTTTGTCGTTTAAAAATTTTTGAGTGATATATGACTCTACAACTTGTGACTTTTTTTTTGGTTAAAAGAATTATACCTAGAAAAAGTCAGTTATTTTTATTTTATTTTTCGTTCAATTTCGGGATTCTACAAAGGTTTTTAAAATTCATTGGATAAATGTTATTCTGAAGCCAATTTTCCATTCATCTAAAATATTTTGTTAAATGTTTTAAGTCCAACCATCATTGGCAAACAGATTTTATATTATCCTGCACTATTAATTATACATTTATATCAAAAATTTATATGAATTAAGAAAATATAAAATTAAAAACTTTATTTGCATATGTATACTATTCCTTAATTTTAAAACAAATATTTTTATATGCATCTAGAATATTCAATTAAAGGCATATGTTTTGAAACACTTTTTTAAATTCTACCAAGTCTAAGCAGATAATATTATTTCAATTAATAGAAAAATGAAATATTTTACTAAAGTCTGAACTTAACTAAAAACAATAAGTTAAAACTATTTTATTCTCATCAGTCAAATAATTTTTAAAAAGAGTTCATAAGAACTGCTATACAAAATGTGACTAAACTTTGAGCTAAATGGGTTTCTTAGGAGAAATATTTTAATACTCTCTAATATAATAGCCTATATAAGACTCAATGCGAGATAGGGAAATAAATTCAAAAAGAAATTTATTGTGATAACATATTATAATACTTTGATTCTATATTTTATTTCTCAGCCTTTTTAAAATATGTTTTCATCTAAACATTGCTGTAAGATATATTACCAAGTAAAAACATTAATTCAAATTAACTTCACTTTTTTAAAAACTGTGTGTAAGCTTTTTTATTCCAATTCATAATAATTATTTTTGTCTGTCTTCGATTTATACTTTGAAATTTGAAGCACGGCTTCGAATTTTATTTAAAAATACAAAAGTAAAACAGAATAATTCTTTCAAAAATAAAATAAAATAATTATGAATACAAGAGTTACACATTAAAAATTAAAACAAAAATATGAAGTTCATCAAAAAGACTTCAGTAGTAATGTTGTTACATTTTTTACCTACATAACGAAGATATAAGTTTGGTTAGCCCACCTTTGACAAAAAAATTACTACAAAAATAAAATTCACACTATTGAACTTATTTTAAATTTACTATAAAGTCTTCAATTCTTAGTGATTAAATTTTCCAAAGTTATCTTAACATTTTTTTATTCTTTTTGCCACTCAATGTGAAATCATTTCAATTGCCCGTTATTAAAGCCCATAACAAATTGAAAGCTTCAACTCAATTTTGAATTTTTTCCAATTTAAACCCTCCTTTTTTACATGATTCTTTTAATTAAAATTTACATAATTCAATGAATTTGTAGGAAAAGGCATTTACACTACCATCTTACAAATTATTTTATTTAAAATAATATAAATCAATGTGATTATTAACTAATAAGATAGATAGAATAAGTTTTGCTATATAAAAATGAAATATTTAAAATTTGCTATTTTTTAAATATTTTTAACATCTATATTTTTTCTAAATCATTACTATTGAAAAAAAAATTAGTTAATTACAATATACAGTTTTTGATTTCCAAAACAATGCATCTTTTTCAGACCTTTTACTTGATTTGTAAGGCAAGTTTTTGCCTTTTTCTTATATGAATGTAATTTCCAATAAAATAAAGAATAAAAGAGCAAAAAATATACTAATATTTGACAATATAACTTGTTTATTTTTTAACAAAAGATTTATTTTACTATAAACATAATTTTGCATTAGAAAATAATAAAATATGAAATTTAATATGAAATCATGCAATTTTATGCAGTTGAATTTAGAAAAGGAACCTTGTAAAAATATATCAGATGATTCACTATGTTTTAGATATTTGATCTTTTTTTTGATATTTCAAAATTTAAAATGCGATTCTACAAAACTGGGTATAATAAAAATGGATATTTTTTTTTTACTTCTGTTGTATACAGTTATATAAGTATTCGATTAAACTTTCAATATATACTTATATATATTTGGCTTTGACATATTTGTCAATGAAACCAACTTTTATTATTCAGAAAGAGCAAATTTCATAACATAGAAAAAAAGAATGTGTTTAAAAATAGAAATGGATTTTTTAATAACAATTGAATTTTCCAACTGTCACGCATATTAGATACAATCAAAACAATGCTTATGTTTAATACTAGTATTTATTTCAAAGAAAATAATATTAGCAAGATAAACATTTTTTATCCTGTTTTCAAACACATCTTTATTTTTAAAAAATATATAAGAGATTTAATAAAATTTCAATAAAAACCAGAGTTCAGAAAAAAAAATTCAATTTATAGAAATATAAAAAAATTATTTTATTCTATTGATAGCATATTATTATGGACCACTTGTTTACAATATACAAGAATTTATTTCTCTCCTTTGATAGTGAACAGTAAAATATAAAATTCTAAAAAAAAAAAACAGTTTATTTTCCCTTGTTTTTCTCATAAAATTATGCATGCATTATGAAACAGTACTGAATAAAGAAACTGTATCATGACAGCAGAATTTTAACAAACTGACAGCTTTAGGTTTTGATTTTTCTAAATGCATTTAACTTTCTCAGGAGGGGGGGGGGGAATTGATGCATAAAAGATATTAAAACAAATTTAACTAAAATTAATTAAAATTTTTTTAAGACAAAGCATTATCAATTTCAGCCCAACATTTAATTCAAAAAAAAATACTTATCATAAAAAAATTAAGATTCAATAATTTTTTTATGTTATTTCATTAAATGATTTTTAAAATTTGATTACAAATTTTCATAAAGTGAAATTTTTTTTAAAAAAAATAAGTTAAAAAATTATTTTTTTAGAAAACAAAAAAAAATCAAAAGCTAAAATCAAAAAAATATAAATTCAATTAAATAAACTAATTCAATAATTTTAAACTCTTAATTTTTTTTTTGATAGAAATTTTTTGATAAGAGTTCGGAAAGATTTTAATATTCATAATTTTTTTCACAAAACTTTTTTTTTTAAAAAAGCATTAAATAAAAAACTAAATCATCAACAAAAAAAATCATGAAATACGATACATTAAAAAAATCATATTAGTGATAAAAAGTGAAAGATAACATGAAATTGTTTTAAATTTATCCAATGCTTAAAATTAATACAAAAAAAATTTCTAATAAAACAAACAAAATGTAACTTCTTTACGATAAAACTTAATAATAAATACGATCATAATTACATAATTAATAACAAAACACAACGCGACGAGAACATCAACTTTTCTGTGAAATTCATTCATCACGGCGAATCAGTAAAGTTGATTAAAAATAAAAGTTTCGATCTGGTCGCGTGTTGTGTTTACTCGATCTGATTTACGAGATATTTAATTCATAAACACAGCTCCCGTCTCTAAAGCCGTAATTCACTCGGCAAGAACACAATAAATCTTTTTCCCGGCGAGCGGCCCGAAGCTAATTAATCAAAAGTTGACACTAACCTGTTTTTTCCTTGATTTCGCAGAGCACGTTGAACAGTGCAGGTTTCATGCGATGACAGTTGAGAGTATGCTTCCTGCAAGAAAAAGATTTGGCCTACGTTAGATGAAAATTGGTTTTCAGCAGGCCCGAACTACACATAACAACATGACCATCACAACACATCCTGGCCAAATTTAAAAACTGCTCTCGCACATTTTATATTCAAGGCCAACGGGCGAAGGTTAGGGTTAGCGAGAGTCGACGTTCCCGCGGCGCTATCGCACGCGGCCTCGGTACTCACCTAGCCTGGGCTTCGTCGAGTGACTGATCGGTGATGTTCATGATCTGTTGCAGGATCTCCGAAATGTCGTGTTTGCGAATTTCTTGGTCCTGTTGCGGACCCTGGTTTGTGGGGTCCACTCCATGCGGTTGCTGTGGCATGCCGTAGCCGTGCTGGGGTACGACATGACCGGCCATGCTGACGGAAGTATGTTGAGAAACGGAATGCATCATTCTTTGTTGATCGTCCATGCCCTCAACAACACAGCATCCGTGCGGTTATTGCGATCGTAGCTATAAAACGCACCGGTCTCCTCTTCAGTTGAGAGACAGGAGCATCTCAACAGTACCCACGCGCACACTATCCATAAAACTTCACTGGGAGTACACCTGCTGGCACACTAAAACCCGACTCTAGTAATTGAGTGTTTTGATTGGGAATAGTTTTGACGGACAGCGAGCGGGTTTCGAGGTGGGTTGAACGCTAATGCCAGTCAAGTCACCTCGCCATAAAAGATGAGCGTCTCGTATGACGAAATTTACGTCACACTACGAAATCCACCAATCGGAGGCCACAGAGAGCGCTACAGCCCAAGCCCGGATGGATGTCAATCAAAGCTCAAAGTGTTACTTAGGCTCCGCCCACAGCGTGATCGATGACAACCGGAACTTCCGTTTTAGTGACGTAATAGCAAACATGGCGGACGTTGTGGTTTGTTGTTGATTCTGTGCTCTCCTCTTGCGTATTCTCGATGAATTTTTAAGCTGTAATATTTGTGATTGACTATTTGATTATGAATTTAAGATCACGATTCACACTTTTCATCGTTGGATATCCATATATCAATTCATCCAGGTAATTTCTTATGTTATCATCACGTGCGTCAGCCGGTGTGATGCGATTATCAGTAGTAAATGTTTCTCAAAATATTAAAAAGCGTTCTCAGAATTCATCTTGATATTTATTGGAAGATCTAAACTCTCCTTCTATAAAGATGATGAAATCTATGTATAGTAATCACTTAGTCTCTTAAAAGTCCTTCCTTTTGATTATCATCCTGTAGCTGATCTTCTAAAGATAGAAGATAAACAAAATAAATGTATTGCATTCAGTGAAATTTTTTTGTTCAAACATTATAGTATTCGTGGGAAAGAATGATCAAAGATGTAATTTTTTGTTTTGAAATCATTTAAAAAGCTTAAATCAGTTTGAAAAACAAAAATTTAAAATATTCCATTATTTTTTATGATATGCTTTGATGTTGCAAAGAATAACCACATACAAATACCAATTCTTAGTTCTGAAAACTCTATTTATGTTTATTATTTTGAAACATATAGAATTTCTTTGAATAAAATATTTGTAGGGAAAAATATTTGTCAGGAATATTTATCTGCATCTTTTCTGTGGTTTTCTAATTACTTAAGCTTACATCATTCAAATAAAAGCTGTTGCTATCAAAAATAATAAAATTAATGGAATAGTACTGTACTATTATTAGTACTAGAAGTGCTTGGATTTAAAATTTTCCATTTTTAATTGTGATAAGTAAATATGAATGATATTTTTTAAAATTCAACATCAATTGTAATACTGTGTTCTATAACTTTTTGAGTATACTTGCTAACATTGTTTTGAAAGTTATCTCGTTATATATTGCATGATTTTTAATTATATTAATCATATTATAGATTAAACTTCACCATAAACACTAGTTCATTCAATAGAATTTATTTCAATACTTTGTTATATGTGAAAATATCTTTCAATGTGTAAAGATATTTAGAAAATGTATTATTCAAATATAGATACTAAATTTACTAACCAAATAAAATGTTTTAACTTGATGTAAACTTTGGCTGCAATAATATTGAAACTTTTAAGTTTACATTTTGATGCATATTGTATTTGTAATTCAAACATGTATTTAAAAGCACTATGATATAATAAAAATATTGAGGTGGTATTTTTTATTTTTAATATGATCTGAAGAAGTTAAAAGTAGTCTCTAACTTGTATAAGATAAAAACTTGGATGCTGTCTTTCAGTATAAAAACACTACAGATTTTGTATTTTTCTTCTTATGTATGATTCATCACAAAATTACTTACTAGCATATGTATGAATTTTTAAATTCGAAGCAGAAGCATACTTTATATGCCATCATACTTCAGATATATTTAAAGTATTTAGATCTTTAAGCACGTTAATCATAAAATTAAAATTTACATGCAAAAGTATATAAATATTTCAGTAGTTAATCATCAAATATTTACTTTTGTTTGCGTCTTGATGCAAAGAAAATTTCAATCTTGGTGATGAAAAATGATGCTTGTTATAACCTTTATAATATTATTTAGGTACAAAAATTTGAAATATAGTAAATAATCTATCAAAACTTTTATATAATATCTTTTATGTATATGATTGAATGTTAAAAGTATGGTATTTATATATTGATAACTAATGCATTGACAGTTTTCTGAATTTTTTTTAATTTTTTAAGTTTACTAATTTGTATTGTTTTTTTTCTACAGCCATTAATTATTTTTTTTTTCAAATTTTGTCTTATGTTTTTTGTTTTCTTTTATTAATTCGTATTTTAAACTTTTTTTATGAAAAGCTTTCATTTTAAAATTATGTAGAAATTTTTGGCTGTGTAAGGAATATTAAGATTTCTTTCAGTTTGAAATTATTTTTTACAATTTTACTGACTTTACTTGCAATAAAATTATTTTTAATAGAATTTTATGCAAATACATATGTGTTCATTTTTTCGAAAAAAAATATTTACTTGCATTTTTTCAATCTGTGCTTTAAATTATGCTTTTGAAATAAAATATATAATAGTTTTTATTTTTATTTTTAAGTTTTTATGTGGACTTTACAAAGAAATACGATTTTGCAAGTATTAATAATCATTATTTTGATCAATAGATGGCGCTACGACTCTTACCTTTTGTTGGATATCCTCTCTCTGTTGTTGAATTGTTTTTATATTTTTTTTACTGTTTTTTTGAAATAGTTTTTCAAATTAATTTAAGAAATTCTCCTCTGAGGAAAACGAATTTCAAAAATTTAAATATTTATATTCGTTTCTCGTTGCGTATTTTTCTATATACTATTGTTTTCCTTCTTTTTGTAAAAAGCTTTTTCTTAAATCAAATATAATTTTTTAATAAAACAAATTATGCACTTTTATTAAAAAAAATGATTTCATTTTGTTCCACATATTTAATTAAATTAATTTGTGCTAATTAAAATGTTATAGATTAAATTTTTTATATTTGTTACTAAAGAATTCTTTCCAATTTTTTAAATACAGCTTTGAAGCATAGCAAATGAATTAACATCAAATTGCTTCCAAAATATCTTATGCATTGTTAGTTTTAATTTATTAAAAGCTATATTTTTAATTTTAAAAATATTTCAATTCCCCCGTGAAATTTAAAAAAAGCGCAGTTGATAGTTTATTAATGATCGGTTCATTCTAAGCTTAAGAAAGAATTTAATGCTAAAAATTTTTTAAAAGATACACATTTTAAAATTTTTTGAAATAAAATATTTTTATTAATGATTAATATACTTATTTTTATAAAAAATATATGCAGGCTGTTTGAGATTTTTTTTTAAAAAAAGCATAATATAAAATGAATTTATGTGCAATGAGTGTAAAAAATTTGAAGATTTCCAGACTTCTAGGTATTTAGTTCTTTTTCATCCTTTTGTAATTAAATAGTAGGGAAAAATTTGCAGTAGAAAAAATGTACAGTCTATCTATTTATACTAGGATTTAATCTACTTAGCTCTTTCGGATATTGTAGTTCCTATTCTGCGAATAATGAGTTTAAACTCTTCTGAATATATCTCAAGCTAATTTATATAACAAATAGGTACTTACATATTATCGCAACAGTCACCAATGTTCAAGATAACTCTCCAAGTTGGCAATCCCAAATTCATGCAGAATTGTGTGTGGCAAACATGTGCTTTGTTTCATATTATGTCACCAATAGGTTGTGATAATATGTAAGTATACCATCAAATTTATACCATAATCACATGTAGATTGATACAAAACATATATATATATATATACATTGTTACATTACATATGAAAAAAGTTTTCTTCTATTTTTGAATATTGATATTTTGTTTTAAAGTTTTAACTACTAAGTAAGGTTTATTGCATGGGTGGGCAACTGGCAGTCCACAAAGAGTTTTTATATGGCTCAGCATAACAATCAGAAAATCTGCTTTGAACCGAGATTACTTTCCTGTGTATGATCAAAGATTTGTCTTTTATTTTTCATTATTAGGAAAACAAAGTACCTTAAAGTGTTTCTACTAAGAGATCATCGGCAGAGTTTGGAGATTGATATCACATGATTTTAGGATTTTTAGAAAATAGAGCCTAAGTTCAATTTGCTCTGTTATCCTATTAATGTTTACATTGATACAGTACTTGAGGAGCTTGAACTTACTGACTTGAAGTCTGATTCAGTGCCGTAACATACACTCCTGCATTGCGGGGGCCCAGGACTCTAGGAAGCTAAAAGCCCGGTGTTACTATTTTATTTAACTAAAATAAACTATTTTTTATAATGAATGCAATCATTTTAAAAAGAGGTCCAGCCCTCTCATATCCTCTGCTCCCACAATGTGGCCTGCAAGCCAAAACAAGTTGCCCACTGCAGCTTATAGTAATTGTGTCATCTTCTTAAAAATGGTATTTGTCTTTTGGAAGATGAATAAACTCTGTAATCATTTTTTTCTTATTCAAAGTTATTTTTCATTAAAGTTATGCATAAAAAAAATTGGTACTTACGTATTATCACAACAATCGCCAACATTCTAGATAACTCGCTAATTTTGCATGTGTTCTATGCACTGAATTGGCAATCATGTGCTTTGTTTCATATAATGTCACCATTAGGTTTTAATAATACATAAGTACCAAAAAATTTCAATATTATTGTTATTTTAAAATATTAATTATATATTTTTTTAATTTGTATGAAAAAAATTATGTTGCAAATTAATGTTGTAAATTGTATCAATGACGTGAATTTGTTTCAGTATTTAAAAAACATTTCTTTTGAAATATATCTATATTTATCATTATATTTTTAATGTAGTAAAATTTGTGTGGAATACTTCAATTGATTCTTGATATTTTGTTTTATATTAAAGCAACATCTAAAATACATGTAGAGGAACTTGAATTGAATAAGAAATATTAATCAATTTCTTGGATTATTTAGTGATAGTATTTTCATGTTCTATTTCTCTTCACATTGAATAATTTTCCTTTCCTATTAATATGAATTGCAAGTGAAATGTTAAAATTCCATTCAAAAATACTGATTTTTCTGAAATATTATATTGAAAAGTACTGTATAGTTGTTTTGACTTTTACAAATTTTTAAATATATTTAATGGATGTACATATATCTATACTAATGAGTATTAATTCATGCAATCTTTGTTTAATATATATATATATATATATATAGTTAAACTATTTTGAGTTCAAACAAAATTTCATTTCTGGCATCTTATGAAATTTGTATTTTCTCTTTTGTGCTCCAATATTTAAAAAAAATGTTATTTCAATTTCAGATTATTTTTTAGTGATAAATTCAATAAAATCCTAGTTTTATTCAACCTTTGTAGACTGAGCAAAAATATGGAGTTAAGTCGATCCAACAGTTTGTTTTTGTACATTGGACATCTCTTTGATATAATAAGTACAATTTGCCAAATTGATGATAAATAAAAGTGTGAACTAAAACAGATTTGAACTGATAATTTTAGTACTTATGTATTATATTGTCGATCAGTGCTGATTTAAGCTCATTTTAGGCCCTGGGTGCAGAAGATCTACAGGCCCCCTTGGCACTTGAGGATCAAAATTTATAACCTAAAAATCTGGTTAATTCCAGCTTATCTGGTGCAAGAGCCCCTGGGAACCCAAGCAACCAATGGATAAACCGGCACTGTAGTCAATCAGTTCCTTTAAATCAAAAAGCTTCACCAAATGCTACAATATACACCCAAAAGTTTTTTTTCCCAATGGGGCTGCACATTGGTGTTTTAAACCTTTGCAGACCTAGTCCCAGGAGCTGCTACCACTTTTTAGTGCTGCACCATATAGGCAATACCACTTACAGCAAGCAATTTTGATGCCCAGTTTTCTCCACAGATGAAGGCACCTGAGCTCTTGACGATGCGAACTTTGTACTAGGATTTAATTTTGCCAAGAGCATCCAAGCCAGACAGACACTCTAAGGAACTTTCACATGCCGTATAATCATACGACATGACTGCTGTCAATTTTCTGCATCAAGAAAATCCACCGACTTGGGCCGGGGTCGAACCCGCAACCTTGGGTGTAGAAGATCCGCAACAAACCAACCACACCACCAAGCCGGCATACACCCAAAAGTGAAAAACCATTCCTGCTCATGCTTGAAAACAAAAACGATGACACCATTTGGTGACATCTTTTGAATCAGGGATGTATTTTTATGTGGCAAAATTGCTTGACAATATAATATGAAAGTACCTTAAATTCAAATATATTCTGATTGTAATTAAAGGAATATTTGAAATGTCCGGGTGGCTTAATAGAACCTTTCGGCAACAACATAGAAAATATTGGGTAATAAAAAATAATAGTAAGCCTATTGCTAAATTTTACTGAAATAGTAGTCAAGTAGAGAACCACAGAAAATGCTTGTAGTTGGCATACTTTATTTGCAGCTAGTTGCATTATTTGGCAATTTTTTGCCTGCTCCTAGGTAATGGAACATTCTCAAAGTATTAATTCCATAAGAGAAGTTAGCAATCAAGTATTGCATCAATGTAACACAATTGAGTAGTGCAAATAAGCTAAAATTTATTTATTAACAAATATAAATGTGTTTATATTTTTGAAAAATATATAATTCATGATTGCTATTTTCATTTTTTATTCATCACATTCTGAATTGTAAAATATACTTACAAATCCTAAACTAAATGTGTAAATACTAAATAGCTATATAGTATAGAAAATGAAAGCCTAAAATGCTTATTTTAGATTCAAACAATTTTAGAAAGTAGCATCCAAAATTAGTTAAAGCTTTTTTCTGTATCAAATATTAAAATTAATATATCAATTATAAAATTTTATTAATTTTCAAAATTAATTTAAAAGTAGTTTTTAGATATAGTTTTACTTAATTGGTAGCTTATGATACATCTCTTTTATGGATTGGGTTTACAGTCTAAAAAACTCGCAATTGAAAATACTAAGGGCTCTATTGTGAAAATTAAAAATCTGTTAGTCTTTTAAGAATTTAAATTTTTTTTATTGTGTTTTATATGTTAACTGAAATGAAAGTGTTTATTAGTTCTAATGAAAATTTATTTGTATCAAATTAGTTTTTAGGTTTTGGAAAAATGATAAGCCTGCATAATTGAAGCAATGAATAAGATTTTCAACAAAATGATAGTTCAAATTGTAAAAGATGATTACACATAGCATGTTTTTGTACATTTGTATTAGTCCTCCTACACTGGTTTCGCCAATTCAAAATCTGTGTGGCTAAATACCAAAATGTTCATTAGCCAGTATTGAAAAAATGTACCTGTGCATGCTCAAACAAAATAACCTTCTTTATAAAGTAAATTCTTCAGTCTACACAAAATCTTGGTACAAATCCTTCAAAATCTTTCTAATTTACTGGTTGACAGACTAATATGTAAGTACCTGCATTTTCAAATAGTTTTCCCCCAAGTTTGAAATGAATTTTTTGCTAACAAAATGTATTCACAATAATCTGCTCATATTTGTGATGCCTTTAAAAGAAAATAAGTTATAAGTAACTGCTAAAACTGCAAAATATTTCTAAATGGTTCATAAGAAATACTCTCTTTAAAACTACATCATGGAAAATATTTTAATGTTCAACAGTCGTAATCCATATCATAATAATTTACATGCAACTCAGTATAGCTCAACAATCATACTCTAACAATTTTATGTTATAAAAAAGAAATTTACAATTTTGTTAAGGTTGTTTTTGCCAAAAGTATGAGAACTTGAGCTAAATGTGGAGCACATTTTTAGACTGTAAAATGACTCTATTTCCATGAAAAATTGGAACATAGTAACTCATATATTTGTTTATATATAGTTTTTAAATTTTCAAAATATTCCATAAATTATTTATTTTTCCTTTTAGCGTGGAAAGGGATAGCTCATTTAGCATTACGATATAGGAGAAAAATGTTAAACACATTTTATAAAAGAAAAAATTTGTCAACTAGGATAAAAATGAGTAATATTATAAAATGAGCAATTTTATTTCAGAATATAATATTAATGGAGTTCTTTTATGTCTGAAAAGATACTCCAAATTCGGGTCTTTAACATTTACCGAAGACAGCCTTAAGTGTTTACAAATTTATTTCTGTGAATTAGAATCAATTTGAAAGTAACTAGACTTAATTTGAATTTCTAATCAGATATAAATCTATTCTGAATTTCTCTTCATATACTTTTTCTGTATTATGATATTGTTTCATTTCAAAAATCTTTAAAGCAATATGTCTATTGAATATAATAGTCATTCCCATCCTTAGTTATTTATATAAGATAGGTAAAGTTGAATGTGAAATAGTATTTATACATATATATGCATTCATATCAAACATTTAATATTTTGGCATTGATTTCACAAGTTGCCAAAAATGTATACTGAAACTATAGTTATAAATTTAATAAACATGAAATACACTGAACACTATGAATATATGTAATATTTTAAGGTATATTAAAAGATTTTAGTGAATTGATCCATGAAATACAGTGTAATTTATCAAAGGAATTTTAACTTATAAGACTTATATACATAGTCACTGGCATAGCTAGTCCTGAGTGGGCCCAATATCAAAATTTCTTGCAGACCCTTTTTGGGGTACTCTTAATATATAAACAATTTTTTTCCCTCGCATATAATGGGTCCTTGTAGCATTGATATGGCAGTAGCTATGCCCCTGTAAATAACCTTTAAAAAAATTTTATTCAATTGAATAGAAATAGATTTACAAAAAAAAACCTTTTTATCAATATAATGTATTAAAAATTTTCAAACAAATCTGTTTTATATTATTGTCATACATATGTATCTCCTACCCAAAGAAAACTATCCAACCCACCTGTTCCTCCCATTTTTGCTTTATGATTATTAAGTTGTATGCTTTTTGTACCTTTTCTGAATTTTTACTCAGTACATGAGAATATGCTGGTTCAGGATTACTGATTCATATTTTTTTATGGGCTTTAAGAAACTATTTTGAAAAGAAATAAGAATTCCAATGAAAAACAATAGTTAAAAACATATGAAATTATTGTTTCGTGGTTTATTGTCAGATATTATCAAAACATATTTCATTTCTACTTTAAAATTTGTTTTTGAAAAGGATATGATTTTATGCTCCTCTTTTACTTACATTTAAATATTACTTATATCAAGTACTAAAATGTCATTATGCATGTATATTTTGATTGGTTAAAACAAATTGCTAACTTACGTGTTATTCATAATTAGATATGCATCAATCTCTGGTGCCTAGTGGTCAGTAACCTAGTGGTCAAGGTAACAGACTCATGGCCAATGTGTCATGAATTGGAGCCTAGTACCACTGAAGACTTGCCATGTACTGAAGGCCAGTGTATGTTAAATCTGTCGAGGCAAACAAATCCTCCTGTTGGTGTGGAAGTTAGGAAAGCAGTGTACCAGCTCAGGTGTCATCCTCATCACTTAACCATGGTTAAAAAATTATGAAGTCCACTGTCAAAACTCCTCAAGTAGCTAAATAGTGCAATATTAATATTCACTCACTAACTCACATGCAGCTATCTCGGTTTCCCCATTTTTAAAAATTATGCCTGCACGAGCTCCTTAAAGCATGCAGTGTCTAGTAGTCCAGTAAATAAAAGAAATTGCCCCTGTAGTTGAGAGAGTTCCAAAAAAGGCTGAGGAAAAGATGTCCTGCAAAGCAGGGCAAGAAAAAAATGCTTCAAGTATGGCATAACGTACACCCCCACATTGCGGGGGGCCAGGATTCATGAGGGCCCAAATCCTGGCTTTGCAGGGGAGCCCTGATATTGTCTGTTATGTCACTAATTCTAGTCACTATAGTAGAAGTACATAACACACAATCAGGGGAACCAACAAGTCCAAATCTAAGTAAGTAAACCCATAAATAATGTTCAATCCTAAATCTGAAATAAGCCAAACCAATAGCTCTTGACAGAGAGACACAGATCAGTTTATTTAATAGAGAAGAGCAATTCTTCCCAGTGGCAATATCCCTGTATTGGCTCAATTTGACTTTGTAGATCTGCTTTCTAATAATCCATTTAAGGATTTATAAGGAATATGTATGCTTGGTTAATCAAAACTACAACCTTTCTTACATAATCTACTGGCTCATCTACTTGTATCTGCTGGCTCATTGCCAGGAACATGATAATGGCTAGAAATCCATTGCAACATGATTTTTCTTCCTGACTCAGTAAGGGAGTTAATCAGTAGTTAGCACTCTAACTTAGTGGATGTACGATCAAAATTACATCCTGTGATTGTACGAATGGTTAGCTGGAGAATCCGCAAATGGAACAATCACCTGATTAGTTATAGTTTTAATGACTCTATATGAGCCATCAAAATTGTTTCAAAGGTACCCAACTGCCTTCTTTAGCTAAAAACTGCACAGAAACACCCTTTCATTCATCACAAAGCCATCAGTATAAATATGGGTCCAGTGCTCAGTAGAGTAATGCCATAAGCAATAACCAATGTTTTAGCTTTTAACTCTATATGGAATGAAAAACTCTGAGATGAGAACAACCAAGTCAAAAGCCACTCTTTCATAGTGCAAAAGGCCTGGAAAAGTATGAAGTTTGTAAATAGTCTGAGGATTCAGGGGAAACCCTATATTGCTTGAAAGTTGTTCGATCACTTGGAGAAAAGTGTTTTTTGTCTTTAATCTAAGCTAAGCTGGAACATAATTAGTCCAAAAAAAGGGCTTGATTTAGTTCTAACTCTTGGCTTTAAAACGAAGAAGTCTTTCTCCTATATTCAAAGTAGCAATATGGCAGTGATCAGCTAAGGTGAATATGCTAGTCTGCAGTTCCATGGCTGCCTCAAGGTCAAGGACCAGTAATGAGTCATAGTGCACAGTTTTGAGTGATATTTTTCAACCTTGACAGAGTAGTAACCATAATTAAAGATTGAATGAATATAGTAAATGCATGCTCATGGTAAGTACATCTTTGGTTGATCCTCACTTCATTCCTCAACAATTCTCTTCAAGAGACTCATATTTTTAATCACACCTATTTTTTAGAGACCTATTTACTTCAATTTAGTAATTGGGGTTCAAGACAATCCTCAAATAAGTAGCTTTGTCTGTTCTTACTAAACTTTGGTTTTTGTATTCAGATTTATATCATTGTTTAATACTAAAAGACTTCAAATAAAGTTTTGTCGATGTTAAACTTTTTTCCCCTTTCATTTTCATACTTCCCACTTAGCTCAAACTCTTATGAGACAGTGTTCATAATTCCCTCCAACTGAGTTAGATCCTCACCAGTAGTCCAAAGAACAAGATCATTTGCATGTATGAAAGACTATATGTCTGGTAAAGATTTATAAATATTATCAATAAGGTCATTTTTTAGCATGACATTAAAAAAAAAAGATAGTGCTGAAAACAGAGCTCCAAGGGGCTGTAATATCTATTTCATAGCTGAGATATCAAAACTGAAAAGATACATTTGCAAAAGGAGAAATAGGAGTTGGGCACAAACAACTATTCTGTGATTCATACAGAATAGAAAGTGTTTAATGCAAAGGTATAAATATATAATATAAAAAACATATAAGGTGCTAATTTTAGATCCAAAAAATAAACAGAGTGAAATATTTTATATAACTTAATTAGAAAAACATTTATATAAAATTTAGTTATTAATTAATAATTATGCATGCAGTTTGTCTTTTTATTGTTCCACTTATTGTTCTGTGTATTTCTCATTTGTGTCAAGTAATCAGTTATATAAAATTTGTTTCCTATTTTAATTTTTCACTTTTTTTTAAAGTTTTCATACTATGCATTCTTGTTTATAAAAATATGAATCCCAACCACATATTTTAAAATTTGTTTACAGTTGTCCCCTTATATTTTAAAATCAATTACATCTCTATTTATCTTCCTCTTTCCACTCTGAATGTTATTTTCTTCTGTTCCTAAGGCATTTAAAAAGTTAGAGTAACTTCTAATACTGCTATTATTTTTTTCCCCTGAACTATTTTTGTTATTGAAAATAATTATTTGAGTAGCTTTATATATATATATACACACCCAAGTTTGCCGCTTTATATACCCAAGTTTTTGCAAATACCAGGCATTGTACAAGAAATTTCATATGGAAACTACATTTGTGTATGTATGAATGATAATAATATCAGATTAAGAAGTAAAAAGGTTCCATCCAAATATTGTATTATCAGTGCTTAATAAAAAAAATGGCTTTTTTTAAATTTGTTTTTACGAAAAGAAGATACCTTTTAGTATAAAGGTAGAAAAAGATTTATACCTTGTTAGTATAAATCTCTGGTACACAAGTAACTTTCATTTTTGAATTCATTGCTGTTAAATATAAGATATGTGTGTGTGTATGTTTTCTCCCCCAATATTCAACATTCTGAAGCAATTTTTTTGTTTAAAAATATTTACAAAAAAGCTTGAATTCCATTCCTAATACATAATTGTTAATTTCTTTTATAATCTTTTATAAATGAAAATGGGATTTTCAAATGTACTATGTAAAAACCAGAGATACCTTTGCTGAGAATGGAATTACTTTGTAAAAAAAATATGTGAGAAGCAATGAGTGCTATTGAATTTCTGGGCTTATATTTGAATGTATCAGTCATATTTTATTTAAAAGTGACTGTGTGTATATTTTTGAATTGATAATTGTTATCAACATAAACTTATTTTATCTACATTTATTTTGCCTTTTTTTTATGAACATTTTAACTTAAATTTTCCTATAAATTGAAATAGCTGTTTTATCCCTAGATTTTTCTGTTTGAAATTCATGCCTTATTTAACTTTTAAAAAAAACTCTATGCACATGCATTGTTTAAATGAATCCAATGTTGTGGTAAATATTTCAAAAGTAATAATTTTTTCATATATATAAAGCATTAAAATCTAAAAACTTTCAAGTAGATTATGAGCTTTTCAGTCTTTGTAATTTAAAGATTTGTCTGTTTAAAAATGTTTTTTTTTTTAATAATATTATTAAATGCGTGTATTTTTTTCTCAATTAGTTTCTTTACCACTTTTAGTCATAAAAAATCTAATTTATTCTAAGCCTAAATTTGTTCTACAACGATCAAATAAGTCTTTTGTAAGTAAATGCTTCAATAGTAGAATGTAGTATATTTTTTTTTGTATAATATTTTCACTCTTATTTGACTCAAACGTAGTAAATATGTTGTCACATTATGATTATTATTGTTAATCTAGTTTAATAAGTTAAGTATGACAAATAAAATCACTAATGGCATTATATTTTTTCAGAAAAAAAAATTGCTTTAGATGGACTTTAAATTATTTTATGATTGCTGGAATTATGTGATATATTTTTATCTTGTTAAAATGTAGCTGTGTAAAATGTCTAAGCTCTTGATTAAATTGTAAGATCTTTGCAACTATTCCTTTAACAATTATTACAAAACTTAAAATTAATTAGGTAAAATCTGGTGGAAAGGAAAAGATATCTGCTAAATAAAAATAAGATATCTATTTGCATTGTGAAAGTATTGTCAGCAATTTCAATATTCTTCTTCTTTAACCTTGTAAGTATTAACCATTTGTTATTTATTTTAGGCTTCAATGACCAGTGGTATGCATCTTCATTTTCAAGCGAGAAGAATTAAGTGGTATGTTTGTTTCAAATATTAAAAAATTCTTCTTGCTCACATTCTATTTCATATTTGATAAAGATATAATTATTTCTTAATTTTCATTACTAAGAATTATTGTACAATAGAACTCTAGGATCTAGCTCTAAAGTTTAATAAAGTATGTTAAATTACTATTTTCATAGTCTCATTCAAAGTATTTATCATAATTGCTGAATCCAAAGGTTTAACTGTTTATAAGTTTAAAAAAATACCTATTAATTCTGAAAATCTTTAACATGATGGTTAAAATATTTTTATAATGTATCTTTTCAAAAAATTATGTCAATGTAGTATTTTACATAACTTAATATTGAGTTTTGATAATGTAAGTATTTTTAAATTGCAGGAATTATAGAATTTTCTAAAGCAAATTTATATAACTTTTAAGCTATAGTTTATTCAAAGAAATAACGATGTAAACTATCTATTTTGCTTTTAAAAACTTTTTTCTGGATTTTTTTTTTTTAATTTTCCATTTGAAATTTAGAGTTATTTAAAAAGTTGGGTGGATTATTTATTCCACTTTCAAAATTCATTTCAGCAATTCATAAGTTAAACTTTCTTATAATGAAACATTTGTTTAAAAAAAATTTGAATTGGCTTTTATAATTATATCTAAAAAAAATGCTTATTTCACTACTATTAATTGATTTTATACATAAAATATTTGTGAGATACTGAGAGAGGGAAACACCTAGTTTAAGATTTCTGTTGTTTTATGCTGTTCCCTTCCTGACAAATACATGATCTAAATTTCAATTATTAATTTATTTCAAAATTTTCTAATGATAGGAAAAGGCAACAGAACCAAAGTAATTTGATGACAGAGTTGCACCTTAATGTTGAAAGATAGCAAGTTCATGATTTTCTCAGTTTTACTTCAAAATCCATCAAATTGAATAATTTTAATTATACACATTAAGTGCAAAAAGTATGATGTATTGTTGAATTTTGGGAAAGAATTTGACATCCCAAGTGATATCTGTTTATTTGATCTTGTTCTGTGGTATGAAATTCATCAAAAATATTTAGCCATTGAACTTAAGGAAATATTAATGTAATTAAACGAAATTGTAATTTTCTATCAAAATTATATATTATTTCACAATATTAAAAAGGTGTATTATTTCGTATTTCTGGAGTGATTCAATTATTATTTTACTAAAACAACAATTCATGTTTCTAAGAATAGCTATATAATGTGCCTGAATTAATCATTAAAACAATATGTGTTTTTTAAAAAGTTCTGTAAATTTAAAATGAAAAAATCTATTTTATTTAAAATAAATGTAAATATAATAGTATTGTTATTCTTAAAGTTTTAAGTCAATAATAATTTTTATCACATAGTCCATAAAAAAAAACACTGTTGCAAAATATATCTTACATAAAAATTGTGAATTCAGAAATTAATTAAAGGAAACAAAGTTCATATTAAAAATAATTCAGAACCTACTAAGAAGTTTGTTTTGTTCAGTGTGTATAATATAACTTTTATATAATAACAGAATTAATAAGATTAATTATGTTCCATGCCTTTGATTACTAGAGTGGAGCATCTATACACAAAATGTTTCAATATAAAACATTACAGCAACAACATTAGACAACAAAGTGAAAAAAAATATTTAGGAAGCACAGATTGTCAACAAATTTACAAATGTGTTACATTTTTATGATTTGATACATAAAAGTTATCAATTGATACTTCCTTCTTAATTTTAACATTTCAATAAATATATTAAATTGATAGATTATATAATATGCACATGCATACAGCTTGGATAGACTTTTAAAACCTCAAGCATACAATATTTAATTTTACATTTTTAGCAAAAAGGTCAAGTGACATGTTGGAAAATTTAGTTTTGTTTTTATTGTAATTTTTTTAAACTGTAATTTCTCAGTTTCTGGTACTGGTGTTCAAATTAATAATGGGTTATTTCATGTATTTCATTAAAAATATATTTCTAAAAAGTATAAATGTAATACTTTAATGTAATTTTATATTTAAGTACAAAGTACAAAAAAAAAATTTCTCAATTCATAATTAAAATGACTCTGTTTTCCATGCTTCCTTATATAAAATGGAAGTATGAAATAAAATTTTGATCCAAATTTAGTAAATTATTCATACAGAGGCTAAAAAAGAATGTAGTGAGACATTTTTTTCTTATTTTATTAATCTTTTCATGCACTCCAAATGACCTCTCAGTACTTTGAAGATGTAATAAAAGATAAACCCTTCTGCTCTGAATATTTTATAGATATATACAAACAGTTCATTTAAATGAGATCGTGCAAGAGTAAAAACATTCAAATACACAGAAAAGATTTCAAAAGTAGTGTTTTTATATTACATAATATCTGTTTTTTACTTGTTAAATTATAAAAAAATAATGTAAAACTGAATTTTGCTGAAAGAAAATGAACTTCAGTATCAAGTTATTATAATTTATTATCTACATATGAGTGATTAATTCAAAGTAAAGAAATCTGAAGTTCTACATTAGTATCTAAGAATTATATATGTATCAAATACTGATATGTGAATGGAATAATAATGCTTTTGTGTAACATGTGTTTTCATACAAGAGGAAAAATGTCACGTATATTAGAATTTGGGGGGGGGGGTTAATTCATGCATTACAAAAATAATAATAATTGACTTACTGCAAATTAAAATGATTATTGTAAAGTATTGTAAAACAGGATAAGAAAATGTTTGGCTGTGAAAAAAATAATGTACAATTAAGTAATGATAATATAGCAATTAAAATTCTAAATTAATATATGTTGATGAAGAAAGCATGATATATTGCTCAACAGATTTATCTCTTCAGATTTAAGTAAAAGAAAATGATACGTGAAAAGGAAATACTCAGAAAATGCATACAACATATAGTATATGCAATATTTTCATATTAGAGGAAATAAAAAAAATAATTTGAGATGCAGATGACTAATATAGGAATTTTAAACTATTAGAATTATTTGAAGTTTTTATAATAAATCATTTTCTGGAAAATACTAAGGTTTTTGGAACATTGTTATATTAGTTTAATATAAAATCCATTTTAAAAGGAATTATTTATTAAAAAAATGTGCTTTTACAAATTTATGAGAAAATTGACTTAATATATTCTTTATAAAGTCTGTAATAAATTCTGAGAAATGATAGGAATATACTCAGTACTGAATAAATCAGTTATTAACCTTTGAATGAAATTATAAACATTTGGCATATTATAAATGAAAAACAAATGTGCAATTTATCAATTATGTAAGAGGAAAAAAATAGTATGGTTTTTTCCCTTATTACTTTACTAATTCAATTTTAAATACCTTTAGTGTATTATAACCTGATTTGTCAAGGTGTTAAAAAAAATGTAAGATATATAAAAATATACTCATTTTCATGAGAAAAAAAACATTAGCATGCAATAGTTTTTCTGTCTAATGAAATAGTTCCTCCTCCCTTTTTAAATGCAAATTGCTTTTAAAATATTATCAAATGTGATCTTCGATGCTATGCATTATGAAATTCAGTAGTCACTAAAAATTTGTTTTATTGAGTAACTATGTTATTATTACTTTTTTAAAATACTAATGTTAAGTTTTCAAATTAATCATTTTAGTTTTAAAGCATTACAGAACTGTATAGAAAACTTTTATCTCCTGAAGTGGCTGCATTTTGGCAACAAAGCCTTTGCAGACACTGCGAGTGACCAAGTGTGAAAGCCATTCCGTTGGTGGCTCCATCTAGTGGCGGTTCCCTCATCCAATTTTTGACGCTTGAATCAATTCATTTTACGCTCTTGTCGGATGCTAAATATTGCCGTGATTTCATTTTGATGAAAGTACCGGAGCCAAATTGATGCTCAAGGGATCTTTTACATGCCATATAATCATATTACATGCGTATACGATTTTCGCATTCAGAAAATCTATCGTCTCCAGCCAGTATCGAACCCGCAACCATGTTCTAACGAAGCGGGCACGCTACCTCAAAGCCGACTAGGAAACCTTTATTACATATTTACATCTTAAATATATTTCATACGTTTGCTTATTAGTATTGGGAATTAAGTAGAATCACTGAATGGGCTGATTACACATGCATACTGAAAGTAGGTTTCTAAGAACAATATTATTTTTCAGAATTGTCTCAAAATCTATACAGCTATATAATACTTGACACTCGATTTTTAAACATTTGTAAAAGTAATGCAAAACCATTATTCAAATATTGTGATAGCAGTGCCGGATTACTCATTCGGCGGAGTAGGCAGCTGCCTACGGGCCCCGCGCTTTTTAGGGGCCCGCAAGAGCGTGTTCTATTTTCTGTTAGTGCTCCAAAGACATCCGGGCGAAGTCTGTGATGTCAAGAGCGCAATTATGTGACATAAACGTCGTCTTGTATCCAATTTACACTTACTGATGGGTAGTTTCTCGTCAGACTTCGAATGTTCGATTGCATACAGAACATCTTGGTAGGTTATTTAGCTTTTCTTTTCCTAAGATTGGCTTATTATCAAGCCTTAATTTAGGTTAAGTTATTTTGTTAGTTAGCTCTGTTTATATACATGAAACAGTTGACGCTGCAAAAGACTGAACTCGCTTTGAATACGACGTCTTGCAGAACATAGAATTACAAGATGTTATAAAAGAATTCACAGCCAAAAAATTGAGAAAACCAAATATTTACTTATTTTTTATTGCAAGAGTTAGTTGTTTTTAATTACAGATTCTAATAAATAATTATTGTTTATTTATATTTTTTTAGTTTGCTGATAATTTATTTTATTTGTACAATGAAATATATTAATAAAATGTTGCGTAATAAACTTAATAGGCTACAGGGCTCCGAGAATTCGACTGTCTAGAGGCTTCCATGTCGGTTTAATCCAACACTGTGTATTAATATAAATTAGATGTTATAAAAATGACTTGTTAAATAGTAAATTAAGTAAAACTGTTCACACAAACTACGAGGCGTGTCCGGAAACTAAGTACCGTTTTGAAAAATCTCGCATAAAAAATATTTTTTCAAAACAAAATTTATCTTTCATATAAAAAGAGCATGTCGGAAATTGTTTTTCTACTTAGACATTTAGAAACCAGTTTTGCTTAGACATTTATCACAACGGAAAAGCACTTTGCCTGTATCCTCTTCAAAGATGTCACCAGTGAAGAGAGCCATTGCTGAAGGAAATTCATCACAAAGTAATCTTATTGTGAACCGCCTGTTTTCATGAATTTTCTCTTCACTTTTCCAACCAAACCATCATTGACAACAGGAGGCTGTCCACTCAATGCCTCGTTATGAACATTGGCACATCCATCATTGAATTATCCGATCCACTTTCTCACCATAAATCTCTACAAGTAGACGATGAATTTCAACTGGCTTAATATCCCTTGCGTTCAAAAAACGAATTACAGAACGCACTTCATTGTCGGTGGCATCGGCAATCGTCTTTAACATTTTGAATGCTCACTATCACGTGTAAAAACAACCAGGGCCGCTTTTCCGCTTAGGTACATGCCCAAGATATTTGGAAGTGAAAAAGATTGGAGGGTGAAAAAAAGAGAAAAATTAAAATTACATCGACGTATTACCGCCTAGCGAGTTATGAGAGAAGTATTTCTGCCCTTAAGAGAGTAAAAACTGAAATGAGATCTTCTATGGAAAAAGAAAAGCTAACAGTTTGATGTTGTTATGCACTCACAATGATATTACAATGGAAATTGATTACGATAATGTCCTTACTGATTTTGCAAATGATCAAAGCTCGAAGAAACTTTTGTTGTACAAATACAATGATTCAACAAAGAATGAGGGTGTCTAATAGTAAAAGATAGTAAAGCGGTAAGCGATGAAAAAGATGATAATTAACAAGCTGAAAATAGTTCATACAATAATATGTACTCTATACTGTAATTGCAAACGATTTCATTAATTTACTACACTAATTTACAAAGGAGGGGGTGGGCTAAGGTCCGTGATACCGTAAGGTAAGAAATGAACAAGAGTGGCCACACCATGCCACTATCATTTCCTTATGGCTGCTGGTTACCAGTACGGGACACTGCGGGTCCATAGTTGGTGAATAAGGGAAAGACTTCCAATAGCAAAAGGAAAAAGGGTAAGAGAGTTAAGGGAAAATCTCTCCTGAACCAAAACTGGCAAGGTAAGAACTGAAGGAGAGCGGGAGGGGGGGGGGGAGGTTCTCTGGAATTAGTGGGAGGGGGCGTAACAATATGAAGGGCCTAGGGCGTTGGGGAGGTTAAAAACGGCCCTGAAAACAACAAAACCTAACTGTAATGGCGTCATTGGTACTGACAATCAAATAGAGACCCGTGTGCATAAGTGTTGAACTCCGATACTACAGCTGCAGTTGTGGTAGAACGAAACGGTGCTATAGTCTCTTGACACACCTCGCACATTTGTGTAACTTTTAATTGAACAAACAGAATTTTTTTTTAATAAAATAAATTAAATAAACATTTTCTTTCGAGAAAAAGATTATACTCAAAACTAACTTTGTCTTATTTTTGTGTTTCGTGTTACGTTTTTCTTAGAATTATAAATATTGTATGTATTTAGACTTTGTATATTTGAAAATATACTATAGGCCCAAAAGGCTGATCGAACAATATCCATAATCGTACACAAAACACACATTTAGGATCATTTTCTGCCCATAAAATTCTCCCGAATTTCCGCAATAAAATTTAAAGCCTTATGTTTTTAAACTAAATCTGAAATGGACAGCTTTTTTAGTAGGTGGTCAGTAATGATCTTAAGTTCGCGTATTATCTTAAACGTTAGACAACTGAATGCTATTGAGGGAGAGGGAGTGAGATACACACAATCTAAAGAGAAACATATTGGAAAAGAAAGTCTTTATCACGAAGGAAGAAAGTTCTCTATCTTCACGTAATCTCTTTCATTCGCTTAATGAATGTAAGAGATTAAGTGAATAAATGTATTATTGATTAGCTTAAATTATTTCCTGTACAGTATCAGTTGAGGCAGAATGATTGCAATTAATGGTATCTTCTGTCTAGTTCTTAAAGAGACGATATAAATAACTATTTATTTTTCTAATACTTAAGATAAATTTTGTCATCCTCTTTCTTTATTAGCAGACGTGTTGTATATATCCAGTCTAGGCAACCCTAAATAATACCATTGAGAAAAAAAAATGCATTTCATTCTTAAATCTGTTTTAATCACTATTTAGTTTGTCCTTAGTAGCTAATATTAACATAAAATTTCTTCATTTCTTTGTTAATTTTTTTTTAAAAAAACGTGACGCGCATTACTAATATGAATGCAATATTTCGCTTTTGATATTTATAATAGAGAGGATATATTCGCAGGTGGACTAAAATGTAGTAAGATGTTAAAGCAACGTGTCTATTATTTACCCAAGGAAAATTTGTTATTTTTGCCTGGAAATTAACACAAAAAAAAAGCAAGAGGACTAAGTCTGTCTCGTAAATTAAAATTTTTATAAAATTTTGTAATATAAAAACTTGAGTGCTTTTATAGTCAATGCTATACACCTCTTATTTAGTTTCGGAAATTAACAATAGAAACGATTGCACTACTGAAATCCAAACTAGAATTACTATGGCTAATCGATACATGAATGGAATACAAAAATTTATGAAATCAAATTTAACCGAAAGAAAAACAAATGTTCTAATGTATAAAAGTCTTTTAAGATCAGTATTAACTTATGCATGTGAAACTTTGTCCATTCCTCCAACAGATGAGAACATGATAAGTATCTGCGAAAGAAAGATTTTAAGATTTATTTTTGGAGGAATATAGGAAAAGGGAACATTGCGAAGATCAGATTTAGAGCTCTATCAATCATATAAAGAATCTGAAATTGTTAACTTCATCAAAATACAACGAATTAAAGAGGTCACGTTGTCAGAATGAACGAAGACCGCACCACTAAAGAAATCTTCAATGCTCAACCAATTGGCACACGAAGAAAGGGCAGGCTAAATCTTTGATGGATTGATGGCCTAGAAAAAGATCTAGGAATAGGAGAACACACTAGCAGGAAGAAGGCTGGCCTGGAAAAGGCTTCTTGAGAAGGCCAAGGTCCACCTTGGACTGTTGAGCCCTGAGGAAGGAAGGACTGTACCCCTCTTACACAAAAATTGAACGAATGTTTGTTGTGTACAAATTATCCAAATAAATTGTAACAAACAGCTGTAATTCTCGTTCTCGAACCAATCCAAAATAAAAATTACAGGCATATTTGAACTCAATTTGCAAAATTTTTGGAATAACCGAATTTTAGATCATATTCATGCTAACGAGATATTCTTCCTGTGCCCTAATTTGGTTTGTATGAGCATGGTATCTTCCGGCAACTTGTCTGTGTGATGGATACCTTCAATGAAAGGTTAAACTGTAAAATCGCTGGTGGATGCTTTCAAGATATCAAAAAACTCTCCTCGTACAACTTAAATCATCACCCTATCTTATTCACATTATTAATAACTATTTCAGAAGTAGATCTTTGACCTGAAGTATTGGACTTTGTAATTGATATTTATACATCTCATCTATCCAAACAATGGCATAAGCCTTATTTTATGATACTTATACGCATGATTTCCCACTGAGCCCCATTATTAATTGCCTATTCGTTGAAGATTCACGTATTTCAAGTCAAGCATGTTCTCATATTAAAGTAAGACATGATATAAGATTATTTAAATGAATTAAACTGCCTCCTATATTTGGTACATGCTTGCAAAACCCACCTACTAAAACTATACGGGTTATCCCAGGTTTGTTGGGACAAACTTTAAGGAAAGGTAGAAGATATCACAAGGATTCAGGTCTACATTGCAACCTATGGTCGGAAACGTCTTCGTTCGGCGCCAGGTCGCATTGTTTGTTGTTGCTTATGCCACCTGTCTGACGTAGTCAGATCGAGGCCCACGAAATTCATCATGGTAATGGGCTAGAGATACGTCTGTCATTAGCCTAAGCTTTGAGCGCGTTGTTTACAAGAGCATTGTAAGAAACAGATATGTTTTACCGCAGTCATTTGAGCTGCTATCGCCCACAGAGGAGTATGGAACGTTTTACATGTACTGTTATGCAGATATGCACTTGATTTAAGGATTGGCTGAAGGAAATGCACGAGCAGCAGAAAGATTGTATCACAAAAGGTACCCACAGAGAGATTTACCGTACAGTCGGGTGTTTGCTAATTTGCATGTGTGAATATGGATCATGACGAGGTAATAGGCATAGTAAGGGTGGGTTACGTGTGACACGAATTCCTCATATGGTACTCGGATTCCTTCGAACGGTATCCAACGCATTTATTCCATACATCGAACAAAATGAGTCTAATACCGTAGCCCGCCCTCATTACGCCTATTACAACGTAATGATACATATTCACACAAATTGTGATACAAATTAGCAAACATCCGGCCGTCCAGTAAATCTCTTCGTGGGTACCTTTCTCGATACAATCTTTCTACTGCTCGTGCATTTCCTTCTGCCAATTCATAAATCGGGTGCATATTTTCCAGATTGGTGTTTGTAAAACGTTTCATACTTATTTGCGGGCGAGGACAACTCAAATGACTGCGGTAAAGCAGGTCTGTTTCCTACAATGCTCTTGTGAACAACGCCATCTAGTGCCAAATGGAGACGTTTCCGACTATGGGTTGCTATACAAATCTGAATCCTTGTGATGTATCCTACCTCCCCTTAAAGTTTATCCCAATGATCCAATATTTTTCATATTATATTGAAATCTTTGAATGCATTTTTTGAGAAACTATGTTTTTCGATTTCTTGCTTCACGGTAAAGTTCACTACTGGATTTCTTTTTAAGATATTGAATTGAAATTTTCAGAAAATGTTTTATTTAGTTTCATCTGTATTATAGACTATAATCTAATCTCTGTGTATATATGTTTATGTATTTTACTGCACTTTTTGTAAAAAAATAACATTAGTTTTTTTTTTTAATTGAGTTCCTGCATAAAAATTGACATATTTCAAAAACTTTCAAAAGTATTAAAATCTTATAGCTTAGGTTATGAAGTTATTTATGTATTGTGTAAATATTATTCGAATACATTAATTAGAATTTTCAATACAAGGTTTGTCGTTACTGCAATTTTTCATTAAAATTTCACTCAAAATTCCCAATATATCCAAAATTATTTTTAATTTTATAGAAATTGACTTCTGACTTGAGTCCGGAGACTGGGACTTAATCAAGATTATAGAAATTGTATTTGAATTCCTAGTTTTATGCCCCATTTCAAATAAAAAAGTATTTATTTAGTTGAAAATTTATATATTTTAAAAAAAGTGCTCCGAAGGTAGTCACATACCTAAAATGTGTAATGAGAAAATAATAAGACTAATTTTTTTTTATCTCTCTTTAGATTAAAAAAGAAGAAAAACATTGAAATACCACATCCTTTACTGACCTAATTCAAACTATGAATATTCAGAAAGAATTTTAAAACATACCCTTGAGAGACAGTAATAACATAATCATTTATAGAAATATAGTTATAATTACAAAATAATATATTATATAAATTTATTTCTCGATGTATAAAAAAGTGGGGAAAAACCCATCTGAAACCCATCTGTTATATTAACATTTGATGATTCAGAGAAAAAAAAATCAAAATTTACAATAAACAACAGGCTTACACTTTTATAATACCAGGGGAACAGTAACGAAGGCTTTGCAATGCTTCGTTCTGGATAAGTGGAAGTTCTCTTACGGAAAAAAAAATCTTCGCGTCAATAATATTATTTCGATTTAATCTAGAGATAAAATTTTGCAATCATTAAACTCTTAACTATAATTTCAATGACAATAAAATAACCTAGTTTTCTTTTAACTGATTAATCCTTTCAGTTATTCACTTATAAAGAGAGTGCAAGATCTTGGGGTCACGGATTCAGTTTCCCTATTGATGAAGATATATGGTTATAGGGGGGGGGGCACCCACTACTCAATGTTTTTTTAGATATTTGAAAATGAAGATGCAATTCACTCGTTAAATTCATTTCTATAGCAAACGATTACACGTAATGGGTTTGGCGTAGCAGAAATGGATCGGTTTTCGTCGTCGTTAGGAGCCGGGTTCAAGTCCGTGGAGTGGCCGCGGTAGCTAAGTGGTCTAGGCATCGGATCGGGGTTAGCATGCCATGAGTTCGATCCCAGTACCGCTGAAGACCCGCCGTGTAGGGGAGCGATGCACATTAAATATGTCGAGAGCTCAAACGTCCCCCCCCCCCCGTTGTTGGGTGTGGTAACTAGGAGAGGGGGTGCAAGCTCAGGTGTCGTCCGCGTCACTTGAGCATGGTTCAAAATTACGCGGACCGTCCCCAAAAGCTTTCGTGTAGCTGAACAGTGGGACGTTAATATTCACTCACTCGAGTCCGTGGAGGATGAATAACTTTTTTTTTTATTTTATGTCTTATTTTTACAGATAAAGATACATAATGGAATTTAAATGAATTGGAAATGAAATGTCCTTAATGACTAGAAACCTTGTAAGAGTTTTATTTGTCATTACCATTCGTATAATATTTATTACAAAACAATAAAAGCATTTCGTAAGAACAGAAAAAAATCCCTTTACTTGCTAGTCAATCGTGCCTGGAAACAATAATAAAGCATTTTTCAGTTTTACAGAATTAGTATAAACATCTTATTCCTCATTGTCTGTACAATGGTGAAACTTGTCATAAAAGAAAATGAGTTTCCAATAATGGACCTTGTGTTTGACACAATATATTTTAGTGCCAGAAATGTGAGCCAACCAACCAAATGAGGGACACCCACCAAACTAGACATTGTGTATTTTGTCTTTTACTACTAAGAAATGTAATTGAATTCGAAAAGCTTTAAATAAATTATATATAAATAAATTCATTAAGCACATAAATCTTTTCTTAAATTTGAAGTTAATGAAAAATGAAAATTCTTAATTAAAAAAGTTTTAATGTTTGCATAAATGTTTGAAATGTGTAATGGAATCTTGTGTTTAGAGAAATGTATTGAAACTAATCCGTTGCGTGGTTGTTTTTTTTATAGCCTGTGCTTTGTGTCAGCCTAAGCCAGCATTTTTATTTCTTATTTAAATCCAGACACCCCGCGAAGTGCAATCAGTTTATTATATGTTCTGTTTTGTCCATAAATAGAAGCTCCTACAGATCAGTGTTGCACTTTTTTCTCTCTGTTCCTTTCCTTTATTGAAGTCCTAAGCCATCAGTATATTTGATCTATTAAAAGAAACACAAGCTTTTATCTTTGAAATCCTTAAGGTTTACTAAGACGGAATATTATTATTTATTTCACTCCTTCTATTTTATCACTGAAACATTTTTCAGTATCTTTTAAATAAAATGCCGCTTAAAAAGAGGTAAATATGTATGGTCCTCCTATTCAAAGTAATTGAGCCAATCTACAAGTAATTGAGCCTTATTCGGAGGTGTACCTTACAAGAAGTACTTCTGAATTTATATATTATTTTGACTTAAGAGATACAAAATAGTTCTAAATTAAAGACATAATTTCCTCATACGACAAAAATGTAAAAGAAGGAATTGCCCATTTCCGCAGGCCAATTATTTCGAAAAAGTGTCTGCTGTGATTGTAGGGATTGCAAGCGTTTATTTTAACTTAAAGTACCTACACTCAAGACCAGTTATTCCCAAAGTAGTCTATATCGACCCCCAGGGGTCTATGACGACATTAAAGGGGTCTACTTCGGTGAAAAATAATATGCGGTCAAAATGGGGTTCTACGATAGTCTTCTGGTCTACTAAACCAGGTCCTGATTTTAAATTCAACAAGAATTTAACCAGAACCAGATTTTACCAATTTAACATATTTATTTATACATTTCAAAAGGTTAATTTGCAGCTACAAGGTGACAGCATAAATTTGATTAAAGCAATCACCATCATTTTTCTTGCCAGAATTAAGCTAAAGAAATATTATATTGGGCGTCGCGAATTTTCCCATTTTATCAGTTGGTCAAAGACAATCAACAAGGGAAAGGACGTTTCAACCTACTTTCGACATTTAAATGCCTTCTGTTCAGATCTTGAAACTAAGTTTGAGAATGCTTTGACTACGGTAATATCATAGTAGACAATCTGTCCATAGGGTCACACATTGAAAAAAAAAAACATGTATCATATTACAAGAGGAACTGATTGGAATAATCTCTAAAGAAGATCTTAAAATAAAGTTTAGAAACATATGTCAGCAATTTAAACTTTAAAAAGTCAAACCTGTTATTTATCCCGAATTCTGGAACATCATAAGAAAGTTTTTAATTGCTTTTCCTAGTGAAAAGAAGTTTCAGTGTAGTTTCCAACTTCAAAAAAAAAAAAGAAAGAAAGAAAGAAAAGGGGACATTAATAACCCTAGGAGTTTTAGGATTAAACCCTATAAATTGGTACCAAATATGTTGAAAAATTGTTATTGAAACACTAAATGTATCCCTCCTACTAAGAGAATTTGCTTATTGTTCAGTTATTTTACGTATTAAGTTTTAATTTAATTAACGTGTTCTTAATTTTTAATACTACAGTTAGAAATTTAAATCTTTTAATGTGAGTAGCTCAATACCATCTGCCAAAAAGACATTTCAGTTGATAAATTAGCGAAATTTCAACATTAGGTAAGCAGGAGTCTACCAAGAACTGAAAAGCTTAGCAAGGGGTCTTGAACCTCTG
Organism: Trichonephila clavata; assembly: GCA_019973975.1. Lineage (NCBI taxonomy): Eukaryota > Metazoa > Arthropoda > Arachnida > Araneae > Nephilidae > Trichonephila > Trichonephila clavata. Next base: position 412,518 of record BMAO01028365.1, read on the forward strand.
GTCAAGACTAAAAGAAAACATCCCATGTGGTTCTCTATCATCCAAAATCTCTTATTACGCCTGTCCCCTCCCTTTTGGTTAGCTGACACCGGAAGTCCGATGGTTGGAAAGAATGACCGTTGTGACCCCACTATGGGGAGAAAGTTACGAAAACATCGAATTTCATGATTCAACATACACTCCCGCCTTGAAACCTTCAGATTGCTTCATAAAAGAAAATTGCATTAAACATACAGAGTCTAAAATAAGGAAATACAATACATTGAAATTCCCAATTCACAATATTTCTGAGAATATATCAAATTTTTTCATAAAGTATTTTTTAAATTCAGTCCAAATGCCGCGTCGGTCAGGGGTCCGATTTGTCCGGCCCTAGAGCCGCCCCTGTAGTATTATTACTGTATATATATATAGTCAAAGCATTCTCAAACATAGTCTCAAAATCTGAATTGAGAAACTGGAAAAATTCGCGACGTCAAATATTGTATTCCTTTAACTTAATTCTGACAAGAAAGGCTGAAATGATGGCCCTGCTTTTAACAAATGCAAATTAAACTCATTAAAATTCCTTGTTTTTTCCTCTTTTCTTAATTTTTTTTCTTTAATTAAATTTACGATCTGGTTTAATGAAAGCCACTATCGTAGACCCCGATTTACACTTCATGGACCCCCAAATTATTTCTTTTGCTGACGTGGACCCCTTGCTAGTAATCATAGACCCCTGGGGGTCGATATAGACCACTTTGAGAATCACTGCTCTGAACCACATTTTCAGCGAGCTTGATTCTCCTGAGTATTCCATCAATCAGTGCCGGTTTAGGCTCATTTCGGGCCCTGGGTGCAGAAGATCTACAGGCCCCTTTGACATTGGCGGATCGAAATTTATAGCCAGAAAATCTGGTTAAGTCCAGCTTATCCGGGCACCTGCCCCAAGCTCCCAGTGGATTAACCGGCACTGCTATCGATAGCCCTTGAGTTGTTTCAGAGTACGATGTTAATAACCTATCAATCAATAAATCATTTATTGGATTCTGAAGTAAATATTGAAGAGTAATTCTGGATTCCAATCTTGCCTACCAAAACCACATAAAATACATCACTGATAAATATTAAACGAAAATTCATAATGGTACCTCATTAATTGACCTCCCCATTCACGCTCCTTTCTTCCAAATAAAATCTTACTCCAATCTAATTATGATATTTTGTGTTTCACCTATCTAGAGACAGGCATCTTCTACTCGTCTTTAAAAAAAGTTTGTAAATTCAGTACTTAAGTATTATGGCAACCGTATTGGCGATATTATATGAAACCAAACGCTTGGTTACCAATGCAGCGCGTCCGACTCATGCATAATCGGGGTTGCCAACTTGGCGAGTTATCTAGAACGTCTTCTCATCCGGGGTTTTCTTTGCGGTGAATGAGGGAATTTTTCATTGAAGACAGGAATTTAGATTCTTAAAAATATTCGATAAAGAGCAGGGATTGGTAAAGTAATGTGCAATGTGTTTGCTTGTGAAGAAATGGAAAGATAATCCAAAAAAGCCGATATAATCAAATTGCTGCTTGCGACCATGCTTCAAATTGTGTGTGCATATGCACACACAAAATCCTGAATCGTTTGAAAAAGAGTTACAAACATGAAAATTTTTTCTTATAAGTATGATAGAAATTGTTTTAAGATATATGAAACATTCTTCATAGTATGCAGTGTCCTTGTGAAAAGCAAACATTTAGGAGTTTTTGTGTTCCACAATTATAAAATAAAAAAAATAATGTGAAAATTTAAAAAGAATGAACTCCATTTTCGCATTCTACTAAGTGTTATGCTTTGTTATAAAAAATAAAAAATTAGCTTTTTTTGAAACATTAGAGGGGGGGGGGTAGGAATGACCGCTTAAGGGTTAATATGCATCACTCATCTATGTAAAGAATGTTTACATAATGCATATTTATTTTTCAAAAAATTGTTTTCTAGAAACATAACAATTGTGATATCTAAAGCTGTTGTTGAGTTAAGCAATGCTTTATGGTACCACCTTCCCCGTACAGCAGAAATTTTCGACATAATAGAAAAAACAGAGCCATGTTAAAAAGTTAGGCTTATGTCTATCACACGTGGATGAAACACTAGATAATAAAATAAAAGTATGAATAGATAATAATAAAGTTTCTCTCAAAGAGATGAATATTAAGAAAAAAATTCTATAGGAAGAACTAGGATAAAAACTTATTTGAAAAAATGCTAACCATAAGGATATATGAAGACCAAGCATTGTAGTCATAAAACGCGCGCTAAATGACGTGTTAAAATTGAAATATATATATAAAAATTAGAGTTTTTTTTTTAAATTGGAGTAGAGAAACATGATTTTTTTTTTTTTGTTGAACTACATACACACACAAAAAGCTTCCATTTCGTAAAAAACCTTTTAGAATTCGTTGATCCCAAATTGACTTAAATTATTATTTTTCTATTATATGGATAAATCTTAATTATATCTTGCGAATTAATGTAAAAATTAATTACTGACATAGATCATTATAGGTCTGTTAAAAGTTTTTAAAAAGACTTCCTTTCAATATTTCTATAGTATACCTTGTTAAAATGAAATGAATTACGATAAATCAATATTATCTTCTATTCATTTTAAGCAGTATGAGCTCCTTAAAAACATAATGCATTGTCTTATTTGAATTATAAATTCAAGCCACATCTCAGTTAAACTTTTAAAACTTGTATGTTTGTTGTGCTGTCTCAAAAAATAAATCATATTAGCTTCATTCTCGAATTTTTTTTTTATGTATGAATATGTTTTTATTCATAAAGTTTATTGTTTATATGTTTCATATAATAAGTTTTTATATAGATATTCCAATTCGATAAAAGCATGAGAAGCTTCTTGTTATCAGTTTTGACAACCAGTTAGTATTCTGGTTGCTTGAAAACTTGTTACCAGTTGAGCTTTGCAACAACTTCATACCTTATCTTAACTAAAGCTCAATTTCTTACTCATTGCCTACAAATTACTTCATTGTTCTCGTATTCTTAACCTATCTTCCCTCCAAAGCTCCCGGGTTTTGCATTAATCTTGCTTTCTAATTCGGACCATATTTAAACCCTTTTTTTTTCTCCCGCCATATCCCTCTTTCTCTTAACTTAATTTAGATTTCTCATCTCGATTTCGTTGCAGAATTATTTTGTAGTTTAAAACACGAAGAAAAGCGGTTGAAAGGGGAAAAAATAGGAGAAGCAGCAAAGAAAAAAGTATGCGTTTGGTATGGGGAAAAAAATCTTGTCGAGAATTCTGAATAAGATGTCGATTCAAAGAGTTTTATCTGGAAATGTGCAAATTAGTTGCCACATATGACAAAGCGATTACTCAACCTATGCGAAAGTAATCCTCGTTGGACCTGCCGGCTTTGCCCTGCCTCCGCACCACCCCATTCCACGACACCCCCTTGTCAACCCCCCACCCCCTGCATGTTTTAAGATGCTTGGAAGTTCTCTGCTTCTAATCTAATTAGTAGTGGAAACGAAAATGTTAAAAAAGGGTGAAAAAATAAACCTTCGAATGCCTTTAGAAGGGAGGAGGGATGTTGTAAAAAGCCCCCGTAGCAATAAGCTCCGGTTCGAAACAAAAGGAATAGGGGGACGGCTTCACCCCCCTATTCAAAGGGAAGGGGGTTGTGTGTGCACAAATAGTAAAATAATGATCCACAATAAAAACCGGTGTGAATATGCAAATCGCGAGAGCTCAATATTTTGCATTTAATTACACCTGAGCCAGTAATTAGCAGCGGGGCACGTGCGCCTCTCGTGCCGGTAATTAGCTAATTAGCGGCAGTTCAAAAGTAATTAGACGCACACACCCTAAATTACTTCCAAAAAGTCCGAATTTCTAATCAGCTTCATTAGAAAAACGGGAAAAAGCAGTCTAACCTTCTCCGTACCCCCCTTCCTATACTTTTCCCATTAATTCGAAAGAGCAAAAGCGAAGGTATGTTCGGGAGGACTTTGATTACAGAAGTTAAACTAGTTTTCTTTGAAGGGGACTGAAAACGCACGTCGTGATTAAAATAAGTTCCTCTTTTCCCGGTTTTCCTTTTTACTTTATTTAATTTTAAATATTTTTTTTTTTTTACTTCTTCCCTTCTTTCCTCTTCGCCCGTGTGCATGTTGTCGAATCTGAAGAAAAGCCAAAAACGGTCCTGCTGATAGCCTTAGCTAATGAGAGCTTTAGTTTTAATGGAAGAGAGAATCTCGTAGTAAGAGTTCTCTCTCTCTCTCTCTCCGAAATATCCTTTTTGAAATGGAGACGCCGCCTCAGGAAACAGTTTTCGGATACTTGTCTCTCCCTCTCTCTCCTCCATTTTTTCCCGATTTTTTTTTTTTTTTTTATATACTATCTCTGGAAGTCTCATATCTCAACATCGACGGGTTACTTTGAAAAATCTAATTATCCCTAATTCTCGGCGATGGAGCTGTGTTTTCCCCCATCGAAATCACCCAACTAAGTAGTAGATGGATGCTGCTACTAATTAGGGTATTAATATAAAATCGGATTCATGTATCGCGAATACAGAACTTGTATTATTAAACCATTCGGTGATTTTTTTTTTTTTTTGAAATTATTTTCATTACTTAGTTCTCTGCTTTTAGAAAGGCATCCATAGCATTTTAACTAAATTTAGGCGCCTTTTTTTTCAAAAAGTATTCCAACTTAGTATCGAAGTGATCTTAAAATTTGGTTGCTCCTGAACCCTTTTTGGTACATGCTCATTTGTCTAATATTTGGATGGATCCAGGGGTGTAGCTACCGCCTTATCTATGATACGAGGCACCCAAGCTACAGGGTCCCGAACATGTGGGACTACAGTACACTAACTAGGCTCTCGTATGTAAAAAGGGGCCCCGAAATAATTTTGGTACAGGGCCCTCTCAGAAATAGCTACGCCAGTGGATGGATCACTATTTTATGGATTAGTATTTGACGGCTGCGTCAAAGTATAATATTTGCCATCGAATATCAAAATACTACCAATCAATGGGATCCATTAAAGCAGTGGTACTTAATCTGCGGCCCTCTCGTGGTCATGGCCCTTTGCACTAAGAAATTCAACTATTTAAAAACTATGCTCTTAAAATTTAGAGGGAAGTTCTATCAATCAAATCTATTAGTTTCGCTATCAATTTGTCTTTTTAACACCCTTTTATAAGCTACACTTGTATGTAATGGAATCTTTGAACTCAATTTTTATTCACTTTAAAAGGTCAGATTAATTCGAAATTTTGCTCACTTGTCCAAGACTGATCACAATGCAATAATTTAATAATTTTGTTCCATTGTCATGATCAGGATCATCAGGGATAACGATTTCCCATTTTCAGATCCCTTCCTTAATCTGGCGTCTAATTTCAGATCCCAGTTCCAGTTTTAGCGACTAAGAGATTAAGTTACAACTTAGTTCGATCAACTATAAAAGGGCGTGTTTTAGTTTTTTTTAAAACTATAATTTATTTAATAATAGAATAGAAACAAGAGGCTTAATCATGGATGAAAGGAAATCGAAACTACCCCATAACTCAGTAAAAAATGCATAAAAGTACGTTTTTTTTATTTGCATGTGTTCGATAGAAAGGTTAAAATAGTATTAAAATAAAAGCCGAAAATAAGTTTAAATATTTTGAAGAATTTTGCTTTGTTTGAAACTGTTTTGGTCTTTGAGTGTTTTTTTCCTCATTATTCTCATATTGCGATCCGCCTGAAATACCTGTCATATGTATGTGGTCCGGCTTGAAAAAAAGATTGAGTACCCCTGCATTAAAGCAGGTGTATCTTTTCTGTATTCGGAAATATTTATTTTATAATAATTATGAAATAGGTATATGATCCCATATGTTCTATAAGAAGTAAATAGAAATATTTCCTCTAGTTCAGAGCGGCCTTCCGTTCTGATTTGGCATCGAAGCATTGCGTTTTTAATGTATGAACGCTTAAGAAAAGAACGAACATTAGAAGAAAGTTTATGATCTTGAGTGAGTGAATATTAACGTCGCACTGTCTTAGCAACACGAGGGCTTTTGGCGACGATCCACGTAATTTTGAACCATGGTCTAGCGACGCGGACGACACCTTAGCTGGCACCCCCATCTCCTAACTACCACACCACGGGAGGACGTTTGAGCTCTCGACAGATTTAACGTGCATCGCTCCCCTACACGACGGGTCTTTAGTGGTCCTGGGATCGAACTCATGACACGCTAGCCATGATCCGATGCCTAGACCACTTGGCTACCGCGGCCACAAGTTTATGATCTTATGGCCAAAGTTGCAATTGAGAACATTCTCGATATGTGTGGTCTGGGTTAATGATCAGGTTTTTTTTATACTTCATACATTCAATCTCAACTAGATAACTTGATTAAAAGGTGAGTTACGTGAGAGGTATTCGGATTTTAAGTGAGCTTTACAAAAAAAAAAATACTTATAAATATTATACTCTTATAATTATATTTAATGCTTTTTGTGTTTTAAAAAATTGATAGTATTAAATTTTTACTTTCAATAGAAATCCATATTATGAAATGGTATTAGTTACTTCTATAAATATATATGAATTCATTTTATATCTTTATGAAGCACGATAGCTAAGGCAATATTTTCTACATTTCATCCTCTAGCTTAGGGGTGGGCAAATGTTTGGAGAGAATAGCCAGGTTGCAAGTGAAACAAGATTCTAAGATATCAAAGAGTCATTTATATACCTAAGCGCTCAGAAGGGAAGAGGGGGGGGGGACATAGAAGTAATCGCGATCAAGACTGCCATTCCAATTAGTACTTTTCATTATATTTGATAAAGTTTTGCTCAAAATAACATATTCCATTCCTTCAAAAAAGTTAGAACTGTTGAATATATTTTTATTTCCGTGGCTCAATGCAAGGACAACCAATGTTGAAATGTCATGCTGTTGGATACTAAACTTTCGAGCTTCGTGCATAAAATATCCATACCAGTAATACTGTAATGGTTTTATTCTGGGATTTCATATTTACACTAATAATTAAAATTAACTTTGATTGCTCTTCTAAAATAAAATCATTTCGGCATTCTTTTTTATCATACCTGTGTCACAAAATACGGAATCTGTTGGAGGTCTCTTACCCATTCACGAGTGTTACCGAACTCAGGTGCCTTAATAAATAAACTTGATTGGAAATCGCTTGGAGGGAGTGTCTTCCCATGGCGACATTTTTGACAGTCAATTTGATTTTTACTTTTTAGAACTAATTCTAATATTTTGACTGATTCCCAATAAACTTTTATTTATTCAAATATTTTAATACAGTAGTCTTAAGTGATTTGACGACCCCTGATCTAGCTTAACTAACACTGACGAAGCAACAATTTTCTCAGTGCTAAATAAAAATTTTATCTTTCTTAATTTTTTTTTCCCATCTTAAATTCTAACAACTCCCATGTTAATTAGATATTTTAGTTTTCTAAATATTTTTAGTATATTTAAGTTAATTAATATTGGGCAGTTGCAACTAATGCAATGAATTACTCTCTGAACGATCAAATCAGTCGTATAAGTTTAGCAGAATGACAAAATTACGGGCCTAAATCATTCAAGATACTTTTAAAAAAAGGATGTAAAAATTAACCCTGAACCGTTAATGAGCGTTTGAATAAAATTATAACTGTTGCGTAAACCTGAATCAAAATCTGAATTCTAGATATATCTGCTAATTGTTGACCAAAAATAAATAAATAACGTTCTGATAGAATATTCATACCTGAAAATCTTGTTACCAATTATATTTTTCCTTAAGGTATCCGACTACTTGCAACAACTTTAAAAAAAAAAGGGGAGGTATGGTGATTTGTGTGTGTGTGGTTTTTAGATTTGCTTAGTACATTTTAAGAAAAATATGCTAAAATTAAGAACAGAAAAAGAAATTATTATTACTAGAATGGGGAAAAATTGATAAACATTTGCAAAAAATAACGGAAACGGGGTACAAAAGTACCAAAAGTTTATGAACAAATTTTCAGTTCTGCTGTGTTGCTATGTTATTCACTTTTGAAATGACCTTCAGGAAATGAGATATTTTAATTTTTACAAAAACTAGAGCACTTTATCTTAGTTATTATATGAAATTTGCTTTAAAAAACAGTGATTATGTTTACATAAGGGACTGTAAATTTTGTAATAAAACAGTGATTGATAAATCTGATGGTTGAAAAATTTCTACTATTATACAGAACATCCACAAAAAATTTCAGCTAATTATTTTCAAAACTTTTTGAGCAATCGCTGCCCCTGTTTGAGTATTTCCGAAAAAACACGTATCGGGTTAAACGCATTTTAAAGTATGATATCTTGCTTAATGTGATGGCATCTGCTTTTACTAAAACACTTTTAGTTTTTGTTCTAGTGAACGGAAAATAATAAACTGGGTGTCTTTATAAAGCTAATAAAATGACCTATAAAATAAAATCATAAAAAAAAAAATTGTCAATTTTGGGGGTAAATCACAATTTTAGGGTAGTTGGATACCTTAATTGTTGTTCTATGACTTCCCAAAGAAAACTTCATATCCACTTCCTTATTACTGATTGACTAGCTTTCAGATTTACGCCTTGTTGATAAAAATCTAATTATCTCTAATTTTCAACGAGAGATAGACACGAATTTTCCCTTTGAGATTACTGGTCAAAGTAGATTATTGTAACAAGTAATTAGGATATTACCATATCGTACTCATGTTTGACAGGGCCGTGATCTGGATTTTTATCGAGTTTGCATGGTAAATTCGCTCTCGGTTCACTTTCCGCAGACTACGTTTCGGTATGTATGTGTTCCATGTTTCGAAAACTTAACTACGCCATCATTCACGTAATTGTCTTTTTAAGATATTTATTGCTACCAACGTTTATTCACTGAAGTTCGTTTAGTAAATGTCGGAACAATTAAGGTTAGAGAGCAATTACAGTGGATAATTGCTTATGTCATGTAGTTAAATGTTTCGAAAGCGATTTCTCTGTCATTAAAAAATCAAATCATTTCACTGTTCGGCTGTTGATTAGGGTTGTCTGTTTACTTCGTCTTCGGGATGTAGCTTTGATGTTTGTAGAGGACGAAATGCACTGATATATATGACAACATTTCTGTGATCTTTTAGTTGAAATTTATTTTCAAGGAGTTTTTTATCGAATAATTTAAGAGAATAAAGTTTTTGTTATAATTTCATTTATTTTTTTATTATATTAGTGTAATAGAATCAGGGTCATTTTTAATCCCCTCGGCGCCCTAGGAACTTTAAATTGTTACCCTCCCCCCCCCCTCTTTCATTTCTTACCTTGCCAGTTTTGGTTCGGGAAGGATTTTTCCTTAACGTTTTTTACTCTTTCTCCTTTATTTTTGTGTGGTTTGGACAGTTTCCATTATCCACCACCCATAGACCCTCCCTGTCCTGGACTGGCAGCCATAGGAAAGGATAGTGACATGATTTGGATACTCGTGTTCATACCTTAGCATACAACATCATCCCCCCCCCTTTTCATTTTGGTAAATTAGTACAGTAAATTAACAAAATCGTTTGCAATAACCAGACTGTTAAGCTTTTCTTTTAAGCTATTCTCTTAAGGGTAGAAATGCTTCTCTCATGATTCACTAGGCGGTGATACGTTCTTTGTAATTTTAATTTTTTCTGACTTTTTTTTCGCTCTCAAATCTTTTGCGCCCTAGGCATGTGTCTTAGCGGAAAAGCGGCCCTGAATAGAATGCAAAATTCTCATGGAATTTCAAAATCCAATACCTTTAGCATCTGTACATTTTTCAGTTTTGCCTTTTTACCAATTAAAATTAATAATACCTAATTTACATTGTGAATATTGTTTAGAAAAACACATTTACCTGTAACGTGTTCATAACCCATTTATATCAGAGGTTGAAATTTTGGATTTTTGCATGAAATTTGTATATGTTAGGTAACAAATGGCTAAAAAGTAACTCACTCAACTGCTGTTCCAAAAATGGAACAGTTGGCATAAATGGACTAATTAAATTATTCTACTTGTCAATTATCATATTTAAAAATAACGAAAATACATGTTTTGTTATGCCCTTCATTTATAAATACTAGGAAAGACGAATTATTTCTTCAAAAGACTAAAATATAATAAAACTTATTTACACTGAATATAAAAATTAATTAAAAAATATAAGAAAAAATTTCTAATGTTGTGCATATATAGAGCTTTCTAATCCTCTCTATGGAAGAATTCTAAGACTAGATATTCTCCGTTTTAGTAATGATGACAAATGTATTTGAAATAGTTTTTGACTCTTTATTGGTTTTCGAAGTTCTCGTATAAGTATATGAACCGCAGGTTCGGAACTTAGTGCCACTGAAAACCCTCTGTGTTGAGGGGCTGATGCACGTTAAATTTGTGGAGGTCAAAATCCTCCCCGTTGGCACGGTGTGGTGCCAGCTCAGGTGTCGTCCTCGTCACTCGACCGTGATTCAAAGTTATGAGATCCGTCGCCAATAGTCCTCGTGTTGTTTCACTGTGCAACGTAAATTGAAATCTTATCACAAATCATTAAAATATTTTTAAAATTATTTTATTATTAAGGTATCCGACTACTTGTGACAACATTTTTTTACAAAAGTGGAGATATGGGATTTTTTTTTTGTTGTTGTTTTAGATTTGCTTAGTACATTTTAAGAAAAATATGCTAAAATTAAGAATAGGAAAAGAAAGTATTATTACTAAAATGGTAAAAAATGGGTAAAAATTGCCATAAAATAACATAAACGCAGCCCATTTCGTAACAAAAGCTTATGAACAGATTTTCAATTCTGATGTGTTCCTATGCTATTCATTTTTGAAGTGACCTTTAGGATAAGAGATATTTTAATCTTTACAAAAACTAGACTCTTTATCTTAGTTATTATATGAAATTGCTTAAAAAAACAGTGATTGATATATATGAAGGTTTAAACAGTTCTACTATTCTTCAGAATATACACAAAAAATTTCAGCTAATTATTTTCAAAACTTTTTCAGCAATTACAATCCCCGTTTGAGTATTTTCAGAAAAGCACATTTCGAGTAAAACGCGTTTTAAAGTATATCTTGCTTAAAGTAATGGCATCTGCTTTTACCAAAACACTTGTAGTTTTTGTTCTAGTGAACGAAAAAAAAATTTAGTATTTTTACAAAGCTAATAAGATGGCCTATAAAATAAAATAATAATAAAAAAATTGGCAAATTTTTAGCAAAATTCACAATTTTAGGGTAGTCGGATACCGTAATACGTCGTTTCTATGGGTATCTGTAACACAGAATACGAAAAGATTAATACAACTACTTGATAAAAACATAAAATTATTATTATTTTAAAATGTAAAGAAGCAGGTATTGCTCGGGGTCAAAATTATGGATAATGTGACTCAATTTTCTCATTTTGAAGCCTTCATTCCGAATCATAAAAAAATGTCTCGCGTCTGTTTCATGTTGGATTCCAAATTCTCGTGTAAAACAAGGGCCTGAGAGTCCTCCATCTCAATCTAATCCATCTTTGTTTCACGAATGCGAGATACGTCTTCATTATTCCATCATGCAAATTCGGTTGCGACTTTAATTTAACCAAACCTAACCTCTACGCACCATTTGTTTTGTTTGAAGGGATTAGTAATTTACTTATTACTATTTCATTGCATGCTCTAACTATTATTTTTATGCTAGATAGACTTGAAGAGACGAAACGCACCGCCACTTGCATTTCTTCGTTTCCTTGCATACCAATTCCATTGATTGAATTGAAGGCGGCTCTCTTTGAAGTAGCTCCTTAGTCTAGTCCTTTTTAGCTTCCGCATTATTATTTTGTGCTTGTTTATTATTATTTTTTTTTAAGACTTACATTACTATTTCAGGGACAATAGCCTCTGGTATTGTCTGTTGCTAGTTAAAACGTTGTCAGTAATGAATATGTAGTTTTGTGAGATGCAATTTCTTACATCTACACACTGTCAGTTTAAAAAATTGTTAGCTTTATCGTCGTTGTCTTTTTTTATGGCCTGGTAACTAGGAGAAATATCTGAGAAATGAATTGATATAAATCCATCAAAAAAGAAAATAATAAGAGGGCATGATTTCTTCTCTCAACCATTATAATTCCTCTGTTTTCAAATATGAGCTAAACGTGGTTTGTTTAAATGAATAATAACTGTAATTGGAAATGTTATATTTATAGACTTTTACTTTACTTATAACTCAGTAGCTCACACAGGAATTTTTTAAGGGGGGCTCTAGGGTCGAAAGTCCACTATTCTCGTATCATGCTCCAATACGTCATCCAACATATTCTTTTGATTTTGTCAATTTTCAGGAACAAAAAACAGTAAAAAATTAATTATTGAATGAATGATTAGCATTAATTAATAAAATTAATTGTTAATAACAAATACGTACTATATACATATTATTGTAATCAATCGAGAAAAAATCAAGGGCTTTGGGGGGTTTCCGGACACGAGGACCCCCCCCCCTTCCTTGTGTGCGCCATTGTCTTAACTGTCTTATGATATTACATAAGGCCGTCAATTGGAAATTTTGCTAAAAAAGTCATATTTTCGAGTTTTTTTCAAAATTTGGTATATGCACTGAAAGAAAATTACCAAACCTCCAAATAAAATCATGTGACATTTCAAATATTCTTCGAGAAAATTGCATTTAAAATTGTATTCGTTCAAGTTTGTTTCCACTAAGATTGTACCAGCGGTACCATATTGGTCATGGTTACGGACTCGTCTACAAGAATTTTCTTAAGAGTGACAAAAAAGCTACACTGTTTTACTTTGATTTATATTACTTTTATATGACTTCTTACTGTGCTTGATTCTTAATCTATGTGCCAAATTTGAGCAAAAAATTCGTAACCTAATATCTGAACATTGTTTAAGCCAGAGATCCCCAAACTTTTTTATGTCATAGACCCCTTGCCATGTTTTTCGATTTGGGATAGACCACCTGCTTAATTAATATTGAATTTTTGCAAATTTATCAACTTAAATGTCTTTTTGACAGCTGGTACTACTACTTTAAATGAATTAAATTTCTAACTGCAATGAAGCATAGTGATTAAAATTTAAAAAGCGCATGATAAATAAATTAAAAGTTAATTAATACATGAAATAAATGTTAAATAAAATAAATAAATGAATGGTTTTAAAGGGAGGGATGAGTCTGGTACTAAAACAACAAATGTTCAACATTTGGTTTTGATATTGTCAGTTTTAAACTTAAACCTCTTCTGTTAGTATGTTAAGTTTTTTTTTTTGAGATTGGCAACCGCACAGCTTTTTTGTAGGAAAAACGATTAAAAACATTCTCACGATATTTCATAATTCGGGACAAATAATAGGTTTGCCTTTTCAAAGCGAAAATTGCTGATATCCGTTTCCAAACTTTAACATCTTCGTTAGTGCTTATTACAACCAGTTCCTATTGTAATGGGACATTTATTTTCAATGTGACCATATGAATTCATTGCCTACTGTGGTATTACTATAGAGTCGAAGCATTCTCCAACCTGATTTCAAAATCAGAATTAAAGGCATTTAAATGTTGAACGTAGGTTAAAACGCCCTGACAGATTGTGACATTCTAAGAAAATTCGGGACCTCCGGTATTATACTTCTTTAGCTTAACTCCGGAAAGAAATGCTGAAATGGTTCTTGTTTTAATAAAATTTATGCTGTCACCTTGTAAGTGGAAATTAACCCTATTAAATTTAGTAAATATATCTGTTAAATAGGTAACATTTAGTTTCCACTTGATTAAATTTTGTTTTAAATTTAAAGTCACGATCTAGTTTATATAATAACAGCCACTATCGTAGACCCCCATTTACACATCATGGACCCCCATATTATTTTTTTGCTTACGTGGACCCCTTGCAAGTCGTCATAGACCCCTAGGCTCTATATAGACCACTTTGGGAATCACTGGTTTAAGCCATTTTAATGTAATGGTAAATGTTTCTGGAATTTGATACTAAGCATGAAAAACTATGTATATATGCAATAGAATAATTAATATTATTATTAGGACAATTGTCTATTTAATATACTGTAGAATATAAAAAATATATTTACATTTCTATATAGTAGCTACAGAAATGGTCAGTATATTATTGCTTATGAAAATTTGGAGTGGGTTACTTTTCGTATTCGTTTTTAATGTCCTCAAGAGACAAATTTTATTAGTAATTAATGGTAGAATGCCTTTTCGAGATTTCATAAGCATGATTCCCATGTAACCAAGGTCTATCGCGAGGGTAAAAGATGTGTACCAAATTTCCCCGATACATGTTCTCAAATTGCATTACTTAAGCTACATGTTAATCTGTTTTCAACTTAATAACAAAAATGTGAGCTTGAAAAAAAATTAACGACCGCCCTCGTTCTTATACGAACACACATAAATTTCTTCTTAGTCCATTTCTAAATATTCCGACCTCTCCGTGTCTTCCAATTCCTCTTTCATTTTTTTTTTTTTTTTTTTTTTTTAATTTTTAAATTGGGGAAATCATTTAGTAAGGCTGTTCCTTTTTTCGACTCTCCTTTCCCAAATTGGAGACATTTTCGACGATTTTTTAATAATTTTTTTTTTCTCCCGAAGTTATTCGATCTGCCAAACTGTAAAAACTGGAAATTGAGCTCTTTTAAGTGTCGTTCGTGATGAATTTGCTCTACCCTCGTCTTCTTTCCACCCCCCGTTCGTTTTTAATAAGCGTCGTTTGCTTCCCCCTTTCCGTTGAAGGGGCCATTAAAGCACAGAATCGCTTTGGGAGGGATGAAAAATGAAATGAGGATTCGAAATTGAAACGTGTCGCGAGATGACAAATGACGTTTCAGTGTATGTCAGTGTCACTCTCTTGACAAGGTGTTTCGTTGAGCTGGCATGTCACCGACACAACACGCACGCGATACCCATTTTTATCCGGAGGGTATTCTTCGACGTTTTGTGTTCTGATGGACAGTTGGAGAGGCTGTTATATGTCTATTAAAATCTATGTTTATTGTATTTGCTTTGCATTGTTGTACACAGCGATCTTACTTTAATACTTTTACGGACCATTTATTTCTAGTAAAGGTATGTTAAAATATTTTTGGAATCGAGATTGATTTGAAAAAAAAAACTTATTTAGTTTATTTGATAAAAATTAATTTGACTTTTAACACCATTTTTAAGAGTAAATAAACTTAGCACCGGGGGGGGGGCATTGAAGGCTATTAAAAAAAAGCAGGAAACATAACGCTTTTCCTCTTTTTCCCCTTTTTTTTTTCATTATCAATTGTTACTATTAGCTCACTCTCTCCCTATATATATATAGAGAGAGAGAGAGAGATTTATCTTGTTCAAATTTTCAATTGTTAATAAAATACTTTCTATTCATCCATTCAAGTTCAAATAAATTTTTTTTTAAAACTTGTCTTGGATGACACTTGATGTTAATATAGTTTTTTCAAATATTAATTCATGAATTACCGGTTTTCGACGCCAACTTAGATTCGTTTCTATTGTTGTAACAATGTAACTGTTAAAACAATGCAAAAGCGTCGAAAACCAGTTTTTCAGCCAATTTGCCAAACCGGGCGTGCATTGTTACAACAATGCAGATAAATCGTGCTTTTTTTTTTCAATTCCTACTATTAGTTCACTCTCTCCCTATATTTATTTATTTATGTGTTTATATCTATCTATCTTGTTCAAATTTTCAGTCTTTATATAAAATACTTTCTATTCATCCATTCATAGTGGGGGTCGACCTAAAAATTTATATATATATATATATATATATATATATATATCTTGTTTTTATTTCATCTTTCTATATATAAAAAAGTTTTTCGTGGTTCTGTGATAAATTTGTTTATACATAAGGTATAGTTCGTAAAAATGGGGGTCGTTAAAAAGTTGAATTGAACTGAAGAGGAGCACCAAGAACTAATTTTGTGAAAAAATGAACAAATGAAGAAAGTGTACGAAAGTCAGAAATTTTTAAAGAAAAGATTAGTTGAAGATTAGAGCTACACAATACATGTAAATTACAGTTTCACAATTTGAGCAGTGAGAGAGGACATCGGGGAGTAACCCCTTAGTATTTATTAAATAAATTTAGTAGATACTAGAAACTGGAAAAAGAATTATATATTATAGCTTTTTTTGTTCATAGATTGACAAATTATAATTCTATTTTTCATAAAATTTTAGAAAACACGGAGTACACAAAATGGGGCATCGTAGGCAGGGCCCAGGGCCTCGCCCTCGAGGGGCCTTCTTTTGGTCTCAACTCATTCGTAATAAGATCATATTCTGGATAATTTTAATGGTCAAATATTATTCCCGTACATATTCTCCAAAAAACAGAGAATTACAAACTGCATGCCAACTGGTAAAAGTGGGAAGTCTGTATTATCCATTTCCAGGCCTAGGGCAAGTACCATAAGCAATCATTCAATTCATTGAGTCGAAATCGGACCATCGGTCGAGTTGGTCTGTGCCTAGTTTGCTAGATTGTGAGTCGCGTACATTTATTTGTTTCAAATTACCGTTTTTATGAGTATGCATGCTATATACTGTCTATTTTTAAAAATCACAGGTAGGGCCTACCTTTGCATAAGTCCAAAGGTCTCAGAAAAGATTTCTCTCGGTCCAGGGCCTCAAAAAGTCTTAAGACGTCGCTGACCATAAGTTGTACATGCACGTCGTGTTCTCTTTTGATGTGGCTTAAAGCACAAAACGACAACATTTGTATGTATTTCCTAAAATTTAAATATGCCTTCTAACTTTATTTAATCTCATTTCGTCTGGAACCATTTTTTTATTGCCAAAGAAATTTATGCTTCGTTCTTTTCGTTTCCGGCTTGAAAATCTTAATTGAAATTCTGGTGATATCAAGGTGTTTATAACCCGAAATATATATTATATATATATATACTAAAAATAAACGGATTGAAGGGTAGTATGTTGGGAAAAAATGACTTCAGCATATTGACCTCTCATCTTAATCCTGTTATTATGGAAGGAGAGGGGTAACAGGGTGTGTAAGGATTTATAAATTTTTTAACTTTCTGAAGTTATTTATAAATGGCAGCAGAAATGTGAAACGTGGTTTCACAACTTACCATGGGCATTTGAAAATCAATGCAATTGTTGGTAAGTATATTTACCAAGACATAAGAAAAGTTTAACTTGTGTCTATTTGTTTTATAAAATAATACTCAGTCTATTTTTATGAGAGTTTTTTTTCAGGCAGAGAAATGTAATGTTTTGTACTCGTAAAAATTTATTTCACTTCAAATTGCTGTACGAAATATTACCTTCGTACCTTCTGAACTATTTTTTTTTTCTGTAAATGTGTTGGTTTTTGAAGTTTTTTTTTTATGTCTCTTTAAAAGGTAACTGGATTACGTTCGGAACTGAGATTTTGCAAAAGGGTATAAATGAACAATTTCTTTGATATATGTCAGTTAAATTAGAATATATATATACTAGCTGTTACCCACCCGCTTCGCTGGGTATTTCATGATGTTTTATAAATTTCTACTGCTTATATATATGTATAAATTATTGATATATGAGTCCTAGCATTAAGAATTCGATTGAATTGAAAAATATACTTATACCTGTAACTGTCGCCTGTTGATAAAAAAAAAGGGCAGAACTCATCTAATTTGTCTTTTCTAAAAATCTCTAAAATTGAAGCATAGAATGATGTTTGCTCTTTCGTAACTCAAAAACCAAGTGGATTCCCGCAAAAACAATTTTCGGTGGATCTCTACTCCGTAAATTGAACATGCAAGCCAAATTTCAAGTCTAAATTTAACAGAAAAAAGCAAAAGTTTTACTATAAATATCCCCGTAATCCCGTTGAGAGCCGTTTTCCAAAATTACCGCTCTTAGCGGATTTCAATTCAACAAAAGAAAAATGCAAACCAAATTTCATTATTATAGTCCTTGTAGCTCGAAAAAAGTAATTTTTTTGTCAATACGTCCCAGTAACCCCCCAGAACTCTTGATTTGCTTAAAATTTATTCTTAGTGGATCCCTATTCAACAAAAGAAACATGCTTAACAAATTTCAAGTATATGGGTCTAACAATTAAAAACAGGAATTTTTTTCTGTAACTCCTCTTGACCCCTCGCAAACATCTTTGGGGGTCAATTTTCATTTTACTCTTTGTTAGAGGAACTCTATTTCATGAAAGGAACATGCCTACCAATTTTCAAGCAGGATGATCAAGTAGTTTAAAAATGGAAATATTTATCGATTACGCCTCTTAATCTCCCGAAATTAAACTTAGTAGTTGATATTCGCGAAACCCATTTTGTAGCGGTTCTCTACTTTACGAAAGGAATCTGCTTATCAAATTTCAAGACTGTACGTCGAACAGTTTAAAAAATGGGGATAATTGTCTATAACGCCACTTGAGCCCCCGCAACGCCACTTCTGGGTCTGTTTTCACAAAACCCATTTTGTAGGGGAATTGCACTCTATGAAAGGAATCTGCTTAGCAAAATTTGAAGACTGTGCGTCCAATTAATTAAAAATGCAAAAAAAATTATCAATAACGCCCCTTGAACCCCCGCAACACCACCTAGGGGTCGATTTTCACAAAACACATTTTGCCGTGTATTTCTATCCTATGCGAGGAATCTGCTAACCAAATTTCAAGACTGTGAGTCTAATAGTTTAAAAAAAGAAATAATTATTTATATCTGCCCTTAACCCCCGCAACACCCTTGGGGGTCATTATCTCCAAACCCGTTTTGTAGCGGATATTTACTCCATGAAAGAAACATTCCTACCAATTTTCAAGCAGGTAGGTCAAATAGTTTAAAAACGAAAATATTTATCTCTTACGCCACTTATTCCCCTGCAACGCCACTTAGAGGTCTGTTTCCACAAAACCTTCTTATAGCTGATCTCTACTCTATGAAAGAAATCTCTTTATCAAATATAAAGACTGTGCGTCTAATAGTTTAAAAATGGAAATAATTATCTATAACGCCCCTTAAGTCCCCTCAACGCCACTTGGGGGCAATTTTCACGAAACCCATTTTTAGTGTATCTCTACCCTATGAGAGGAATCTGCTTACTAAGTTTCAAGACTACGTCTAATAACTTAAAAATAGGAATTTATAACGCCCCTTAAACTCCCCGCCCCCGCAACACTCCTTGGGGGTCAATTTTCCCAAAACCCATTTTGTAGCGGATATTTACTCCAGGAAAGAAACTTACCTACCAATTTTCAAGCAGGTAGGTGAAGTAGTTTAAAAACGGGTATATTTATCTATTACGCCCCTTAATCCCCCGCAACGCCACTTAGAAGTCTGTTTTCACAAAACCCGTTTTGTAACTGATCATTATTCTACGAAAGGAATCTATATATCAAATTTAAAGACAGTGCGTCAAATAGTTTAAAAATGGAAATAATTATCTATAACGCCCCCTAAGCCCCTGCAACGCCACTTGGGGGTCGATTTTCAGCCAACTCATTTTGTAGCGGATCTCTACTCTCTGAAAGGAATCCGCTTACCCAATTTCAAGATTGTACATCAAGTAGTTTAAACATGGAAACAATTATTATTAAATCCCTTAACCCCCCGTAACGCCCCTTGCGTTTCGAATTTCGGAAAATCCTTTCTTAGCTGATGTCTACTCTATCAAAGGAACATGTCTACCAAATTTCAAGTCTGTAGGCTGAATAGTTCCAGAGATTCCGTGATTAGTCAGTCAGTCAGTCAGTCAGTGAGTCGCTTTTCTTCTTTATATATATAGATATATATATAATTGTTATAAGAATATTATAGAAGCCTTATAGCTGCGTGGTAGCGTATTGAGCTTCCACGCCACAGGTCCGAGACTCAAATCCTAGGCTGGACAAGGTCGACTCAGCCTTTCATCCCTTCAGTGGATCGATAAATGAGTACCAAGCTTGCTTGGGAACTAAACACTAGGAGTTTGGCGTCAGATTGACCACCCGACCGGAACATATCCTCGTGCAATTCAGCGTCTAAGGTCGTGAAAACTGAAATGGGCACAGTAGGCCTTGGCCTTCATGGGCTGTTGCGCTCACTGAATCTGGTTTATAAGTATACTATCACAATGAAAAATTATTTAAATACAATTTTTCTGGGAGTGGAGATGAGGAGAAAATGATGTATTTTCAAACATTCTCCTTTAATGAAAATTGCTTCTTAAATAATAATATTTCGCCTGTATATAGCTAAAACTCCGCTACAGAATCTGGACTAGGATTTTTGAAAAATTTCACTTTATTTTAATATTTTTATCAATTGAAATAATAACATGTGCTTTTTGTTAATGTTTCTCTACTCTGATATATTACATGAATAAACTCACTTCTAAATTATATGTTTCGAAAATGCTAGTTCAGGCTCTGTACTGACGTCTTATCTATATATATATACAGCTAAAATATTATTATAATAGAAGCATTTTTCATAAAAGGAGAATGTTTTAAAAATTTATCATTCTTTTTTTTTTTGCCTAAAAATTGCATTTTAATATTTTTTTATTGTAATAATTTTTTAAGACTCTTTTATATGTATATTCTAATTCAAGTGACACTAAATATAAACAAAAAGTTATTATTATTCTTCAACAGCATGGCTCCGAACGTAGCTAGTCTGTCGTCTTAAAGTTTCTTATACGTGATCAGGGAAATTTTAATATCAACTGATATCCATTCGCAGTTTATAAGTTTGAATGTGATTTCTTTCTCTTTTGAATGCTATGTATTTTTAAAAGCCCGGGATCGCAATGAATAATTACAACAGTTCCGATAAAAAAAAACTATCAATTTTTACAAAGTTTTTTTTATCCCCTTGGTTTCGCTTTCTACTTTTCAAGTTTGACATTTTGATGTCGACAAGTTCTCTGTAATGAGCATCTACTTTGATATATTCGATGTTAATTTTAATTCATCATGAGAATTATTTCAGTTCCGCAAAAAACTCTCTATCACTCGAAACGGTTCATGCGATATCAATTTTAGAAGACTTCCATTCATCCTTATTTGTAAATAACTACTGATCTTATCTTTGATTGCTATCTTATCTTATTAGATCTGAAATGACATACAAAAAAATCAGTATCAGTTTTCAGCTATCAAACATATTTTTCCCCTACATCTGAAAGATTACCAGTTTCTTAAATTAGAATACCATTGATACCATTTTTTAGTCCAGCTGACTTTTAAATAACGTCTATTTTTCTTTTAAAAGTTTATCAAAGACGATTCGATGTCATTATTGGTCGGGGGCAAATTTAGGTGCCAAAGAGACTAGGTTTTAATCATGTTGTAACGCAGAAGATTATTTTGTCGTTTCTTGAGTAGCGTTTGATGCATTGAAAAACTGTCATAGTTAGAAGGCTTCTTGGAAACTCTTAGGGAATGAGTTTCCAAGTATATATGGAGTCCTTGTATAAAATTGAACTCTGTGCCCTCGAATTCTTTTCCTGAACGTCACAAATAAACTGCTGTGCCATTCAAGTGAAATATAATTCGAAACATAAAAATAGAAAAATAAAAACTTCAACTGAACTCCATCATTTATTCATTGTTTTTTGGCATATTCGTTTTATTCGGAACATGTGTGTGTTTTGAGAGAGAGAGAGAGATCTAGTAGTTTTGATACCCCGGACAAAAATGGAAAATACCACCTCTCTCTCTATATATATATTGTTTTAAGCCTTAAAAATTCAAAATAATTCGAAATTATAGACATAATTACTTGTTATTACAAATGAGTGAAATGAAAGAGAAGGAATCGTCTGTTTAAGCAGGCCAATTTCTTCGAAAAATAGTCTGCTAATGGTGGGGATCGTAAGCGTTTGTTTTAACTTATAGTAACTACACTCAAGACTAAAATAAAACCTCTCCTGTGACTCTCTATCTACCATAATCTGTTATTACCCTTGTTTGCTTTTGGATAGCTGAAACCGGACATCGTGAAGGTGAAAGAAATGTTCATTGTGATCTCACTCCGGGATGGGGGGAAAGTTATTAGTGAAAGATGTTTAAACATATAAAATTTCATGCTTTAACATATACTCCCACCTCGAACCCTTCAACGTATGAGAAAACCATCATTAAATATACAGAATACAAAATAAAAAAATAAAATATGTTAAATGAAATACCAAATTAACACTTAATAATATTTCAAAAAATATATAAATTTTTTTGTAACAAAAAAAAAAATATTTTTAAAATTTGATTCAAATCCCGCCCTTAAAATTTGCCGCCCTGGGCAGAGGTCCGGTTTGTCCGGCCTTAGAGCCGTCCCTGGTGTAATCTATAACATTTGGAAAGAAATTAAATACTTTGCAGTGATAAAACTTCAAAATGAAAATTACTCATTAAAAACTATTATTTCAATAACGATTCAAAGTCTGAATTATAGCGAGATATAGTATGTAACTTAACATGAGGCTGAAGACTGACTTGACATCTGTACCTGTTGGTTCGTGGAAGGTATTGTAAACTTGGTCTACACATTTCTATGTTTTTACTGCTTTTCGTAGCTTTTAAAAAAAGTTTTTTCAATATTAATTATTATTTTTTTTCTAACAACAAATATTTCCCCCTTCAAATTCACTAACTTAACTTTTTATATTAAATACCTTAAGTTACAGTGGGCAATGGTTAATTCAGTACAGTCGTTCTCAATTCAAAGATTAGAGCCCGACAGAGTTAAGTGCTCCATATAGCTCTTCTCAACGACAGGACTTGGTGTAGGCTTTCCTTCTCCAACGGAATCGGTAACAACAGCAAAAATTATTAAAAATTCCATCACAATATTTTTTTTAAACTTTTTGTCTCTTTCTCCTTGTCTCTTGCAGAAGGTTTTTTAGAAAAAGCTGTGTATAACAAAACAGAAAAATGCTTATCAAAAATGTTTAAAAGTATTTCCGCTTTACGTGTATAAAGAAAGTAGAGGAAATTTTCAAAGCACACGAAAAGTGTTGTAAAGGTTTGTTGGACATGTCAACGGGTATATTTGTGTTCAAAAGATGTCTCGAGTTAGAAATCAAGAAATAGGCTATAAAAAGAAATATAAAGTGTTTTATTATATTATTTTTGAGTCTTTTCTTTACTGAATTGCTTGCAATAACTGCTCAACATATTAATACTGATTTGGTTGTGTTGAGGGAATTGATGTGGCGGCAGATATAAGAAAAAGTAACGTGTGTGTGCCTTTAAACTGTATCGAATTATCGTTTTAAAGCATGTATTGTGTGTCAACAATTATTGTAGATATTTCTGTAGACCAAATTTTTGTAACCTTTTTTAAGTAAACAAATGCCTATAACTTTCCAATCTAGTTCTTGTATCTGTAACTGAACGCATCTCTTGGCATCCCTCAATCAAAAATACTTGTGAATGTGTGTTCAAACACCCCTGAAGTACTTTTTTAGAATATATATTTCATTTTTATGTGTATTATTAAAACATTTAGCAATAAATATTGAATGTGCGTAAAATATTTAATTTTTTTCAATAATAAAGAACTCTTATTATTATGCTTCTCAAACACGCACCGGTACGTGAGAAAAAATTATATAATACATATAATTCAATATGCTTCTGAAGCAGTCATTGTCTGCCAAATAAATCATACTTTTTTATATAAAAACAAACAAACAAAAAAAAGAATTTAATCTGCATAAGGAGGAGGTTACTTCCCCGGCATTTATAAATGACCATCAGAAGGAAAAGTGGGAGAGGGAAAAAAATAGGGTTCCAATTACTTATCTCCCCGGAGTGTAACACCGTACTCAAATTACAACAGCATTCATTCCAAGACAGAATTCGAATCTCATCATTTCGTTGGATGCGTTATTAAGCACACAGACCATTTGATATTTCCAAATCTGGTTGTCGCTCCCCCTGTAATTGGCTAATGCGAATTTGAAAAGGTAATGTTCTCGTCAGATGGCTGATGGCGCGAGCAAATGGCATTATCACGTTGCCATTCGCTATTGATTAATGAGTCCTCATTAATCAAACAAACCCGATAAAAATGTCCCCGTGCCGTTTATTATACCAAGAGATGCGCCTTTTCGGTATTGTATTAGAAGGCGATCAGGGGAAATTTTGCCGGCTGTCATCTTTTCTCGCAGTCGGCAGTTTTGAAACAGCGGCCAATCTATCGTGAAAAGGCATCGCGATGTGTTGCGTTTTTGCTGCATAAATCCAAATATGAATGGGCTTTGGCGAAAATTCAGATATCTAGTTGCTGGAAAAATGAATCGGGAGGTTTCTGTAACCACATGGGATTTTATCCGATAAATTAGTATGTTTTTAATTAGCTTACAAATTCGGGGCTCTGCTTGTTTAAATCTGTTGTAATAATTATTTAAAATAGGAAGTATTATTGGCTTGGGTCGCTGTGCTTTTTCGGAAATAATTGGAAAGTAATACTTTAACCTTAGAACGAGCTGGTTCATATTGGATTAGTCCATGTTTGTTTACTCATTTATTCTGATTCTAAGTCATTTTTGCAGAAACCTGCTGCTCCACATGCTTTTTGTTCCTAGATTTAGTCCTTGTGTTTTTATGATTATTTTTATATTAAACATTAATTATATTTTATCACATTTTGTAACTTGAGTTTTTTAAAAAGCAGTGTATAAATTCAAATTTTAGTAAGTAAAATCGTGTCATCTTTGAATGTAGTAACGCTTAGGATTCCCCGCCCCTCCACTTTCAACTTTGGTTTATATCAAACGTGCTCAGTTTTTTCTAGTTTACTTGATTTCAGAAATAATGTATTGGTCTAATAAATAATGTGTATCTGTAGTAAAATAATTGAAACATTCTGCGATATTTTTTTTTCCTGTTAATATCATCAATATCTCAAACTTCTTTCAAAAATACATCTATAACTTGTCAGTACATAACTCTCCTCCCCCCCCCCTTCCTCATAGAAAGTTTTTCCTTAAACAATCCATTTTAAAAATATTGTTCGGCATGCCGTGTAACCGATTAATCAACATCAATAAACTAAGCGTTATAGATATGACTGAGGTTTCTGTAGCTGCAATTTTCAGTTGATTTACAAATGGAAATATTATTATCAGTGATCGCTTGCATGATCAACAAATATATTTTGTGTATCTTATTTTGTAGATTGTTTTCTCACATAGATAAGTTGTTTCGATAGCTCGGGGAGTGTGGGGGAGGAGCAGCGAGCAAATTTACGCTACTGACCAAACTTTGCCAATGCAATATTCTTAAAATTTCTTTTTAAAATATCGCTACATTTCAAACTAATCATTTCCATCTGAAGTTATGGAGCAAAATATTTCTTTAAAAATCTTGGATGTTATTTGTTATTTTATATTAAAGTTTAAAAAACGAGACTCAAAATTTGTCTTAAGCACCCAAAGTTTCAATTGCAAAATCTTCTGGAATAACAGTCACCCCACCCACCGGTTAGTCTGGAAAAGAAAACTTTAACGTTATTCAAAAGTACAGTATGTTAATATAATAAGCCAGAGTTAGGTCTTGGCACTAAAAAAGACTAAAAAGTTTGGAGATCCCTACTCTAGAACAATGTAATTCCAAGACAATTATCTAATTGTAGAAATTGATAGAGTGAAAGAGATTCGCTCCAGTTGAGAATTACGATATTGTAGTCATGAGTGATATAGGTGGAGAATAAGAATAGAAATTATCACATTTTGTGAAGACAAAAAATACTAAAAAGCCAAAACATTGGATTTGTAGCTGATCAAACAGCACCTCCAGGAAGCGCATGGGACACGCTGGAGCGATATTTCTTCTAGTGGAGGGAGTGCTGGTATCTAACATCTGTCAGTTGTCCATCATATAACTCATATCGAAAGACATTCGATCGTTATATTTTAGGGAAAGTTCAACAAAAATTCAGATATGATTTACACTTTTAGTGCAGTCGATCCTCTATTTAACGAAGTCGCTAAATCCCCAAACAAATTTTGTTATGCGGAAAATTCGTTAAAAAGATATTCATCTTTCATTGGTGCGTTATTCTTGGTTTCAGGAAAAATTTCACGAAATAGAGAAAGCTGTAAAATTCAGTTGTAACGGGTCTATTTGTGTTCTTCTTACTAATAGTCCTTTTGGGAGAAAAATGAGTCTTTAAAATTTATTTTATTGAAAACTTTCCTCCGAAGAAAAAGATGTGATTATGTAAATTAAGACTTGTATATAAAGATTAAACTTTCGAGTTAAAAGAGGGAGAGAGGTTGACTCTAACGGATAGCAGTGATTGATTTACGTGAAGCTAGGCAAGAGAACTTCGTTACTTATTTGATTTATATTAAGATTGACGATTTGGTCAATTAAGCGTTAAATTTGGATTAGAACGAATTGAATACGAAGGTGTATTGCCTAGACGTAAGTTATCTAATTTACTGTTAATTCTCCTAGTATCTCGTCTACCCCATAATTGCTTCACATTTTTAGTAATGGGTACATTTCTTAGTTTGGGTTGTTGAATTTGTGTCGTAATTGAGAATTGTTAATAAATAGAATTTGTATTGACTATGACTAATCATCCTTCCAACCCTCTCACACTAAGTTATAACATGGGCAATCCCTTACACAGTAATACCTTGACTTACTCTACCCCGAGTTACGCTATTTACAAATCTCGTCGATTCGTCTTTTGTTTGAGCCAAAAAAAAAAAAAAAAAATTGGCAAAATAGGTGAAATTAGTCATGTGATTGAAGTTGTCAATCTTGCCAGGCAAATATGTTTAGAAGTGGATAGTGATGACGTTCAAGAACTGCTGGATTCTTATAATCAGCATCTGACAATTAATGAGCTCATAGAAATGCGTGAGCAAGAGTAAGACATTGAAGAACTTGAATATTTATACCCAGTTCAATCAGAAGATCGTATGACAGTTGGTAATTTGACAGAAGTCCTCAGTTTAATTGAAAAAGGTGTTACACATATCGAAGAAAATATAGACTCCAACGATGAGCATATTGCCGGCTGAGTGGCGTAGTTGGTTCGTCGTTGGCCTTGTACGCCTAAGGTTGCGGGTTCAACCCCGGCCCATGTCGGAGGATTTTCATGATGCAGAAAATCGACAGCGACCATATCGCATGATTATGCGGCATGTAAAAGATCCTTGAGTGCCTATTTGGCTTCGGTGCTCTCGGTAAAATTAAAATCCAAAGTACGGTTTCGCATCGCCAGAGCTCAGGTGCCTCCGTCTGGGGAGGAAACTGGACGTCGAAATTACCTACGGTGATTGGTATCAGCCTGTATGGTGCCACACTTAAGAGATACCAGCTTCCAGGAAATGTACTTGTAATGTAAGGTCTGTAATGATAAAATACCAATCCTCGGTCCATTAAAAATAAAAATGATGAGCGTGTTTTTTAACAAAACGAGGAGTAAAAAAAATATTTGCATCCTACGAGGAAATTTTACGGAAGAAAAAAAAACTTTGAGCCGGCGGTCTACTTTTTGTTAGGTTTTATGAAGCCTTCTATATCAAATTAACGTCGGTTTGCAATTTCGCGTGTTTTATAATAATAATTAAAATTATTTCACGTATTTATATGCGAAATCATTCTCCGACTTATGCGGTTATCACTCAGTCCCACATATCTCGTGGCCGTGGTAGCCAGTGGTCAAAGTATCGTATCATGGCAGGCATGTGATGAGTTCGAGCCTAGTACCACTAAAGACCCGCCTTGTAGGGGAACGATGCACGTTAAATCTGTCGAGAGCTCAAACGTCCTTCCATTGGTGTGGTTTGGAAATTAGGAGAGGGGATGCCAGCTCAGGTTTCGTCCTCGTCACTTGACCATATTTCAAAATTACGAGGTCCATCGCAAAAAGCCCTCGTGTAGCTGAACAGTGCGACGTTAATATTCACTCACTCATATATCTCGTAAGACTGTAGAGTTTCGTAAAATGGAGGTCCAAACTGTAATTTCAAAGTGTAAACTACTATATTAATAATTTAAAAATTTAAAATATATCGTGAATAATTAATCATTTACTCTGCAACCATCGAAAACAAAAAAAACAAAAAAAATATCGTGTCATATTAAATCTGGAAACCCTTTTGTTCCATTATCTCTACCTTTGTACGGCCGTGTCTCATTTTTTTTTTCAACTTCCATTCTAACTTAATGCAAATCACATCATAACGGAGTCATAAATACTCTTCGATTATAGACGTCGCTTTTTTACCCCAACCCCCATCATCTCGTTATCGAAAAAGAAGACTGGAGGAGGGAAGAGAAAAAATGTATTTAAATCAGGTAATGATCGTAATTGAGGTGATTCAATACGTGCCCATTAAAATTCATAATCCGTTTAGGAGGCCCAAGTGACTAATTCGAAAAAGATAGATGCCGCTCGAATCATCTCCCATAAATCACATTATCCACGGGCTAAAACGGAACGTTTTATTACGTTCGTAATCTGTGTGGTTACGTTTCGATTGGAAAAGAGATAGTTTGGGGAGTTATTAATGAAGCAACAGAGATGTGTGCATTTGTCATTGGGCAAAATGAAGCTTTTTGGTTATTAGGGAGAGCATGCTGTTTTCTCTGTCTTCCGTTGGGTCGGTGGGTAAGTTTTACTATGAATCATTAGCTCTGATTAAATGGAGTATCGCGTGGTTTGGGCGGTTGGTTAAGTTTCTAGTTTTATCAGCTTGTTCTGTTATTTTTTTCTTGTTAGTAGTTGGGTGTATTTGTATTCCGATGTTTATTTTTATATCGAGGGAAAAATCAGCTTTTTTTGGTAATTTGATTGGAAATATATTTACTATTATTTAAAATTAAGGAAAAGCAGTGGCGCACATAAGCAGTGGGGGTCTTTGAAATGTGATATTAATAAGTGATCAATCAAAAATAATAAAACTTTGAGAATTAGGTGCAATTACAAGACGGGACATGTCTTCAGTTATTGTCTCCTCCTTCATTTAATGTGCTGTTGTTGTTGCCGTGTCCTTCCCGCAGGGGGGGAAAGAATGAAAGTTGCCATTGCCTGTGAGACAGCCTTCATTTAATCATCAATTGTAGCATCGCATAATTAAAAATCATACTGCCAGTATTTCTCCAGTATGATACTGGAGAAATTTACTTTAAGTTCAAGAAAAATTTAAGTATAATATTTTTAAAAAAATGAAATCCAGAGTGAGTTGAGTTTTTAAAATCCCCTGGTCCTGTAGGATTTTAAAATTATTAGTTTACTGCTTATTTTTTGCATTTCGGGGTCCACATAAAGTTTACGTAAAATAATTTTAAGTGTTTTCTTGAAAGAAAAATTATCTTGCCATATCTTTACTGTTCGCTGACCATCCATAAAAATGATTTAAAAACACATTATATAAAATTATGTTGAATTTCTTCTAGGCACTCTATATACTTTCAATGGGTCCCTTTCCATGTTGGACGGAATGGTAACGAGATAGCCGATAGTTTGGCCAAGTCTGCTATTGCTGATACCTTGCGGGGTAACACTTGTCTAACTTTAGTCGAACTCTCTTCCATTAAAAGGATAGAGTTAAATGCACTTAGAATATCCCCTGCTCAAACTTGGTGGGGGGAATCTCATTGGTGTCACAACTTAATATTCCTAGGAATCAACAGACGGCTCTATCACGTTTTTTTAGTGGCCTCTTACTTTTCAACAGGACCAGAAAGTCTTTCCAGAGTGTCATAGGTGCGAGGCTGTTTAGCCCCCCCCCCTCCCTTCCAGTCATATTCTTAATAGCTTGGATTTTACTATTGACGAGGTTTTAGGAAATTTTTATTTTTGGTGTTTTGGCGATTTTTGGTTTTATGGAGATGGTGTAGCTAAGCTACATCACATCTGGGATAGGAAACAACAACAACATATGTTGAATAATTTTTTGGTTCTTGTATAAAAATTAGAACGTTGAGTAGAAGGCTTTTTTTAAAACTGAAAATATGGATTAGTTTACGGCACTTCTGGCGAAAAAGAAACGCCTCTTAAAATACTCTCTTCTCTAACTCGTTTTGATAATTATCAACGATATCAGTTTACTACTCTCAATCGTGATAAGTCAGCCAATTGCAATTTGGTGAGTTTTTTTACGAACCCAACTCATGCCAAAAACAATTCTTTTTTGTAATCGTCCCTGAAGACGAAAAGCGACACACTTAATTGTCGCTGATATGTCTAAACCCCCAGATGGTGATGGATTGCTGGCTACCGAATTGGCGATGCCAATGATAGGTTTGTCTCAAACTGCGTAAGACAGAAGTGCTGCGAAATACAGAAATTATCAACGAGCAGATGGGGAATTAAAAACAAATGAGGAGGGAATAACAAAGCAGTTGGGGGAAATTATTGTGATTGGTATGTTTTAATCACAGTAATCTGTTCCTTCACCTTTAGATGAGAGTGTGTTTTCCCATCCTCGTTTTCATGCTGGGTTCGCTTTGATAACTGCGGTGATTAGAGATAAAAAAAAAAATGTTCGAATATATTTTTTTTATATTTCGTTAAAGAGGTATTTTCTTCTGCAGTTTTCGGATATCTTCCTTTTTTTTTCAATAATTATGTTCTTTGGGGGGGGGGGGGAAGTAGCGTAAACATTTCGGGATACTGGAAGGAATGCATAACTAATTAAAAAGGCTGTACATGGAATGTATTTTTAACCCCCTTAACTGCTGCCGGCTTATATATCCGTCTCAACAAAAGCTGACGTATGCTCCAGACGTATATATACGTCTTTCCGAAATAATATTCTTTCTTTGCGCTGCTATTATTCCGAAGGTTTTGGAATAAAATAAAATAACTTTGACAGTTTTTACAAAGGATTTACTTATTTTAGAGAAAAAATTGCTTTATTTGCACCTCCCCCCCCCCAGCAATATACCGCATACGTGCATCTATTTAAAAAACGATGACCCTGGGGAGTGCATCTCATAACTTTTAATCGACAGTTAATGGGTTAATTTGCTTATGCCATCGCTATTGGGGCATGAATTTAGGTGGGAAGTTTATTATATATTAACTAATATAGAGCCCCTGAATTTTTCGTGTTGAAGAAATAAATCTTAGATAGGGTTTTATTACCCAAATCAACTTCCTCGTGTGTTTTCCTCGAATAAAACTTGAACCTTTTGAAAGTGAATGCGCAAAAATTTGAAAAAACTTTCATTATCCAATTACTTTTGTTATTGGAAAATTAAATTAAAATTTGATAAATTCCCAATGGAATAAAAGAAAGCATTTATCTTAAAATAATATTTCAAATTCTATTTTAAAATAAGGCATATTTTTTAATAATTTAGATTTTTTTTTTTTATTTGAGGGTACATATTTAAAAATAAATTTATCAAATATTTGAAATGATGATTACCACCTTAAATGAAGATAGTCATTTGTAATCCATGAATAAAATAGGGATTATGCTTTTGGATGTTTTATCCTTTTGGTTTATAATGTTCGAATTATTTAAAATCTGTGCACAGTAATACTAATATGAATTAAATTTCTATTCTTTCATATTTTTGAGAACACTGTAGAACGTAAATTATATATATATTATATTTTATACAATTAAGAATTTGATTAAATCTCCTAGTTAACAATTATACTAAATAAATTCTAAAATTATTTTGAATGTATAACTTTTTTTTTCAATTCCTACTATTAGTTAACACACACACTCTCTCTCTCCCTATATATATATATATATATAATATTCAAATACATTTTTCAAAACTTGTAGTGGATGACACTTGATGTTAATACAGTTTTTTTTTCAACTATTAATTCATTAATTAAATTTTTAAAATAGTAACAAACAAAAATAATAGCCCAACACCATATATAGAAAGGAAAATCGTTCGTTGTGTTCCTGTAGCGTGTTGGACTTCTAATCCAAAGGTCGTGGGTTCGAATCCCACCTGGGATGGCATAATTTCTGAGAATGTGATTTCTTTTTTACTATACTATTTCAAAAGAATAATTAAATTTAATTAATGAATAAACAGTGACAAAAAATAGTTACAGAAACAAAATGACAAGATAAATCAAACCGGAATAAACCAATATTTTTCTTTCGGTTCAGTTATGGTTTTGTTCCGACCAAATTAACGGTTGTTTTTGGTTCAGTTCCGGTTCGAAGCTCTGTTAAAAACTTCTATTTGTGCTCGCCCGACATGTTGAAAGTTTGATATTATTTTTTAATGAGTTGCAATCCAACAACTTAATTGTCGTGGTGTGATGATCTAGTCCCCGATATATTAATAATGAAAATTGTTGAATAATAAATTGGCCGTGTGTATTAAATTTATAGTAAAGAAATATCATTTTTAATATTCTAATCATAATTATAAGTCATTATGCTCCATAAATATTCGGATGGATGGAATTTTTTTTTTCCTTCAAAATTTTAAAATGTACCTATGTGGAAAAGATATTTTATGGTATATAGATAAAGGAAAAAATAAAATCACCAATTAACTTTTTTGTTTAGTACTGCCACAAAGGGGAAATAAATTTTAGGAATTTAAGTTTTTTTTTTAATAAAAAGTCAAAGTAATATTTGACGTTGAGGAACATTGTTGAGTACTTTTAATATGTATTGCTTTGAGGGAACACATATTAAATCGTTACAAGAGAAAACACACACATTAGGGACATTTAACAGCTTTTTTAGTATTAAAACTTAAACAAATAAAAAATTTACTGTCAAAATAACAGTGTACGATTAAGCGGAAGACGGAAAACAGCTTGAATCAGACTGCGGGGATTGACGGTGCTGGGAAAGATTACGAAGAGTTGCAATGTTTTATTATACTTCTCAGTAATCATCACTTTTGATTATTTATGTTGTGAAAAATAATTTTTTTGAGTTTAAAATCATCTAACCAAAATTAAATACTTTTCCATTTTTTTTAAAATTATTTTTCTCCTCATATCCATACCATAGAACTTTTTTTCCGCACGAGTAAGTTCTATGTGTGATTGATAATAATTTTTACCCCTCCACATAACCACAATCCAGTTTAATGTATATTTTAAAGCTTCCATTCAAGCTTATCGACAAAAATAATATTATTTATGATATACGCCATTGGTCGGCAACCTATGGCACGCATGCCAACTGTGGCACATGGTACAATTCTCAGTGGCACTCTGCACTACTTTACAAATTTGTCAATTTGTGAGTGGGTTAAAGTTGATAAATTTTTAATGAGCCTTATTTGACGAACATCTTCTGAATTATGGATATTTATAGAATTACGAAAAAATCTGAAAGATGACTAAATATGAAAGATAAATTTACAGCGATTTTTTTTGCAGAAAATTGCATGTTCTCTGCTTTTTGTTTTTGGTTCTACGTAGTATCTAAGTAAAAAATCTTTCCTCATATGAAAAACATTTCGAATCCGCAAAGAAATTCTTTTTTTACAGCTGAATGCTCAGAATCGTGTCAAATTGAAAGTCACACATTATGCCCCTGATTTTGTGGTATGAAAGTAGAACGGTGTAAGCATTAGCCTCGCATTAAAAATGTTACTTGTATTTTTATATTTATCCATAATGAAAGGAAATGCTTATATTTTATGTTGCCTGTTTCCAGTGACGCACACAAGGGGAGGGGCGTCCGGAACCCCCCCCCCCAAAGCCATTGAGTTTTTTTGGATTGATGATAATCCTATATATATTTAACGTAAAATATAAAAGAACTTGTAATGAACAATTTATTTTATTAATTAATGCTAATTATTAATTAAATAATTTAATTTTTGCTGTTTTTTGTTAACAAAATCAGAAGAATCAATTGTTGTCTTGAGGTATGATACGAGTTAGGGGACTTTCGACCGTGGACTCCCACCTTGAAAAATTTTTATGTGCGCTACTGCCTGTTTCTTATTTTAATAAATATGTTTAAAAGTACATAATATATGTACAATTTAAATTTATTTTATTTTTGTTAAAGAAATTTATTTTATGCTGTTTACTTTTATGTTAAGAAATATCTTTAAACGAGGCAAAATTAATATATAAGGAAACTTTAAATATATATTTTTGACCTATATTTTCAAACTCAGCATGCATTATCGTGGGAATCGAATTGTTAAAAAAATGTGTGCGGCACGCTGAATCCTATTGGTAGATTGGCTTGGCCTTCCACAGCTAAAAGGTTGCAGACCCCTGATATAGCTATGGGCTTTCTTTAAAAAATCTTGATATATTAGTAAATTGATACAAAGAAGGTAACTAATAATTTTTAATAATTATATGTTGAATTTTATTCATACTTTCTTACACAGTTTCAATTCCTCCTAATATATGTATCGCTGAATGCAAGGGAAACATTTACGAATCCTTTCGCCCCTTGCGAGTAAAAACAGTAAATCTCATACATTACCCTTTTCCTCCTGTAAACTAGAGACGTCCTCCTCAACAACACACCGAGAATCAGTGACGCAATCATTAATAACAGCGCCCATTACACGATAGTCATCGCCTAATTACACCCAACGGTTCTCGATCCAGTTGGCGGAGTCCGAGACCCATCAAAAACGCTCACCTTTTACACACACACACATAATGCAATGATTTCCACCATAGTCGTTTCTGACGCTCTTTTGCATGAGGCCCCCAGTAATAAATCTCCCGGTTTACTTCTAAGTCAATCAATCTACATTTAAGAATCACCTGACATCAAATCGACAAGGTGTCGGAAACGCCGGGATGAGATATATAAATGATGGCAAAAGAAAACGAAATTGGAGGTTATTGTTAGGGAAGAGCGAAGGGAAAAAAATAATAATAAATGAAGAGAAAAAAGGGAGAAAGAGAAATCAGTAGGGCTGGCGGGTTGAACTGTGAATAACCGTAATCGGGGTTGTACTTAAAGGCCATTTATACCGGCGATGGAAGAGATTTATTAAAATAAATAAGAGGCCCTTTGGAAGTGGATAGTTTGCAAATAAAATGATATTAATATCGCGTTTTTTTCGCTTTCGCCAATCAGGTGGAGTTTTACAGTGAAGTGAACAAGTGATTTAACAGCGTGGCGTTTAAATTTCGACGTACCAAATCGCAGGCGTCACAGTGAATGAGGAGGAATATTTGTCAAAAAGGGAGGTTTTTTGTATACAGTGCGATGAAAAATAAAAGGCCCTGCTTTAAAAAGAAAGTGACACGGGCAAATAAAAATTGGAGGGGTGAGAAAAAAGTTGTGAGAGATTAAATGAGCATTTTTTTTTCTTCCTCGGTAGATTATGGTTATCATCTGTGAGAGTGAAAAAAATAAATTTTTAGCGCTCTTCATTTATTTAAAGATGAAACGAATTTCGAATGTAGATAATTTATTAAAAATAAGAGTCTTTTTTCCAGTCGGTTATGATGAAAGGAAGATTGAGATCACCAGATTAGAGAATCGCTTTTTTCCTTTTCTTTTTTTTTAATAATGAAAGCAATTATAAATCAATTCATTTTGTTTTTGTTTCTGTAATCTTGTTGAAAAATAATTTGCGTGCATATTTGTTTTTCTTGTGTAATTTATAAAAAAAAATTCCTGAATTTTTAATTTTTTATAAAAATAAAATAAAATTACTTTATTTTTACTTTTAGTTATTCATCATGAGAACTGAATTTATGCATAAAACTTTGGAAAATCTACAGTTTGCATTCATAAGGGATTTAAACATTATTACTTTGAGACGAAGAAGATTTTTAATCAACGCAAAATGTAAAGCAATCCCTCGTCATTTGATTAACTTGAGATGTTTGTTTTTTGAAGGAGAAAGGGGCGAGGGAACGTTTAATAACGACAGATTTTTTTTTCTTTTTTTATCACGCGAAAAACTCACTACTAAATTATCTTTTACATTTCTCTCGATGTTTTGCATTTGTTGTTGTTCTTCTTTCGTTTCTGTTATTTTGTCCTTCTTCAGGATGTCAAATGCTGACATAATTTTATTTTAAAACAGTTACTTTTTAATTAAAAAAAAGAAAGCTTATGGACTCTTTTAGTCCTAATTTAATGTATGTGGATACCCATATGCCCATAGGTAATACTCTTAAATGGAATATTTACTTAGAAATTTTTATTATAAGATAGATTAGTAAACGGTAGGTTATTAAAGATAATAATTCAGGCAATTCATTATAATATAAAAAAAATATCAATTGCCAATTTTTTAAATAAAATTTATATCAAAAGTTGTAAAAAAAAATGTAAGCTTGTGATAGCGGTCGGTTCCTGCTTGACTCTGAACCCCCTTGTCTACCGCTAATACCCGGCTAGGTGTGTGGGAGAAACTGAATGATCCACAGTCATGATTTCAATCTAATTAATTTATTGTTACCAAATATCAATCAGACACAATAACAATCTAAATAAGGTAGGTGATTAAATAGTAGAGCGGGGAGGTGAGATTCTATAACACGGGGATACTACTACGGACCCTTAACTGAATCTAAGACAGCTTAAATACTCTCAAATATAACTACATCGCACACTAATAAGCTAACTTCTAATTAATCAAGCTCACAATACCTGTACTTTTTATGCTTCGGATCCTACACTGGAATCTTGCTGGTGATCTTGATCAGGCTTGATCAACGTCGTTTGGATCTACGCTCTGTAATCTTTTTCCTGGACAACTCCAAGACCTTTTACTAATTCCACTATCTTTCAATCTTCAACTAACTCGCAGACTCTATGTTAACTCCTACTTGCCAACTCACAAACTCGCGAAAACAGATTTTGTATAATATACTTCATTTACATAATCACGCTTTCTTGGTCGGCGAAGGTTGGTTGAATAAAATTATTTTTCCCCAGGAATAGTCCCCAAGGTGTTAGTGTAGTCGCGGATAAAACCGTCACAAGCTTTAAAAAATGGATTCGAAAAGATTTTTTTAATTATTTTTTGAAGGGGCTTCAGTTGCAGTATTGGAAGTGCCATTATTTGTAGGAATAGTTCTCTCGAAATACTAGCGTTTATTAACCCAAACAATAAGTTTCACCGTATTGATATTGATTATACTCATCACATCGATGAAATGAGTACTTCAGACCGACTTTTTCTAGAGTAGTTGGAATTTAAATCACGAACAATTTCTTCAAGAAGTCTCTATAGACAGAATTTTTTCCCCGGATAATAAAAAGGGTTTCAGATAATACGAATGTCATAATAGTGACTCTTTTTTTGTTGTTATTATTAAAATTAATTTTTTGGGGGGGGGATAATATTTTAACATAGACCCCTTAGTTCATGTTATGAACTTCTGAAATACATTTTTATTTTTTCCTTCTGGATCTCCTCAAACCTTCTATGAACCCTCCGTTGTTCTAAATTTACATTAATTGGTTTTTTAAAAAAAAAATTTGAGATTATAATTAAATATTTTTAAAAAGATCTTCTCTTTATAATATACTTACTTTCTGAATTAATTTTTTTTTCTAAATAATTATGGCTGAATAAGATCATTAAATTTTGATGAGATTTTTATTCTTTGCAAATTTCGAGAATTTTCTTTGGTATAATAGTCACTCCTTGTTTCTGTTTTATACTTTTTTCAATTATATTTGTGTTATATAATATCCAGTAATAGAGATACCTCTATAGTTTTTTTCTTGCATTTAAATATCAATACGCAGCTCCATTAGAAAAGAAAAGATTTTTAAAAAATTTTCAAAAAATCGAATTATGTTAATTTTTGTATGTGATATTTTAAAATATTTGTAGTCAGTTTCTTTTTTAATTTTTTTTTACTCATAATTAATTAATCGTCATATTTACTATTAACTGGGCCGGCAAACAAAATAAGAAAACGTGCGGTTCACCAACAGGTTCATTCTCTAACATCGGTTCAGATTAGGAAATATTGAGCGGGCTAAGAAAGCTGGTTTAGATTTAACCGCGCTTGCGCAGTAAGCGATTTTTCGTATGCCTACAAACAGTTTTGGATACATTTCAGGTTTTACAATGTGAGCCACGGTAGCCTAGTAGTCAAGGTAACGGACTCGTGTCCAGCGTGTCATGAATTCGAGCCTGGTACCACTGAAAACCCGCCATGTGGGGAGGGGGAGGTGATGCACGTTAAATCTGTCTAAGCTCAAACGTCCTCCATTAGGTGTGGAGTGGAAGATAGGAGAGGGGTGCCCTCAGGCGTCCTCGTCACTTTACCAGGGTTCCAAATTACGAGGTCCGTCGCTAAAAGCCCTCAAATAGATGAATAGTGCGACGCTTATTTCACTCACTCAGCTCTTACGATGTAGATAAAAGTAAGAAAATTTCATCGGTTAATTAGATTATTTAGAAAAATTGGGAATCTCTGGAAAGTAAGAAGAACCGATATTTATTTGTAACACAGTACCGAATTCAAAAATTAAACTAATCAGTCGAAGTCACTGGATCTATTTTGACCAATGGGATTGCTAACTCGCTTTTGAGTAATCGGATGTGGGTAGGATGTCGGAATAAGGTTTTAAACCGGCTGTTCCCTTGAATTGAACCTCGGTTAAGTAAAAGGTTATAGTCAGCTTCAGATATTCATAAATACAGCCGTTGAAGCGAACAAAAATTCTTACATTATTATATGTAACGTAGTTATTTTGAAATATCCATAAATAGAAATAAAAATATCTCATTGTAACGGTATTTAAATTGTAGTTAATTTATTTTGCGCGTACTTTTTCCCGCAAGTTTCTAATACTTAAGTTTAAAAATTACTTAAATTCAATTCATTAAAATGTAATTGCACAAAATTGAAAAATTAGAATTATATTAAAATGCTGATCGTTATTAGTTAAATTCTTAAGAATCTATTTTCCAAAAGTATAATTAAATTAAATACGTTCGCGAAACGGACACGAGATTTATACAAATTCAATGTTAGATTTGCACTTAACTAGTCGAAAATAACTTGGACTGTTTATTATATAATGATTTTTAAGTATTATTCTAAGTTTTCCTTCAGCTGAAATTAAAAACCCCTGGTTTAATGAATAACGTTAAATGTTCCAAAAATAAGATTCAATATTTTCTAATTCGTACATTACTCAGATGTGCTTCAAATCGATCAAATCTATTTCAAACCCTTCTTTTTCAAAGGGAAAAAAGGGGAATCTCTGAGCGTATGCATGAATCATTTTTTAAAAATAACTTTTTTTACGAAATCGGGCGCTTTTAAAACTCTTAAAACTTTTTTATGCGTAAGATTAAGGGAGAAAAAGGAATTTTCAAATGTTATAAACGATCCAAGATTAAAGC
Organism: Trichonephila clavata; assembly: GCA_019973975.1. Taxonomy (NCBI): domain Eukaryota; kingdom Metazoa; phylum Arthropoda; class Arachnida; order Araneae; family Nephilidae; genus Trichonephila; species Trichonephila clavata. The sequence continues at coordinate 451,871 of BMAO01028365.1, forward strand.
TTCAAAATGTTTACCGACCGTATTTTTAATTGAATATTTTACAAAATTAACAACTGAATTTTTATTTCTTAATTTTTTTTTATCTTATTCTAAATTTTATTATTTTTTTCGCATTTCTTTTCTAATCCTTGCGTTGCATCCTTTTCTAAAAATGAGATAGCAAAATTAATGAAAAGAGTTTTGAAATCGAGGTAGAAAAAATGCCTTTTATGAACGAAAATTACTTATTTTTACCACGCACCGCAAACAGCGTTGTGCTTTTAATCAATTTGCATTACATTTCAAGGGGGCCCATGATAAATATGGTCTTCTGCATATAATCCTTTAGAATGGAAAAGATAAAGATAAATAATGAAGTATAATGAGGAATGAAGCTATAGCCTTGTAATTAAGGAAGAAATATCGGAGAAAAAAAATTCCAGGTGATTTATCAAAAGTCTTCGGAAGAAGTAATGTTTGTTTCCCGGATTCCCGAAAACATCTACAAGGAGGAGGGAAAAAAACAGGACAAAAAGGAAAGAAAACTGGATCTTGAGGAAAGATATTTTAAGCCACCCAAACCGAATTCGCGATGCTTTAGAAAAGTTTTCCCCAGAAAAATTCCTCTTCTGAGATACGAAGATTCAATAATTACTAAGTAGCCTGGCTTTGTTTTTTCTACGCTCGTTTTCAGATACGAAATGAAAAATCGTTATTCCCGAAAAGATTTTTAAGATAACGGCGGTACACGTTTTCTGGAATGGAAAAGAGCTTACAAGAAAAAGCTGGTGGCCCGTTTAGTTACGGGTTGAAAAAGTAAATTAAATGGTAAATTATAAAGGTGCTTAATTGGTAAATTATGACTCCGTATAACTAATTTTTCACTGGAAGTAAATTCGAGGACAACTCCACTTAATTATGCAATTTAAGACACATAAAGCAAAACACTTTTGTTGCCAAAAAAAAAATAGTAAACATAATTAAAATGGAAAGTATTTAGAAATAATTTGTTCATCAAAACGCTCCGTTTAAATATCAAATGGTGTTTTTTCTGGGGAAAATCCAGCTTTTCGAAAATTAATTTTATGCGCATTTTTCGAAGATGAGAAATTTTCGAAAAACCAACAAAAATATCTTCAGGAACCTTTTTTCCCCCCCTGAAGATATTATACCTTTATTTTATTTTGTGCGCGTAATGAATTGTTCATTTGTCTTGTTGCAATAATCACTTATGATATTCTTTTTAAGTACTTCCATTCAAATATTAAAAAATGATAGTTTTTAATGAGCAATAAAACATTTTAGATAGTTCAATCTGTAGTCTGTAGTAAAATATAAGTAATGAATCAATTACTTTTATATCTAAGCGTTAATATTGTGTAATTAATTATAAATCTAAGCAGTTTTTAGAGAAAAGCAACGTGTTTTGAAAAAAAAATGATAATCGCTCATTATTTATGCTAGAATGTTCTGAAGAGCTATTTTATATATTTATCCCCAATCGAAAAAAGCTATGTAGTAATTGAATAGTTGCTTTAATTTTACTCAATGCAACATAAATATTTTTCGTGCTTTAATATTCTTCTAAAACTACTATTATTCATTTCCTAGTGCAAATAATTTGCTTTGTATTCAATTATGACTTAAAGTTTGATTATAATTTCCGATTGTGCCTATTAAAAGATTTTGCCTTTTTACTTTTTATAAAAAAATAAAAATAGCTGTAATGCAATCATTGGAATTTTCATAAATATCCTTTTGCTATGTAAATATATTTTAATCATACTAATTAGCTTGTAAATATTTTAAAAAAATTATTCTTGAAATTACCATTGTAGTACAAAATATTCCGAATTAACCGGGTTTTTTTTATTTTACCTATTTGTTTTCTATTTCAATATTTTTTTAATTTGATTCTCAGCTGGCTTCTCTCTTTCTTTGTCAGTCTTATTAAGTATTTACAACTTTTTTTAAAAATTTCTTTTCCTATCTATTTTGATGAGATGTAAAATATTACTTTGTCATTAATATTTTTAGATGATGATAAATATAAAATCCTGTCTGCAACAAAGTATACATTGTATGTAAGGCATTGATGCGTTTCAAAACAGTGTGCTTGCATACAAATCGCCTGATTAAATTTCATCGTAATCATTTGCAATTATAGAGATTTGGGCAGATGAAGAAAGAGATCTAATTTCGAAAAATTCAAATATAAGTACTGTATATCTTCGAATTGTATTTCCTGATTGCTAAATCATTCAATAGATCTTTTTTAACCATGTTGCCTGAATTCAACTTTATATCAGTTGCGGATGTGGTGCTGATTGTGTAGCTACCTCCAAAAAGGTCTCCAGAAAAATGCTACGCATGACATATTTGTGGATGTAATCAAACAGACCAATTCCCCTTTCGTGTACCTGACTACACTCGTGTGCGCCAAGGTGTGTTAAAACATAGGCTTTTATGGCCACAGTCAAGGAGAAGTACTTAATTTGTCGCTTTTGGGGTCATTCACAAACTAAATTTGTGTTAATATCCATTCAGATCTCTCAGCTAAAGTATATAAGAGTTGTCCGGCTTTGGTTATGGCAGGGGTGGCCAACCCGCGGCCCAAGGACCACATGTGGCTCGCCTTGAATAATTTTGTGGCCCGCGAAATTCATTACCTCTTTACAAAATACTACTATTTTGGACAATATTTTTGTTTTTAGATGTTTTTTTAACATAAACCCCATAACTCTTTCTATTTTAACACGTTGCTTCTATTACTGCGAATCTTTTGTGTCCTTTCGAAATTGAAATTTATTAAATATAAAACGCCCTCAAACTTAGTGGACGAAAACTTGTGCAACATCAATTATGATGCGCAAATAGACGCATTGAGATCAACCTGCAAAAACTAAGTGAAAGAGTTGAGAAACAAATATCTCACTAATTAAATATATTAAACATTGTTTGTTCATTGCATTATAATTACAAGTATATTATCTATGTTTGTGTACATGAAAAACAATGAAAACGTTAATAATACTTCGTTCTGTTTTAAATTTTCTCTCTAATGATAGTTTGTAAGGGGTTCAAATGTAATATAAAGATGTATATTTTTATATGCAGCCCGCTGTGTGGATTCTAATGTTTTTCCGAAGTGGCCCGCGAGGTCATTTGGCTTCGCCACCTCCAGGTTAAAGTGTCTGATTTCTCGAGTTTTTTCTCCGAGAAGATAACAGTTGTTTCCTGGAATCCCAGAAAACATCAAAATATCGAAAAATTTGATTATTAACCCGTATTGATAATCATTCATAATAAGAATATTCTTATATTCCAAAATTTATACATCTTTATATATTGATTATATAAAGCACAAATAAAATATAATAACCATACATTTTTTGAAAGTATAATTAAAGAAAACATGCAGTTAGGTGGATTGAAAATCTTATTTTCGGAAATTCAGAACCTACCTATGTGGAAAAGATGTTTTCTGGTATAAAAATAAAATAATAAATTAATTTTTATGTAAGTACTACCATAAGGGGAATGAAGTTTAGGTGTTTGAGCTTTTTTTTATAGGAAAAAATCAAAGTAATTTTTCTTTTAGAAAAACAGGTGTTTTAATACTTTTTAACATTTATTGCCATGGGAGGACACCTACTAAATAGTTAAAGAAAAAACATCAGGTATATTTAATAGCTTCTTTAGTATTCATTTTTTTTTAAAAAAAAACCCTATTATATATAGAAATGACAGAGACGGGGGAAAAAATTTGAATCGGACCGATTCGACAGTTCAAGAAGACAGAGCTCGGGTTGTACAATGTTGCATTGTACATTGTACTATTCACTACTCAGTACTTATCAATAATAATCGCTTTTTGTTATTTATATTGTAGAAAAATTTTGAGTCTGTTGTCGTTGTTACTTATCCCATCCGATCGAGACCTACAAAACTCATCGTGACAAGGGACTAGATGTACACCTGTCGTTAGCCGTAGCTTCGAACACCATGCAGGTGACAGTACGATTTAGCGAGGAATTTTCAGGGAAAATGGACCTCTCCCACTTCACGAGAGGACTTGTGAATCGACAAATATTTAGAGTAGAAATTAAAGTGTCTTGATTTTGACATAAATATTGTGGACAAATTTCAATAAAATGACCGAAACAATCCCGTTAAAATTTTTATAGAAATTGCATCTATATTCTAAGTGTATTTATCACAGTTAGTAACATTATCTCATTTGCTCTATGATTTCAATAAGCTGAGGGAGAGAAATATTGTTCTTAAAGGGGTGCATTTTTCAGTCTTTTCAATAAGAAAAGTCTTTAACTTGTGTGGCATTAGTAATTAACTGGATCAGAAACAACAAAAATTTCTGTGGCATTTAAGATATAGTAGCTGATGCACAACCGTTGCTCTCTTTCTGATATAATTATGTGTTTCATACATTATTTGCATAAAACTGATTGTACAGTTTCCTGAAAAATGATATGATCATATTGTATGCATTGTATCTTATTTATTAATTTTTCATACTCATCACCATCTTATAGCATTTGTGTTCCACGAAGTCACTATCAATATTTCCAAACAAAGCTTGATTCAGTTTCGGAATGATACTGTTTTTTAGTAATTTGTTCGTAATTGCATGAACAAGAGTGAGATACAGGTATAGGACAAATAAAAGGAACACCTGTCAAACTATGAAATTTTTTTATTTGTAAGAAATTAGGCCTTCTTTGGCCTGAAAAACAGCTTTCATTAAACGTGGGATTTACAAATAAAGGTCTTGAAAAAGTTAATCGGATTTCGCACTCATTCCTTGTGCAGGGCCGTCTCTAGTCCAGATAGTGTCCTTGTAGGAGGAAACCAAGCACGGACTTTGTTCTCGAAAAAACCCATAAACACTCAATGATGCCGAAATCAAGTGACTAGGTACACAACTTTAAATGTTCCATTTCATCATCATACTCATGTAATTATGTTAGAAACGTGTGAACAGGGGCGTTGTCATCTTAGAACACAGGACGTTCTTCCGGAAAGATAGTCTGAAGCATAGGGTGAAGATGATCTGCGAGAATGCTTCGATAATGGTCGCCTGTGACCATCTCCCTCAAGAATAACGAGAGTCCCCATTCCACTGGAAGATATTGAGCCATACCATCATAGAACCTCCTCCATGTTTCACGTTTGAAACCAGGCAGTAAATCTGAAATCCTTCTGCTGGTGTTTGCCAAAGGAACTCACGTCCGGTGGTCTGGAATAATGTAAATATGGATTCATTAGACCAGATGATTTGTTCACATTGTAATTGTGTCCAGTTTAGGTGGTTTCGGCACCACTTTTGTCTTTTCGTAGCATTCCACGACGAAACTAACGGTTTTGGAATAGCTACTCTGCCATGAATATTTGCAGCATGCAGCTTCCTTTGAATAGTTTTCAGGGATACGAGGTTTTGAAGGGGTGGGTATTTATCTCGGACGTTATCTGCAGCAGTGCAGTCTTGCGTTTTTGGACTACTATCCTCGTCAACGCCCGTCTCTCACGTCCTTCAACTTTTGCCCTCTGTTGTGCTTCACAGAAGATACCTTACCCAACTTTGTGTAGACTGGTATAACCCTTGTTGTCTGTTCTTGACACGGGAACGCTCCGTCGAGGTGAACTTCAATTATCATTTCTCTTTTCACGTCAAAGAGATCGGATATAACCATACTTTTCTTAGAGCAGAATTTTCTCCTGCAACTCTCACACTGTAAAATGCTTGACTGACACCTTCCCTTTCGCCGCCACCAGGTGGCATACTGTTGCGACACGTGGGGCTCTTTTATTGGACGTCGAAGGACGACTCATTTTTAAATAGGTGTTCCTATTATTTTGTCCTATACCTGTGGATAATTTACCCTGGATTGGGAATGCTTTTCAGATCTTGACTATAAACAATAAGTTCATTTTGTGTGTATATGTGTCAGTAGTTCTGTCACTTTGTATTTTGCTGTAGAAAACAACTGAATGTCAGTTTTCGCGATTATTAATGTTTCTTGATGCAGAGTTATTTATTAACAAATTTTCTTTCATAACTAGAAAACCTCTCTCGCTCTTTTTCTATTTGTAATTTTTTTAAAAAGAATGCTGATTTAGAAATAAATACAACAAATCAGAAAGAGATAAATTATAAAAATTTTAACCCAGAATATATATAAATCAAGTAATGCCTTTAATTTTCTTTTAAAAAATCAAACCTTCTAATGCCAAGTTACTCTCAAGTGCTTAAAGATTTCTCATGTCCAATTTCGAGGCATTTGTAGAAAATTGCTTATTGAAATAAAATTTAACAAATCAGTACTGTCTACTAGACAGCCTTGTACAAAACTCACTTTTGCAACTTATTATTTTACAAAACTTGATAACAGCATTGAAGATAGCGAAGCCTTAAAAAAAACATAAAATGTACTAACTGTAACCATACTAGTGATTCGAATCAATTAGATCATAAATTGCTTTATCCTTCGTAATTGTAATTAAAATGATAATCTGTCAATCATATTTTGATGAGGATTAATCGAATTAATTTCATGTCATTTCGGTCTAATCCTTAAAGGAACCCGAAGGTTAAATTTCCCTTTGTTAATATGTAGGTCATGCATTAGCTGCTGCGGATATTGTTCTGTAACTATCCATCACACCTGTACGTCTAGAATTTGAGCCAGCTTCCCTTGAGAAGTCATTTAGGTGAACACCCAACTCTAGATGTTTTCTTTGGGGTTAGTTCCACATAGTGACGCACACAAGGGGGGTGTCCTGGGGGTCTGGACACTCCCTAAAGCCCTTGAGTTTTTTCGATTGATGATAATCCTATATATATATATATATATATATAACGTAAAATTTAATTAAGTACTCGTAATTAACAATTTATATTATTAATTAATGGTAATTATTAATTCAATAATTTATTTTTTACTGTTTTTTTGTTAACAAAATCGACAAAAACAGAAGAATCAATTGGTGTTGTCTTGAGGTATGACACGAGTTGGGGGGGGGGCTTTCGACCGTGGGCTCCCCCCTTGAAAATTTTTTGTGTGCGCTACTGGTTCCACATCTCTGGAAGTTTTGTGGGTATGAAGACGCCGGGGAATCAAATCAAAGTGCGTTCGCAATATGCCACCAACCCCTGCGAAACATTTTGTCGAGTTGTGCGTTGTGGTCAATTGCTTTGAACAACCGACTGAGAAGAAGCTTTTGTTTTTTCACTCTTCTATTACTATGATCATTATCATTTTTTTTTTTTGGTGTTCTATTTTTTTGTTTTGTTTTTCTCTCTTCCTACCCCTTGATTGCCGCTGCTATCCTGTGATCATCCCAAATTGCTTCTGCTTCTGTGCACTGCAGGAGCACATTGTTGGACATCCCACGAATGTCACATTAAAAGCTCATGATAATATCTCGGTTAAAAGGCTTCCTAACTGAATATAAACTCAAATCGATCCGCGCTGGCCCTTTTTTTCTTCTTTGCCTCTTTTTAACTCTTCAACTGAGCACTTGACGGAAGGCCCCCCTTTTCTTTATTTCTTTCTTGTTCTTTTTTTTTTTTAGAAAAAAAACTTCTTATCTTCATCGGTCCGTTGATTGCTTTTAATAGGGTTCTTAATGGACCTCGAGGGAACTTGATTCCTTTGTACCGCAACCGAAAAAGCACTTACTTCTACGGCATTTGTCTAGGTCGGTCAAGCAATGCAAATTCTGGAACGAAATGGAATACTGTAATTTCTTAGAAATATTATGAATTTTGTTTAATTTTTATTTTGTTGGGATTTTTTTTTTTTAAATGAAGGAAATTGATGTAATTTTATTCTCTAAAGCGTGATTCTTTCGTCCCCATCCTTTTTCACTGTCAGCAGTGAAATAACTATAATGTGAATATTTAATCACCAGTAGAAACATTAGTTGTAAGGAAGGAATTTGTGAACGCATTTTTATGTACTGTGTATCAAAATTCCGGGCGTCATTTTTTTATAACGTATAATTTAGTGGGTTTTGTACATTTTTTAGCTTTCTTGATTTTAAGATTCTTTGACTGCTGTCATATGATTGCGTTCAATCATTACATATTCCGTGTAATTTGCAAGTTCTAAATAATTTTAAAATTTCCGTGCGGTTAATTGGCACATATTATTGTGAAGATGCAGTAAAATTTCGCGAAGAAATAGTATTTATTGAACTTAAAGCAGATGTTTAAAAAATGCAATAAAACTTGCTGTAAATTTTCAGTGGAATATCTTGTTTTGTATATATTCAACTGTGAAACTTTTTACAAATACGTAATTATGAAGTTCAAAATTAGGATAAATGATATTGATAATAAATTACAAAAATGTATTTGTAAAATAATAAATAATATAATATTTATATTTAGAGATATGTTTTTAGAAAATATTTTGATCTCAATAATGAAAATTAATGGGGAGGGAAAGGGGGGGGGTCAAGCTCACGGACTCGAGGCCGGTGTGTCATGAGTTCGAGTCTGAATGTCACTGAAGACCACCTTGTAGATGGGTTGATGCACATTGAATCTCTCGAGGTTCAAAGTCCTCCCGTTGGCGTTGTATGGAAATTCGGAGGGGGACGGGGTTCCATCTCAGGTGTCGTCCTCGTGTCACTTGACCATGGTTCAAAATTACGAGGACGATCACCAGTAGCCCTCGTGCAGCTTTATAGGTTGACATTATAAAACATTTCCTCGGAGAAAATTCGAAATTTCGAATGTGCATTTAATATTCTTTAAGTAATTTCTTATAGTTTGTAAGAGTAATTAATTTGTTTTTCCCGTTTGTTTAAAAATTATTAATGGAATTTTTTCTAATCCGGTTAAAACTTACAATATTTCCCCAAATCAGCAAAACTAGAACGTTATTCTTTGCATCTTGTAAAATTTCTTTTTGATTGGTACCCTATAAGAAAAATTAGATGCTTGTTTAAATTTTACATCCCTCAAGAATTCCCTTCTCTGAATTTTACATCCTCTGATTAAAAATGTCATGAGAAACTGTATTTTACGCTAGAACTTCTCGTGGACTGCGGGCGAGAACCTTGTAATTTTACACGAAGATCAAACATGGCGATTCCGACGCGTTTTCCAACTTCAGTGTTATGTAATATGCAAGTTGGTTGAGAGGAACTCAGTTCTCCATTTAGCCTGTGGCTATCTTCCATTATTCCTCATGACTGGGGCAACCTTGATTCTAACTCAATCGGGAAATCAATCTGTACATCACGGAAGACAAAACTTAAGACCCCATGATCTCTGAATTATACAATCATCCTTAACATTTGAATTACAGTAGGTTAATTTACAAGTTTCATACAAAACCCTGAAAGATTTTACGGGGTAACTCACCCTAACTGCTTTTTTTACGCTTGATAATTTCAAATTTTGACGGTTTCTTTTTTTACGGTTGATAATGCGTAATTTTTTATTTATAAATTAACCATTAATTTTTACAGAATTATTCAAAAATTTTCCTTTGTTTTTAAGTAGAAATATTTTAATACTGGAAAATTATTATTATATTACGCATATATAATTATATTTTATACATTTTATTCACTGTTGAATGAAATTGCACGTTATCTTTGTTTTTATAATGAAACCTTTTTGTATTGCTTATATAACACAATTATTTGCTAACAACCATATAATTCTCGAGTTGTGTTCAGGTCGATCGTAGAGATGTGCGTAGTCATTTTTAACGAACTTAATTACTATAAACAGATTTAATTTTACTTCATCAGTTTTTCAAGGTTATTGACTCCCATCAATTGATGTTGACCGCGATATCCAAATGGTCAGGGTACCGGATCATGGCTGGCGTGTCATGAGTTCGAGCCCAGTACCACTGAAGACCCGCCGTGTAGGGGAGCGATGCACATTAAATTTGTCGAGAGCTCAAACGTCCTCCCGTGGGTGTGGTGTGGTAGTTAGGAGAGGGGGTGCCAGCTCAGGTGTCGTCCTCGTCACTTGACCATGGTTCAAAATTACGAGATCCGTAGCCAAAAGCCCTCGTGTTGCTGAACAGTACGATGTTAATATTCAATCAATCAACCTATCGATTGATTAATTGTTAATAAATGTCACAATCTGAAGCAGCACAAGTACTGCTGGGGATGGACCTCGTAATTTTGACCCACGATTAAGCAACGAGGAAAGCACCTTAGCTGGTACCTCATTCTCCAAACTTTCACACAATGCCAACGTGAAGACTTTAAAACTCAACATATTTTTAGCGTGCTTTATCTATTTTGATAAAAAAAATGATACAATTGTATATGGAGATGATTTTTATAACTAAGATTCTCGAAATCTATGCTTACATAAAATATTTAGTATTGGGGGATATTGATAGAGGGTCCGCGACCAACCTCACAGCATTTTCTTTTTTGATTAAACAATTTACTTTTGTCAAATCAAATATTTTGAGACAAAGCATGTTTGTACGGGGGGGGGTGGGGGAACCGGGGAAAAATTATGTATTAGTTTACTTCCCCCACAAGTGATAATCTAAAGTAAGCTTTGAGCAAGGTAGAGTTTTTGATAAAGTTTTCTCCTTCGTTTAAAATCTTTCACTGTTATCCCTACAGCCAAGTTTTGATATTTAACTGAAAATATTTCCACTTTTTGTACTTAAGTATTATACCGTCGAGCAGTTTCTTCAAATAAAAAAAGCATTTCTAAAGACTGCGATATGCAGCCAGGAGTGAAAAACTATTCCCGCGCTCCCTCAAAACACAATAAGCGATGACAGCATTTGATGACACCTTTTGAATTGGCGATCTTTTTATTTGGCGAAATTGGTCGACCGTATAATACGTAAGTACCTCACTTTTTTACTTTAAAAGTTTCATGGAAAAATTAAACAAATGAAGTTCATACCTTTTAATTTGCCTGTGTTTATTTCTGCATGTATTAGCTGTTCTAAAACTTTTGCGCTGTTCATTTTATTTACAAAAATTTAGTATTTCATAACTGTCTCTCTCTCTCTCTCTGTGAATTTATTTTGTAATTTTTTTTTAAAAAAATTCGTTTATATTTCATTTTAAATTGAATCCGTCTTTTACAATTTCGTCTTTGTCTTGAGGTTTCATTTTTATTGATAATCATGTTCATTTCAGTCACTTTTATATAATCGTACTATTTATTGACTCTAATGTCATAAAATTTTATTATTCATTCATTTTCAAATTACTGCATCTATTACAGTAACATATAGGGGGCAATCTGCTCCCGTAAGCAATTCGAACAGCACAATTTAATCGAGACATCTCCATTCCTTAATATATTTAAATATTAATCAAATCATCGCTTATAACATTTCAATGAGCGGGCCCGTCTCATCTACAAATCTTATTCGAAAGAAGAGAAAGAAAAACATTACGTAACTGGAGCCATTTTCCTTTCACTCACTACGGCAATTAGCTTATTGCTTCTGTTCGTCCAGTATATTTTAACACGGAGGTCAAGAACCCACCTTGAAACAGAAGCTGGCCTTCCGATGACAGCCTAGCCGATCTATAAATGTGTATAATAAATATGCATGGAAGATGGAGGAAATGCAGAGCGATGTGAATGTCGCATCAAATAATAATGGCCTGCAGGCGGTCTTGTTTCGGTTCTGTACATCAGTCACGGAATTAACAAACATTCCATTAGGGACGCTCCTACATCGGAATTAGCTTTTATTCTGGCTGCAGATAGGGTGCTTGGAAGTGGGTTTTTGTTGATTGTTCTTGAAGAAAAGTGTATTCGCTTATTAGCGTTTTGATTTTTAGAAATATAGTGGTGAAATTAGGGAAAAAAGAAATATGGAATATAATGGAAGAACTTAATGTAAAATTCCGATAATACTCACCTTTTGTGTGCAATTCTGATCGCGGTAACTTAGGGGTTATGGTCACAAACTCGTGGACGGCATGTGAGGAGCTCGAGCCTAGTGCCACTGAAGACCTGCCCTGCAGACAGGGACGTCTTAAGGCATGGGCCAACTGGGCCCAGGGCCTCGTCTCGTTCTCGACTCAGCCTTAATAAGATCATTATTCGAATAATTTCAAAGGTCAAATATTATTTCTGGTTGTATTCTCTGAAAAACTAGGAATTGCGGACGGAATTTTGGCTACATATTGGTCGTCCTTATATAAGCCTAGGTCTACCACTAGTGGCGCACACAAGGGGGGTGTCCTAGGGGTCCGGACCCCTTCCCTTAAAGCACTTGAGTTTTTTTCGATTGATGATAATCCTATATATATGACATATAAAGTTTTATTAAGTAATAATTAACAATTTATTTTATTAATTAATGCTAATTATTAATTCAATAATTTTTTTTACTGTTTTTTCTTAACAAAATCAGAAGAATCAGTTGGTGTTGTCTTGAGGTGTGATACGAGTTGGGGGACTTTCGACCATGGACCCCCTCCCCCTCACTTGAAAATTTTTTGTGTGCGCTACTGTCTACCACCATATACCATCATTACTCATTCAGTCAAACGATAATTGTCGGTCAAACCGATTTGTGCAATTTGTAAGTCATACACATTTATTTGTTTCGGACTTGTACGGGTACTTGACAAAACGTATGCTTTTCACTATCTACTTTTATGGATCTTAGGTGGGGCCTACGTTTGTGTAGGGGCCTAAGGCCTACTTTTGCGTAAAGGCCCGTGGTCTCGAGAAGTCTTAAGATGTCCCTGCCTACAGAGGGGGCCGATGCTCGTTAAATTTATCGTGGCTCAAACGTCCTCCCGTTGGTGTGGTGTACTTCAGAGAGGGAGTGCCAGCTCAGGTATCGTCCTCGTAACTTAACCGAGGTTCAAAATGACGAGGTCCTTCACCAATAGCCTTCGTGTTGCTTAAAAGTGCGACATTAATAAACTCTCATTCACTCACTTGACGGTGATTCTAACTGACAATGTCTATCGATGATAACCTTCAATGAGATATTGATTCAACAAGTTAGTTCTACATTTGTAATTATTTCTAATGGTTACCGTGCTTAAAATGTTTTTAGCATACAGGATAAGTCAAAATGATAATAGCGATTACAAACGGCTATAACTTTTTAATGGAAAAAAAATTATCGATAAGATTTACACAGAATGTAGACAAAACTTCAAAATTTTGTATACATACGTCATAGATGTTCTATGTGACTTCTCATGGTCACACGAACGACATCTAGACGGTACTCCATTTCATGGCATACATTCTGAAGCATTTGTGCAGTCACCGACGCAAGCACATTACCAATGCGTTCTTTCAGTTTTTCAATTGTTTTGGGTACGGGAAATACATACACCCTATTTCACATAACCCATAAAAAAATCGCACGATCTAGTGGTTTCGATGACCAACAGCAGAAGACATTGGTATCCACTTCGACCAATCCAACGCTTTGGAAGATGTTGGTTGAAAAATATGCGAACCTCCGTACCCCAGTGTGGGAGTGCTCCATCTTGCTGAAAGATGCAATCCGTGGAATCAAAAGTCCGGCTGTGCCATTTAACCATAGCTGAAGCATGTCAAGGTAAAAATTTGATACAGCATTTCATTCATTGAAGAAAAAAAGGACCGTACAATTTACATTTTCCTTGTCCGTGTGCCCAAGGGAAGTCGCATAGAACATCTATGACGTATATATGCAAAATTTTGTTGTTCCGTCTACATTCTGTGTAAATGTTATCGATAAATTCTTTTCCATTAAATAGTTAAGCCGTTTGTAGTCGCTATATTCATTTTGACTTACCCTGCATTTATATTCATTAAGATATTAAAATAAATTATGTACTTAAGATTCGCGTGTAAGCTGTTATGTCGTATCCATTATAAAACCTAAAGCTGCTGAATCTGAAAAAAATATTTACAACTAATTTAAACCTAAAAATGAATATAGTAAATAATGGCAGTGTTTTACGGCCCAAAAAATTCATTGCACAGAAGCTTAATTTGGCTAAATCCGTGTGGTGTTTATTCAACTTAAATGCTGGTTTCTCCAGCATTAAAAATCGAGGAATCGCGCTTTATTAGTCTGGTCACGTAGGAAATTTCAAGAATTGATTCTGCAAGATTGTCTCAGAGAATGGCTCGCATCGTTGATATTAAATAATCTGGACCCTAAAGTACTCCATTATTGGCACGATTAACCGTGCGTTACTATTTTTGCATAATGGTAGATTCCCTTTCAGCCGCGACTAAATGAACACCTACGCGAGAAAGTACCTGAGTATTTTTAAGGTTGGCATTATTTTCGCAATCAGTCATTCATTTTATCAGTTGTTAGTATTCTTTTTATTTCCATTTTTAGTCAGTCTATGTCACTTTGTGAACAAAAATTTTGATTTTCTGACAACATTTGATCGGTTGAAATGTTTAACGATGTCCATTTAATATGCTGTGTAGGTTTAGACAATATGCCCCTTGTGTTAGATTGATAGTAAAATTATGTTTGAACAACTTTTGTATTTAGTTAGTACCCCGGTAAGAGTCCTTCTACAGACAATTTAATGGAACATTAAACGTGAGAAAAAATAATTTCTGAAAGGCTTCTTTTTCCCCCCCACTTTCCCATATCTGTTTCTGAAATCTCCAGTTTTTTAGAAGTATTCGATGTTAAAGAGAAAAGAGTGATATAATTTAAAAGAAAATGAATTTATATATACATTTTACTTTAAATATTTGTTGCGTATTTAATAAACAAAATTAAATCGCTTCGTGAGCGAATGCTTTAAATTTTTTGTTGTAGTTTATCGAAACACAAATTTAAAGAAAAGAAAGATATTAATGGTATATATAAATATGCTGATATGTAACCCGTGGTGTAATTAAAAAAAATATCAGCATGTTTGTATTATTAAAACCTTATATATATATATATATATTTCCCTATGGCCCAGAATACTGGCAAATTCAGGTGAAGGTTGGCTGGCCAGAAAACTTTGTTTAAACCTGCATTCCTAGTTTCTAAGGCTGGGAGTTTGCTATTAGTATTTCTGTGGCTAAATCTTTTCTATTATGACGATAGTTATCTTAGGTATATAACTATTTTTAGTATATTTTTGAAATATATATATATATATATATGGTATTTATATGATATATATATGGTATATATATATATATATACTAGCTGACCCGGCCCGGCGTTGCACGGGATTTTACCTAGGGTATTACTTAATCCCCAAGTTAATTACCTCCTTTCTTTCTACGCCAGCACTTTTGTGTGGGTGTGAAGCGTACGATGTGAGTGCAAGGCCCATGAGTGCGTATCAATGGTTTTCTTGTTTAACATTTTTCCTTCTCTTCACAAAATCAGTACTTCCAATATAATTTTTCGAAATTACTTTTACTTCTTTGTTTCTTTCCTCTTCGCTTAGCCTGGCGTTGCACGGGCTTTTACCGAGTGAATAACTTATCCGCATGGGAATTTCTTGTTTCCCTCAGGACGATAGCACTTATGTGTGTGTATGCGCGATGTGAGTGATTTCTTTAACTATGTCATTAAAACTCCCTTCTTCGAAATCTGAACTTGTGTTGGTGTGGTGTGGTAATTAGGAGAGATGGGTGAAAGGGCTCAGGTGTCGTCCTCGTCACTTGACCATGGTTGAAAATTTCGACGTCCGTCGCCAAAAACTCTCGAATAGGCGAACAGTGCGAATTTATAAATCACTCACTCACTTTTCAATTCTTTCGTTGCAATTTTTTAGTTCCGGAAACGAAAATGTGGCCTTTTTAAAAATAGTTGCATGTTGAAAAAAAGACAGAAAAGTAGAAATTTTTCAAATTACAAAACTTCACTACTATTATAAATCTTGAAGTAAAATTGTGAGGATTTTTTGAAATGTTCGACACACGGGAAAAATTATTAATTATTAAGTATTTTGAGTGTTTTATTAAAGTTTGTTCAAAAAAGTTTTTGGCTTTTTATTTTTTAAATCACTGATACTAAAAGTTTTAAAAATAATTTTTATTTAAACGCAACGATATTGATTCATTTTACAGTATGAAATTCAAAAAGAAAATAATACTATGTGATAAAAATATATTTAAGGATATTTCCTTATATTTTTTTTCTTTTATTCTACTGTTCTTCAATAAATCAATCTTTAAGAATAAAAAAAAACTATTGGTTGTGATGCGTTATATGAGGGAATTCCCCTTTTTACTACGCAGCCAGACTCAAAACTACCTCAACCTTTCCCGTCTTCCAAACAGATAGCTAACGCAAAATGAATGACCTTGACGCAATTCAGAAATAACGTCGAGAGTACCGAATGAGCATCCCTTGCGGGAATCTGGCAACGTTTTTTCTGGCGTGATAAATTCAAATAAAAACCATCCTATGTTTTAAGTTGGACGAAATGACACACAGTATGCAAAATTATATTATGATCGGTTGAGTAGTTTCGGAGTCCATCGTGGACAAACACTGTGACACGTATATTTTATATATAAAGATGTATATTGAATATATGCAGTAGCACACACAAAAATTTTTCAAGGAGGGAGTCCATGATCGAAAGTCCCCCAACTCGTATCATACCTCAAGACAACACCAATTGATTCTCTTGATTTTGTCGATTTTGTTAACAAAAAGCAGTAAAAAATAATTTATTGAATTAGTAATTAGCATTAATAAATGAAATAAATTGTTTATTCCTAGTACTTAATTAAATTTTACGTTATATATACAGAGAATTATCATCAATCGAAAAAAACTCAAGGGCTTTGCGGGTGTCCGGACCCCCAGGACACCCCCTTGTGTGTGCCACTGTATATATGTAATTTTTAATATATTTAGAGACAAAAAGGATTTGAGTACCGAAGGTTAAAATAAATAATTGAAGTTTTGGAAACAACAAAGAGATGAATGCTACATTGTTATAAACGTTAAAGACTGAGGACTGCTTCATAAAAAGTGGTGTTTAACCCGTTTTATTGTTAGCCAGCCTTCCCCCTTTCTTTTAATAGGAGCTTATTGGTGTTGACTGTTAGCCCGGTGGCTGAGTGGTAATATATCGCACTTCCAACCCGGGGTTCAAAACCGGGCTGAGCAAGCCGACTCAGCCTTTCATCCTTTCAGTGGGTTGATAAATAAGTAACAAGATTGCTTGGGAACTAAACACTGGGGTTTTTTGCATCAAACTGACCATCTGATCGGAACTTCTACTCATGCACCTCAGTGCCCAAGGTCACGAATACTGAATTGAGCACAGTAGGCCTTGGCCTTCATGGGCTGTTGTGTCACTGAGTTTAGTTTAGTGTTGAATATTTGGAACCAGAAAATACTTGTAAAGTGTTTATCTAACTTATTAAATATTAATGAAACTAAAATAAGACATCCTAATACAATACATTCGATAACAAAACGGCTGTGTATTAATTTCAGATTGTTTTCACCATAGTGTAGTGCAAAATAAAGGTATAAATTAAATTTATTTCATTTCATTTTAATTGAATTTTAAATAAAGCAACACGTTAGATGCTAAGAATAACTGAGTAAATTTATTGGTTAATACTTTTATAGATGCATTGAATTATATATTTTCCTATTATCAAAAATTTTAAGCTTTCTAAATTGACTTCCCACTGCAGAAAAAATCTCGAATCCTCTAACTATTCTGTACTTAGGAAGTACTCTACCCATTAGCTATGAAAAACAATTCATAACAAGTTTATTTGGGGGAAATCCTTTCAATTCGGATTGTTATAACATTATCAAACTTACCTAATCATTTTCACATTTTGAAAAAATAAGCATTCTTATATTTAATAAAAAAGTTTTTGTTTCTTAATTATTTTTCATTGTCCATTAGTCAGTTTGTGTTAATTTAATTTTAACATTTTTTTCGTGTATTTTGTCATCTTGAAAATTTATACTATCTGGTTGGTCCTGAGTGAATGGGTGTCTTATCTACCTTCTATTGTCCTTAAAAATTTTCCTTTTTATAAAAAAAATACCATATTTAATACTTGATCATCTTAAAAATATCCGTCTTGTATTGTAACAGTTATCTGAGCAAATTTTGTGTGAATATAAATACTTATCGAATATCATTTTCCTTTTTTGTAAATATTTAGACTGACTTCCTTCTTTAACTCAAAACTCATTTTAAAAAAAAAGCACATTATTATGCAATTATCTGAAAAATGTTGAATTTAAAAAATTGAAAATTACATTTAAAAATAATCAGTTTTAAATTAAACATTTTGTGAAGCATGTTCACTCTTCTGTAAGAGTAATTATTTGTAATGTGACAGTAATTTCGCTGTTTTCTAATTTGTGCTATTATATACCCAACCTTTTTTTCTTTTCACTCTTTAAAGGCTATTATTATTACTTAACTATATCTGGGTATATATTCTATGATGATTGAACATTTTTAATTATTTTTCAAAACATGCTACTTTGTTAATTATAAGTACAATTTTTAAATATAACTTTTCATTAAAATAAAGAATTCTAATTTAAAAATTTTTTATTCGATGTTATTAATTACTGAATCACTATAATACGGGTAGATTAAAATATATAATTATTTATCACATTCAATCAGTTGTTAATATTTTATTGCTTTTCTCTGTACTCGTTAAAACTATAAAAAATCGAACTAAGCCATGTTAAAAAAATTTTTTTACTTGTTTATCATGCGGAACTAATTTCTTTTCTTTTTTCTTTTTATCAAATTTAGTGTTATAAAAAGTCATTCCGATACTTTTTTGTATTTAAATTTATCTTGTTTGTACTTCATACAAGTAATAATAATGTAAATCATTTTATTCGTGACTCAATCCATTTTGCATATAGTGAAATTGACTCCTTAAATACATTTGAAGAAAGACGGAAATAAATTCTTCAAAGACATATATTGGATTCTTTTTTTTTCTTTTAAAAAAATGCATTTCGAAACTTTGCCGCATAAAATATTCCTTCTGGAATAAGCCAGTGTTGGTTTCGGTTGTTGAGTTGCCACACTCATTGAAAGCACTTCAAAATCCTTCCATTGCAAATCTTCCTGCTCAAATCTGACGCCACAATCTGGCACCTGCCATTCAACGTCTTCCACTCCTGCCAAGTTTTCGAAATACTTATTCCCCTCTTTCTTCCACTGAGAAAAACCTCATCCCTATCTCCAACAGCTCTCTTTGTCTGGGATGATTTGGCGAGCAAGAAAGAAGACAACAACATTGTTTTGACACCCGACGCAAATCGCACATCCATTGAAAATTCGTCGCCAGAAGATTAGGGGCGGCACTGGAATAAAAGTCCCAATCGAATCAATGGCGGGGATAATGATCCAGTATGCTTCATAATAGCACTGATGATTTTCACATGGAAATAATCTCTCTGCCTTGAAATTACATCGCATCTTTTCGGAATGAAGTTTGCCAGCCGTAGGGTGGCCATTTTGGTAGTCATCCGTGCCCGATTGCTTTTTTGTGGCCAAGTCTCTTAATTATGTCCTCTTCTTTTTATGACCCTTCGCCAAGCAAGTTCGCGAATTTTCATCCATTAGGGGAAACGCAATTCTTGGGGTGCGGTAATTTAAGTTTTCAATTGGTTTCTGTTTTGGTGGTTTATTTTTATATTTGGCGAGAAAAGGAGAAAGAGGAATGGACTGTGTTGGGTTGAAATTTTCTATCTTCAAAGTTACTAGGTTATTATGAATGTGTTTTTCTGATTTGTTATGTTTGCGTCTTTAAGGCATGTGGGATAGCGCTAATTTTTAAGCCGTTTAAATTTTCTTTCTCTGTTTTTCCTATTTTATTACAAGCTTTTATTTAACTTACAATGTATGTATGTATGTATGTATGTATGTATGTATGTATGTAATTTGTTCGGGTGGAATCTTGCAACTCAATTTTCAAGCTGATATCTTCACTTCATTGAGCTGAAATTTTGTATACACGTTCAGTTTGGATGACAATGCATGTTTTGACAATTTATATTCCGATATTGCAATTAATTAAAAAGATATTGATTAAAACATTTAATTAGTTTTGGGCGCCAACTTTGCTTTATCTGCATTGTTGTAATAATGTTATTTTTACAACAATGACAAAAGTTGGCGTCGAAAATCGGTTTTCAGCCAAACTAAAATTTCATAACGTTGCGCTATTCACTGTATTTATTAACTTTGTCTAAAAAGTAATTACATTTCTGCAACGTAAAAATAATCTAATTTCTGCAACGTATGCAATTTTTTTACAAATTTCTATCTATTTTCTTGGATTTAAATTCAAAACAAAAAAAGTCGAGCTATTTTTCAAGTAGATTGGTACATTGTATACCTTTCTCAACGTTGCCAAGTTAAACTGAGATGGAGTATTGTAGAAATTCTTTAAAAAAATTTATCTAACTTTAATCTATGAAACTCAGACAAAAAATAATTACAGAATTGGAAGGATCATTTTTTTTTATATATCTTACCCATCAAAAAGGAATCCGCTAGGAAAACAATAAGAGAAAAATATTATCCAGAAATGCAATGTATTTTCAATTAAAAAATAATTTTATATTAAAATAAATGAATTTTTTAAAGAAATTTTCTAATTTTAAGCCTACAAGTAATTTAAATATACCTCATTTTTTATCACCAGTAATCTAAACACACACTACGACATGTGTCCTTAAATTTAATTACAAATAGTATCTGTTAATTTTATTTGAAAAATTACGGCAATTTTGTTTCTCTAGATGAGTTAGGTACATTGTAAAACCAGCTCATGGTTATTGATATCCATAAAATGTGCCAAAAGAGAATAATTTGCAAATAAGGAGATTCTAAAAATAAGGAGAGAAAAAAAATCGAATCTGAGAAGAAAAATTTCGTTAAATAGGAAATGCACTTCGCTATTTGGAGTTATTTTACGAAGAAAAGAGTAATATGTGCTTGGGTCCAGGAAAAAGTTCTTAAAATAGAGAAATTCCCAAAATAGAGGTTCGTTACATGGAGGTTTGACTGTATAAAAATAATACGATGGTTAATTATTTTTTCAAAATCAAGTTTCTAAAGATGACCTGAGCAATTAAAAAAAATAGATTCTTACGTAGAAGATATCCAATGTCCAGCAAAATATTATCATTAGTTGAGAAAACTTTCATTTTTGATTACAACATGCGTTTTGAATTTTAAGCATTTTATTGATTAATACAAATATTTAAATGCTTTTTTGAATTTTTTAATAATTAACTAGATTTTTCTTCTAATATGTTAGAGAAATATATCCCTTACCTTCAAAATATTTCAAATAAATAATATATTCTTTAAGATTTTTCAAAAAATAATCACAATTTTAATTAAACATTTAATAACTTCGTCATTTATTAAGATAATTTCACGAAACCTTTTTTTCGTGTGTAGAACAATATTACCCAAGATCTGCACGAAGATTGACAAAAATACGGATTTTAAAAAAATTGTGTTTTTCGTCTAATACCCTTTTTGCGAGAATTGATTCAGCTAAATCAGGGATGGTGAACCAGCGTTGAATGAGTTGAACAGGCTGAGAAACCTGTCCAGCGATAACTAAAAAGTAAAAAATAAATTAAAAGTAAAAAAACTTTTTTAAGCACAAGCTTTTATTTAAATGCTCTAAAAAGAATAAAATAAACTTTTCCTTCAAAACTTATTTTACTGTCAACTTATAACGTCATTATACAATTTATATGATATAAAAGCTTGTCGCGAGATTTACCTGTGTAGATAAACAAGTAAAATAAATAACTTGACCTCAATGATTTTAATTTTTAAAAATTTAAACTAAGTGAATACGAGTACTTAAATCTCGCGACAAGCTTTTATATCATATAAATTGTATAATGACGTTATAAGTTGACAGTAAAATAAGTTTTGAAGGAAAAGTTTATTTTATTCTTTTTAGAGCATTTAAATAAAAGCTTGTGCTTAAAAAAGTTTTTTTTACTTTTAATTTATTTAGTTTTTTTTTTTTATAATCTTAATTCACTTCATTATTTCTGACTGCAGATTGTTAGAGGCGTTGGTATTGTAAGTGTTCCAGTTTTATGAAGAAAATATTGCGCACTTAATGTCGCGTTTAAATACTTTTTTTAGAATTTAGTGTTTTATAATGTGCGGTAATTCCATTTTACAATTTTAACTTATAGTTCTTAAATGTCAGAAAAGTGGTTTTTTTTAAAAAAATTTCTGCTTTTGATATAATGTGTTGCTCATTTTGATCTCATTGCTCTCGTTATCCATGAAATTATTTTAATTTTCAATGGTAAGATGTCAAATAGTGAAAAGACTCCCAAAATTCCATTTTGATGTTTATTCGTATCTGTTGAGTGCAGTGTTTGTTAGCGTCGCATTATAACGGAACACTAGGGCTATTGATGACAGATCTCTTAATTTTCAAGTACCGTCAAGTGACAAGGATGATTACTGAGCTGGGAATCCACTCTCCTAACTTCCACACGTCGCGTGAGGCCTTTGAGCCCCGACAGCGCTGTACACGGCGGGTCTGCTTTTGTATCAGGACTTGAACTCATGACACGCCGGCCATGAGTTTCTGACCATAACCACAGATTACCACGGTCATATTCATGTGTGTGTGACAGCAAAAACACTTAAAACAATGGTTCTGTCTGAAAGACACGTTTTATATTAGATTTTCACGTGATATAAATAATTAATAGTTAAAAATAATTTTATCTCTTGGTAATTTCTGTGCTGTTTATGATGGGTATATTCATTGTGAGTAAACAGTGATGATAAATCGCAGTTTAAATTGCAATTTTAGTAAAAAGTATTTTGTGGCAAAGACGAATTAAAAATTTGTAAATACTAAATATGAACGAATCATTTATGGTAGGAATTCTTTTTTTTTCTTAAATGTATTGTCTTCTATTATTCATCACTGCAGCAGTAGTCACATGCGCAAAATCAAAATTCAGCCCATCATGGAAAAGGGATGTCAATGCCTCAGAGAGGTTAGACTTTTACCTGTTGGTCCGTGGAGGGTTTTATTTCCCCTCTACCACCCAAAGGAATTACCAATTCTCCGATCCGCTAAGAACAGGTCATTTCAGAGAGCAGTGTCTCAGTTCTCAACCAAGCCAAATATTCCAAGGAAAGTATCTGAATTTCAAGTCAAGACGCCACTCATAGCCACGCCCCCTGATCGCCTCCAATCAACCAATAGCCAACATGCCTCTCCGTAGAAAGTAAAACTCCACAAACGTCGTTCCCACATATAAGACTCTCACGATATGGGATTGAGGACTGATTTACAGTCCAGATGGCCACATATACACCGTCAAGAACAGGTCATCACAGAGGAATGAAGTTTGACAGGGATGGTAGAAGAACATATAGGAATTGTGATAACTATTTAGATACAGAACTAACATCTGCTCTTATTTTTGACTGTCCAGCTATTCTTGCTGCTCTACAAGAAATAGGGGTACTTTTCTCGTCAACAAACCTCTATGTGGACAATATTGCACAGATTGCCAAAATAGTCATCTGGGCCCATGGTACTGTCTGATTTGGTCCCGTCATGGATACGACATTATCATCATCACTGAAGCAAATTGGGATACATATATTGTTTTAGTCTACGCAATAAGTGGCGCAATATTTTTGTTCTTACCAAACGAGTTAATTAGTCCTGTTTAGGCCATCACCGGAAGGCCGCGGTTGCCTAGTGGTTCGTGGCCATTAGTTCGTGTTCGATGTGTCACGAATTCGAGCCTCGCCGTGTAGAGGGGCTCATACACTTTAAATCTGTCTTGACCCAAAGTTCTTTTGTTGGCGTTGTGTGGTAGCTTAGAGAGGGGGGGGGGAGTTACAGCTCATATGTCGTCCTTGTTACTTGAGCGTGACTCAAAATTACTAGGTTCATCGACTACAATCCTATATAATGCAACGTTAATAAATACTTACTCACGCCATCACCAGATCAACAAGTATAGCATATTACAATGCAATGAAAAAATGTTAAGAATGTAAATATTATAAAATTGTGTAGAAAAATGTTGTAAAGGGTGTTCACAATTTACAAAGTTACACTATGCATTGTACCATTATGTTCAATGCTATCATCCAACAGCAGATTAATGTAAAATAGATTTGTCTCCCCCCCCCCCTCTCTACAAAGTTTATATGTAAAAGATGTTAATTTAAATAAATAAATGAATGTGAGTGTAATAAAATATAAAAAATGAAGCCTTTTTATTACAGTGTAATAATTCTACATTACACAACATACTTTGTGTTTGATGTGTGAACTCGTCATCGCTTGATTTATGGGACGCATTTTAGATACACATGTTCCGAAAATGTCGAAACATCTAACTGCTTATTATAATAAAATGGAAATTTTATAACCTATTGATTCATATCTTCTATTTTTTTCCTCGTTCTGTTTCTCATTCCCCTTTTAAATTCATTTTTTTTAAAAAATTATCTGGTAAAGGGCTATAAATCTCACGAAATAAGCTTCCTTCCTCTACAGGCTTAATTGTGGCAATAAAATAAATGCAACTCTTTGTTGTTAAACTACAAATTAGGTAATAAGCGGATCACGTAACACCTATATATATGCATCCATTGAACTTAACTACCCACTGTGAAAATATCCTGTTTGATGTGGTCACTGCATCAATGATTTTTGATGTATGCGTAGAATTTAAACTCATTAAATTTTTCTACTTTGCATTAATTTTCCAAAAGAATAATGTTGAAAGGGGGGCTTTGTGACGTGATTGTTATCAGTAAAATCGAATATTTTAAAAGAAATGAGGCAATTTGAAGTGTATGGTTTTGTTTGAAATATCTCTGTGGCTTTCTTCTTGGATGATTTTAAGAAATCTGTGAGATTTTGCTTATTATTCTACACCAGTGCTCGAACTTTTTCGATGGCGTACCCCTAAAAGGAAAATATTTATAAGAAGTACTCCACTTTATATTTACAGTGAAAATTGTTTAATATGAAATTGAGGGGAATTCGTGTTAAACGATTTCGGGAAGATATCCAACTGGTTACGACAACTTTTTTTAAAAAAAAAAAATGGAGATATGTGGATTTTTTTTGTTGTTGTTTTTAGATTTTTTAAGTACATTTTAAGATTAAAATATGCTGAAATTAAGAAGAGAAAAATAAATTATTATAACTAAAATGGGCAAAAATTGACAAAAAATAACATAAACACGGCCCATTCTGTACCAAAGATTTATGAACAAATTTTCAGTTTTTCATTTCTGATGTGTTGCTATGTTATTCATCGCCAAAATGACCTTCAGGATAAGAGATATTTTAATTTTTACAAAAACTAGAGCACTTTATCTCGGTTACTATATGAATATGCTTAAAAAGACAGTGATTATATTCACATAAGGGACTGTAAATTTTGTAATAAAATAGTGATGGATAAATCTGAAGGTTAAAACACTTCTACTATTATACAGAACTTACACAAAAAATTTCAGTTAATTATTTTCAAAACTTTTTGAGCAATCGCTGACCCCGTTTGATTATTTTCAAAAAATCACATTTCGAGTAAAACGCGTTTTAAAGTACGACATCTTGCTTAAAGTAATGGCATCTGCTTTTACTAAAGCACTTGTAGTTTTTCTTCTAGTGAACGGAAAATGATAAACTTGGTATTTTTATAAAGCTAATTGGATGGCCTATAAAATAAAATCATAAAAAATTGTCATTTTTTGGCAAAATTCACAATTTTAGGGTAGTCGGATACCTTAAACAATATTGCAAAAAAAAATTTTTTAACAAAAAAAAATTTAATTATTAGAGTATATTTTATGAACAAAGATTTTTTATATATACATGCATCTATTAAAAAAACTAAGAAGCAGAAACATTTGCAAGACTTTAATGAAACTCAATACAAAATTTCCAAGTTTTGGGGGTTAAAAAACATTTATTTGAATTGGGAGGGGGGGGGGAATTCTTTGCATTGCCTTTTTTAGCATGAAGTTCTCAACAAATTGTTCAATGTCATCCATTTTGTTATTCATTTCGTCTTTAGAATGTGCATCTAAATAACTGCGCATTCTTTTCATGATGTTCTTCAGTTCGGATGATGTGGGAACCGGACCTGCATTGTTCATTTCATTTTCGTCCTAGAAATCTGCATCAATGATATTTTTTGAGTTATAAACAAAATCCAAAATACCTTTGTCTTCCATAATTGGAGCTATACACACACGTTACCATCATCTATTGCAATGAACTTTTCCGATGATACAGTAGGAAAACAGTACACAGTATACAGCCCGATCGTACAGTTTTTCATCCCCAGAAGGAAAATCGTTTCGTGTTAAGAGGGAAAAAAGTACATGGAATTCCATAGTAGTTTCTGGGGACCGTTGTATTATTTCGTGTTAACCGATATTTTCTCTGAAGAGTTTTCGTTTTAAACGTATCTCACTGTACATACATATAATATCATAAGCGGATACTTATTTTGCGTGCCTTTAAGTATCATTCTGCCCCCCCCCCCTCCCATTTTGTAGATCACTGTTCTATACGAGCGATCGATGCATATATCTGTTTAAGTAGTAAATTTGATACGTTATATTTGGATGTCACCAGAGAAAATGATTAGAAAGTGAAAATAGAAAAATATATATTGTTTAATATCCCTTCTCTCCCTCCTCCTTCTTTTTGACTATGGTTCAAAATCGCGAAGTCCGTCTCGTCATAGCTCTTTCTCTCCTTTTACTTCATACTTAATGCGAAAAGAAAAGGATTAGATTAAAACAAAAAAATATCAAGAAGGTATTTTTATTAAACAAATGAATTCAAAATAATGTTTGAAATATGGAACTAAATGTGTAAAGAATTTAAAGTTGGCAGCTTTAGTTGCATTCAGATCACTGACTACGATCAGATTCGTGATTTTGAAAAAGCGTATAAATGAACACTTTTTTGATATTTAGTGTCAGCTGAATTAGAATATACTTATAAAATTGTTTTTTGAATATTATTATAAGAAAAAAATTATTTTAATGCAATTTTTTAAACTCCAAAAATGAAAAAAGTATGACTTTTTTTAAATATCCTCTTTTTATTAAAAATGCTTCTATAATAAAAATATTTTGTCTATTTCTCTACAGCAGAGGTCGCCAAAGTGGTCCGCGTACCACTAGTAGTCTGCGAGTAGATTTCGCGGGTCCCTTGAAAAATGTGGAACATATTTACTCATCACATTAAATTATGTTTTAAGATGCATTGAAACATAATTCAATTGATTGCAACACGTGAAAACTTATAAAAATGCTGCTTCATAGAATAACGCGATTTCATTGGAATGTATAATGCAAAAAGTTTGATATACTTAAACCATATATATATATATATTAGTTGTATTGTTTTTACAGCTTTTGTTTATTTTATAAAGGTTTATTGGTAAAGCTTTCATAATTTTATGACGGATCTATACGCTTCTATGACTAACCCCTTGGGGACTTTTCTGGGACAATAATTTTCCAACCAACTTTCACCGAAAAAAGGAAACGTGATTATGCAAATTAAGTATATTATATAAATTCTGTATTCGCGAGTTTTGGGAGTTAGTTGGTGAGTGGAGGATCGTGAAATTATTAAGTGCAAATCGGAGTTTATCAATTGAAGACGTCTAAGAGAGGATCACTCAACGGTGATTAAATCCGGATAAGGATTGCATTCAAAGCCTCAACTGGAGGACTGAACTTCATAAAAGTACAGGTATCGTGATCCTTATTCAAATAGAAGTTAAGCTTATTAGTGCGAGACGTAGTTTATATTGAGCTTGTATAAGTTATCGTGGAATCAGTTGAGGGTCCGTATTATTATCACCAGGCTAACGAGTCTCACCTACGCGCTCTGCTATCTGATCATTTAGATTAATTAGATTATTATTGTGCTTGCTTGATATTTTGTGTCAATAAAATAGTTAGTTGATGTGGATTGATTATTCAGTTCCTCCCACACATCTAGCCGGGTCCAAGGGTAGACAAGGGGGATCAGAGGGAAGCAGGAACCGACAAGCATTACAATTTGGTTACAATTAATAGTTTCATTTTATTAACTAGGTGCATTTTATGTGTTCTTAGATCACAATTTTTATTATAAATATATTTAATGCGTAAAAAATGCTTTTAGTATTCTGCGGGATTTAAATTAAGAATTTACTCGCCCGTGAGGTCAAAAAGTTTGGCGACCGCCGCTCTACAGAACCTGAGCGAGAATTTTTCGTAAAGTCAGAGGTACGATGAATTGAAATAATAACGGGTTTTCGATTGTTAAAATTTATCTATATATTCTCATATAATAAAATATGAATAAGTGCACATCTAAATTATATATTTCAAAAATATTAGTTCAACCTGGGTGGAGAAGTTCTAGATATATATAGGCGAAATATTATTTTTTTATAGAATTATTTATCATAAACAGAGTACGTTTTAAAAGTATATCGTTCTTTCTTTATTTTTAGCCAAAAAACTTCTTTCAAACAATTTTTTCTTTTAATAGTATTTTTAAAACAATTCCATGTGTATATTCAACTGACACTAAGTATCAAAAAGTTATTCATTTATACGCTTTTTCAAAATCACGCTTTCGAACATAGTCAGTAACCTTAAATCTACTTATTCAACATTTAGCATTTTATTATTACATTACTTTAAAAGTATTTTTAATTTTTTTAATTAATTTATTAAAAGTATGTTTTTATCCGTTATAAAGTATTATAAAGAAAAAGGTATAGTTTAAGATTTAAATCTAGTTTTCTGACAATCAGTTATTAGTCAGATATTACATAAAAGCAATACAGGATTTTCACTTTTAATTCGTTTGTAATCGGAACAAAAATGTTTTCTACTGCAATATAATGTTTATGAAGCTTCTCAGTTTAAATTGTTTATTGATCAAAACAAGATCTGTAAGAATTTTGAATATTCGTAGCAGTTGCAATAACGAGAGAAATAGCTCGTTATGTTCATTTAAAGACATACTACATGATTTTTTTTAAATCGTTGTTTCAAAAGGATCCTATTAATTTTGAATTTTTTGACTTAAGAAATCGCCCTTTTTTATTTAAAAAAAAACTATTCTACTTTTGATTTAAAAGATATACTAAGATGTTCTTAATAATTGTTTGTATGTTCTTTAAATTTAACTTTTTTGTCACGTGGATTTACTTTTTAATGGCGATCAATTCTTTTCCAAAACTGAAAAGTTTGTGTTAGTGCCGTGATATTTAGTGAGACAAGAATTCTTTCGCTTTATCTTTCTGCCATTAGAACGCATTTTAACGTTTTGCTAATGTGCCTGAAAACAATTGAGACGATATCTCAAGAAAACAACTGATTAGTCTAATGGCATTCTTCTTTAGTTTCATCGTGTTCGTAGAGCTACGAAAAAGAAACAACTCCTACTTCGTCGAATAAAAAAAAGAGAGAGAGAGAATTCTAATAATAAGACAAAGAAAAGCGCGGGAATAAAAAAAAACAAGAAATCGTTTGCGAATA
This sequence comes from Trichonephila clavata, assembly GCA_019973975.1. NCBI lineage: Eukaryota > Metazoa > Arthropoda > Arachnida > Araneae > Nephilidae > Trichonephila > Trichonephila clavata. The sequence continues at coordinate 481,394 of BMAO01028365.1, forward strand.
TATAAAAGAAAATTAAAGTTGGTGATGCGATGTTTGCACTAATTTAAGATAGATTTTCTTTTACCTTTCTCATTCTTTAACGAGAAAAAAAAGGGGAAATCACTTAGTGCCCGTCTTCTTAAAGGACAGATATAAATGTAAACTTTTCTAGTGAAATTTTCCGCCGCCGACAATCAAACGATTGTAAAAGAGAACGCGTGCTTAAGGACAAAAGAAGGCCCTTTAACAAAACAATAAGTACGCCAGAAGGAGTAAGGGGAGAAGAAGAAGGTAAGAAAAAAAAAGGTAAAATTCAAACGCCGTTAGAAAATGCTTTGTTCGTTGCAAATAGTTTGAAAACAACTCTTCAACCTCGCTTTTCTCCCTGCTAAATGTGTATCAATTACTAGTGGAGAACAAAGAAGGTAAGCTCGATAATAATAAGAAAAGAAAAACGTAAAGACGAAGTTGGGAGAGAAAAAAAATGGTATAGGAGGGTTACTTTATAAAGATCGGAAGAGCAACTCTGAATAAAAATCCGAAAAATAAAGAGGACTGAATGGAGGTTGCAGCACGACTTCTGCATGGAAGTTTTACTTTTGTTACCAGGTACAAGTGCCTTTTTCATCCCTAATTGGTGCGACGGTATCGTTTTTCATTAGGCTAGTCGCCTCTTTTACGAAAAGAGTTTGTGACGACCAACTCGGCGATAATTTTTGCCCAGAATCGATTGCGATCTTGCAAAACCTGCGCTAATCGACTTTGGAAGTGCCGAGGACTTCTGTTTGCTGCTCTTGTTAACTCTCATTAGAAATTGAAAGAGGCGTTCAACAACGGTTTCAGACTTTCGCCTTTTTTTTTTCTTTCTTATTCTTTTTCTCTTTTTTCTTTCCCTCTAATCTTTCTTCTACTTCTTTTTTCTTTTCTTTTCTTTTCTTTTTTAATTCTTGCTTTCGTTTCTTTTTCGAGTTTACATGGATGCCCATGTTGAGATACTTTTTTCTTTTACTTGAGTTTTATGAAAAATCATTTATGAAATGACTCTCTGACATTGTAATGAGTATTTTAATACCAAAATGCGTGGCTATTTTTTAAAATGTAGTGTTCTGTGACTATAATGATGTGCATTATCTTTATCATAATAATTTGTTGGAATTTTCCAGGTGACGTTAAATCCGTCGTCCCTTTAACTTTAATACGCTTGTTACTACAGTTTATGGTCTTAAATTTTTTATAATATAGATATTTTTTTTATAAATATTAAAATTCCATTAAAGCAAAATAGAAAATCAGTTAATGAAAATAAACTATTTTCTAGAACAGGGGTGGGCAACATTTTCCAGGGTACGGGCTACTTCTAATTTTTCCAAGGCGTTGCGGTCCACTCAATGGCGTAGGTGTGGTGAGCTAAAAAAACGTTCTACAATATTTATCAATGCTGGTTTATCAATGGGCGCTTGGGCCAAGCGCCCAGGGGCCCAGATAAGCTGGACTTAACCAGATTTTCTGGTTATAAATTTCAATCCTCCAGTACTTAGGGGGCCTTTAGATCTTCTGCGCCCAAGACCCGAAATGAGCTTAAATCGGCACTGATATTTATTATAACTTAATAATAATTACTGAATATATATATGTACTTACATAACTAAAAAAAAATCTTACACTTTTAAGACCGCATTTAAAGCAAAACGCAAGATACAATCATAATAATATGAGTCACAAATGTAATAATCTGAAATGGTGCATTAATTATCAAACAATTCGAAATGCAATAAAAAATAAAACATGTTCATATGAAGTTCTTTTAGTTATAGTCAGTAGAGAGAGAGAGAGAGAGAAGACTTAACTTTCATACTGTCAGGCAATCTTGAATATTTCGGTATATAATTACTGTTAATCTTCAGGTGGTCACTTCAAAGTGTCTTGACGGTCCACCGGAGATCGCGATCGACTTTATGCCTACCTCTGATTTAGAAGAATACTTTTTATATGTATTTAAAATATTAGTATTAAATAAATTATAGTTTAAAAAACTAAAAAACTTGCTTTATAGTGAATCGAATTAAAATGTAAAAAATAATTCTTAATATAAGAATAAAACGATTAACGAGGAAACTAATGTCGTTGTGGCGATATCAATTGTTATAATTTCTTACTAGTTCTATTCCGAAATGCAGAGTTAGTGTAAAAAATGTAGTACAAAGCACCCCACGCTTTTACCACAATAACATTAATTTTCTCGTTTTAATCATTTTATTATATTAAGAATTATTTTTTACTCTTTTGTTCGATTAACTATAAAAGCGTGTTTTTTTTTAAACTATCATTTATTTATTGATGAATTTATCTTAAATGCGTCATTTTTTTTAGAATTTGGAATGTTCATTGGCATCCGATCAGTGCGTCGATACGGCCTGGTTTGCAAAATGCAGGATCAGCCAACGCATATATTTCCCTTTTTCACATAAAGAACGCTTTTTTTGTGTGTTTGTATTAATTATGAACGTTTTCGCTTTAGGGTTGCAACTTAATCTTTTAGTCGCCATATCTGGAAATGGTATCTGGAATTATTCGGCCAAATCTGGAATTTAAAAATCGTTAATCCTGTTTATCCTGATCAGGACAATCGAACAAAATTAATGTATTGTCATCGATCCTTGACAAGTGTGCAAAATTTCTAATTAATCTGACCTTTTAAAGTGGATAAAAATCGAGTTCAAAGATTCCGTTACATACAGGTGAAGCTAATATAAGTGTGTTAAAAACCTTCTAAAGTATAGATTTATAAAGTATATAAGTGTTGGTAATAACCAAAAATTTCTACTTTCACATGTACGTGAAAGAAGCAAGATAGAATAAGATCGGTTATACTTAGTTGATATAAAATAATATTATTACAAAGGATGATGGGAAATACGTAAAAGAGAATTAGGTATTTCAAATGCGGAATGAAGACAAAAATTGTCGAATTTTATCATTTTCGTCTGATTTCGCTTTTTTAATATACTTTTTTAATGCGTTATTCCATTTTCCATTGCTGTTGTTTTTTTAATGTTTTATTCTTTTTATTATAAAATTCTATTCAAATTTAGTTTTTATATACTAAACAAAGTTTAAAAATGTGAGGTTAAATAATGTAATACTCATCGTAGAATAATAAAAGTGAACAACAATAAAAATAAATGCGAAGTTGTGCATAATTTTATGAAAATGTAATGGCTCAGTTATAGAACGTTTTAAAAATATCAATTTTTTTTTAAAAAAATGTTTTTCACTGTTAGGTTTTATAAATATTTTTAAATGTTATTTCTATTTATTTTTAATATTTTTATTGCTTTTACTATTTACTTTCGTATAATATTTACTTGTAACATTTCGAATTGTATCGATACTGTTTCATATTACCAAACGATATTTTGTATTCACATTGTTGCAACCTATTAAAATTGTTTTGAGAATAGATTAGGTTCCGCGAATATTGAGTTCGATGTCTGTTGGCGTTTAAAATTAAAAAGAATGAATAAATAAACGGGATTTTGAAACAACTTTCTATTAATTGAAATATATTATTTATTATCGCTTTTCCAAGTTAAAAGTTGAGAGGCTATATTTTTGATGTCGCGGACGTGATGGAACTTCAAAGGTATGTTTAATTTTATAGTGTATTGTGAATGTAGGAAATAAATTTTTTAAAAAAAGACTGGATTTACTTAGTTTAATTTAAACTTTTTTATACCTAATTATATCACATATATTACATCCCCCCCCCCCCGTTTTCATAGAACTACTGTGTTGAACATAAAGAGAAGAGATAAATATTTCTTTGATATTCTGAACTTTTTTTAAATGGCAACTTTCTTGAATTATTAACATTATCCATGCATAATGCACCTCTGAGGAACACAATTTGTTTTCTAAGGCATCAATCTTGTAATTTCACCAGGTCAAACTTATCCATCATTCATTATCTCATTAATTTTAATTTGAACATCAAATATCACAAGGGGCGGAATACATCATCACTTTAACTGTTGTTTTTATAAATTTAAACATTGTAGCTGTTTTAAAAAAATATTTGGCTTGCCGTTATCAGATTAAAACAAAGACGGCAATGATGAATGAAGGGTTATGAAGCAGAATTATTTAAGGCAAATTTAATTTCATATAATATAGTTGTTATGGCTACAAACACTTCTAACCTGATAATTTTCAAAACAAACAATAATATTCTCTTATTCTAATAAAGGAAAGAAAAAAAAGAGAAAATGTTTTTGCTATGTATTCAATTTTAATGTTTATAATATCGAAATTAAAACATTACTAATTAAATGATTGACTGGAATCGAGTGTGTAATTATGCAGTTGAAGTTGGTTTGAAGATTGTTTATTTTTTATACTCAATATATGCAGGGTTATTCGCAGTTCCCTTCCGGGGGTTTCGATGCGTTATAGTAAAAAAATCTAAGACGAATACGGAAAAAAGAACATTCAAAAGAATGGAGAAACATTTCAAGTTTTGCTTACATAATTTACAG